>OU342744.1:435509316-435849670 GCA_910589775.1 Avena eriantha
GTGCTCCTCTGTTTCAAAAACTTTTGACTTTAAAATTCCCATTCTACCCATTGTTCAGACGCCCAATGGGCATCCTAAAGTCGGTAGCTTGGGGGCACGATCGTAATTATTTTTCTATTCACCTCCATAGTCCTGATTCACACACTTTTTCCATCTAGCCCTCCCAAAATCCCAGGCTTCTCTCCCACGCATTCACCTCCACAACCACCGCGCGCATCGCCCGATGGCAATTCCACGGCTGCTGGAGCCGCTTCATCGACGCCCACCCCATCGGATCTAGTTCACCGGCTCTCTCTGCCACTCCACCAGAGTTGTGGTCTCACTGACCACGCCGATGGCGTCATCGACCGCCCACGCTCTGCTTCCCTGCCGTAGAAAGCTACCTAACCATACCAGAGTAGCTTCACTGTTGTCCACCAGACAGGATCTAGTTCAACAAGTTCCATGTCCACTGCTCTATACCAGCTACAGGGTCTTCGCCGTTGACTGCACTGGCATCAACCGCCCAAGATGTGCTTCTCCGACGCCAATAGCCACCGCAACCGCAAAACCCTTGGTGACCTGGATGTTACACACACGGTACCGACGATGCTTAGATGCCTCTCCGACCGAGGTAACCAAATCTCCAACCCGTTTTTGTTTTGTCAGCTGTATAGCATGTTCAAACCTGTCAGAGTGAAATGCATTTTTGTAATCGTGCTAGTACATGCAAGTCACTGGGCACGCGTGTTCTTCATGCTAGTAGATACAATGTCATTAGACATGTTGGTTTGCATTCGCCGCTCTACAAATTTCAAGTCATGCACATGTCTGTTATATTTTCATGCACAGGTAGCTGCTCCGTACACCAGTAATTGCCTGCTATTGTGTAGTTCTTGAAAAATGTAATGTTAGTGGAAAGTATTAGTGTGGATTCCCTTCTCCATAGTTACTGACTCTATCTGATTATTCTTGAGCTAAGTTCCTACTATTATTTTCTCCCTGGCATTGTCCTGCTATCCTGTAGTACCGGTTCCAACTCTTCATACTAGTTCAATTATAATTTTTTGTTGCCATCTGGTTCTTCAAAAGCTGCAACAATGACTATTTTCTTTTTCTTTGCGTAGAGCTCAAAAAGGCAACACTAAACATGTTGGTTTGCACAGCCTACAGGTCCACCAGCGATGCATTATATATTTTCTGTATCTAGTGTTGGTTCGTCCTAATCAACGCCATAATTATTCTTTACTATATAGTTCATTCGTGCTTTCTATTCCTACTCACAAGTTCTGGGATGATGTGGTTATAATTTCTATGTGGTTCATTCTTAGCTACGATAGTAATTGCATGCCATTGTGCTCACCGCAAATTCCGAGTCACCCAACGTCTCTTGCATTCCAGGAGATACCACTCCATCCATATATATTTGCTGAAATGACTTGGCTAGTTTATACTGAAATTCTAAGAACTTTGTTTGATTGCTCATTTCATTGTTGGCATACTTGTCTAATGTTTGTTTGTCCTGTTCTATAGGTTCACAAGCCACAGCATTATATCTCGTATCTGGTTCTGGTTCGTCCTAGGCAACGATATAACTATCCTCTACTATATAGTTAATTCATGGTTTGCATTCCTGCTCTACATGTTCGTATTATACAGTTATAATTCCTATCTGTTTCATTCTTAGCTATGAGTAGTTTGTCTTCTTTGCTATATTAACTTGTTATTAGTTAGTTTCAGACTGCAATTATTGCTATCGCCACCAAAGAGGGGACTGCAAGATCATGTCTCATGGTGGTTTTCCATTGTAGCTATCACACTCAAAGGGAGATGCAGTTGATGGATAAAGAAAGCAAATTGAGGACTCTGCTATCAACTTGATTGGCAACTGAAATGCTGAATTTTAGTCCCTTTTGTTCATATTATGTAATATTTTTAAGAAGTTTGCAGCTGATGTAATATCTAGATAACTCGCATAGGCCATGTAGGCTTTTAGTTGACATGGTCCACGAATGGCGGTACCATAACTGCGCCAGCCAGGTCGATCAGGTAACTGTATAGGGTTTTGTTATTTGCCCTTCTTGTATTGGGCCTTCCATGAACAGCAAAAGATAATCGCTAATTATACTCCTTTTATGATATTTGCATAACCTTCAGAATTACCAAAACAATAACGGTAACTAGGTAGAACAGTAACATGCCAAAATAGTAATAGGCCAAAACAGTAACATGCCAGAACATTAACATGCTAGAACAGTAACATGCTAGAACAGTAACAGGCCAGAACAGTAACAAGCCAGAATAGTAACAGGCCAGAACAGTAACAGTCTAAAACAGTAACATGCTAAAATAGAAACAGGCCAAAACAGTAGCAGGCCAAAACACCAGCAGACCAGAACAGTGGCAACCTAGCACAGTAACAAGCCACAATAGTAACAAACCATAAAAGCAATAGGCCAAAACAGTAACATGCCTAAACAGCAGCAACCATCATAGTAATGGGCCAGAACAATAAAGGACTGCAACAATAACGGACATGAATAGTAGATAGCCAGAATAGTGATGAGCCAAAATAGTAAAAGGCCAAGTATCAGACCTTCTCAAAAGTGGGCCGTTCGTAGGCGGCCCATGACGAGCTATGCGAATAGTGACGTGCTAACCGTGGGCCTTAACAGTATCGGCCCTACTTAACGCAAGCTTTTAACGGGCCGCATAGTATTCGAACAGTGTGGGCTTCTGTAGGCCGAGACAGTAACAAGCCTGACATTATTGGGCCACTGCTAGTCGCTTCTTTTGGGCACATTTCAAACAGTACAGGACGAAACAGTAACGGGCCATAATCTTAGTGGGCTCCCTTAATGGGCCGGCACACTTAATTATTAGCAGGCCTTGAGTAGTCCTAGCTTCTACCATGGTTTCTGTGGCCGTAAACAATGTTAACTGGGCATTGACGGTGTTTGCCATGTGGCATTTTGCATGACGTCAGCAGTCAACATGGCTGGCGAACAGATCTACGACGGAACAAGTTTTCATGGCTGAAGGGTGTGATCTGCCACGATCAGGAAAAAACCGTGGTATATTCTTTTGTGACGGAGCTTTTACCACGATGGGCATCGATCCTAGAAGACTTTTTAGCCACGAAAAAGGGCCTTCAACCAAAAAACTCGTCCGTTGTAAAAGCCAACTTTTCTCGTAGTGCTAAGACACGCTAGGCCCTCGACCGTGAAGCTTTTTCTTGGAAGAAATTTCCAGGGCGAGTGAGAAGTTGTTGTGTAAGTCCTCTTCTTCATTTTTCTGCTACTCCTTCTGGTTTTTGCGGGAAGTCCATGTTTTCTCCCTGATTTGTAGGCATTCGATTGTGCGAGAGGAAGGAAACCCATCGTCTGCGCAGCCGAATGCAAGCTCTTGTGTCTGGCTCCCGAACTTCTGAGACAGATTTTTGGACCGATCATCGTCGTGCTTATGTTGTGGCGTTGCTTCAGGACCGCCTATCAGAGTTGGAGCAGTTTGTCGAGTGCTGCCACAGATCACTGGCTTTTGTTTATAATGCCATGTTACCTCGAGATCCTTAGCCTCAAACCTTGGCGAATTTGCTTGCAAAGTTTCGACAAGGTGAAAGGATTCATCATTTTGTGAAGTTTCAACTTGTGGCGGGTGCCAAGATTGCGCTTTCTTGGGTACATGCGCATCATCCGACGCTAGATTTGGATGTTGTATCTTCGGGGCTGCCTCCCTCTTCCGATGGTGGCCTTGTTTATATGGCGCCTCATCACGCCGCTGCTTGTAGACCCGCCATTAGGATTTTTCGAAGATGCTTAGTGGTAGACAAAGAATGTTTTGTTAATTTTGCTATATGATTGCTTGTTTGTGCAGCCTTGTACTTTGTAGAAGAAATACTTTATAGATCTTTCTTATATTTGTCAAAAAGGTCATATGTTTTATACGAGATTTTGATTGTATGTTGTATTCTCTTGTTGAGGAGCCGACAAACTAATGTTCGTTTGCATAACTTCTTTTGTGTGCCACGGAAATTTTATCTCGTGAAATACTTTCTTTATTCATTGATAAGCATAAATGGAAATACATTGTGAGGGCGTGATTGCCTGGCCGTTGGCCTTTATTGAATATAAAGTGCGTCAAAGTGAAGATTTTCTTTAGGAACTTTGGCTTCTATCCTTGGGGTTCTTCATCATGTTCTGTGTTGGTATGTGTGGTGCTCTCATCTTTTCGACGAGTGGGACTTCCTATGCGGGACCTTTAGTGGAGGCCGCATAGGTTGCTTTTGCGGGCCTGTTGTGCACTTGCTCTTCTGATGTTTGCTTTTTGTGGGTGTGCCCTTCGTGTAGTGATTCCTCATCCGCTATTTTCAGCTGTCCAAGTTCTATCTCCATCCCAAAAGATTTTGATATTTTTTGAATTCCTGATCGCAGTTGTCCGAGTGACTGAAGCTTTCCTTTACTGGTATGACCCGGTTGGGGGCTGGCATTTTTAGCACCAGATATGCGTAGTGAGGTACTGTCATGAACCTAGCAAAGGCTGGTCGTCCTAGGATCGCGTGGTACTGAGATGGCCAGTCCATGCTTCAAACTCTAGCTTTTCACATCTGAAGTTATTCTTTGACCCGAAGACTACGTCGAGGTGGACTTTGCCCAATGGAATTTTGGCTTTCCTTGGAACAATCCTATGGAAAGTTGTGTTTGTAGATACTAGATTTGTCATCGACCAATTCATAGCCCATAAAGTTTTGGTGTAGATCAGGTTGATGCTACTTCCTGCACCCAAGAAAACCTTGCTGATGTCAAATCCGCCGAGTTGTGCTCCTACTATTAACGCCAACTGGCCTGGTCGAGGGACCTGTAGTGGATGATCAGCTCTACTGAAGGTAATGTCTTGTTCTAACCAATGGAGATAGTCAGGTGTAGGAGGTGGCTTTGTTACTTCCATGTTTACTTGCGTAGTGATCAACTTTTATGTTCTGTTGGAGTTTCGTCCCTTCTGGATCATTGGCATTGCTCCTTTTGACCTGGGATATTCGTCGTCTTGATGTGTTGTGTTTTGCGGCTATCCTGCTGGCGGGTGCCCATGTGGTGGCGGTGGCCCGCCGATAGCTAAAGCGCCAGACGCGGTAGCGTAGGTTCGGTTTGCTGCTTCGATTGCCCTTGCGTTGCATAGCTCTTGCATTTTTAAGAATGTTCGGTAGTACTTTAGGAGGTGATTTGATCGCCTTTTCCCTGTCGAGTCGATGTAGAAGTGCATATTTCACGGTCCTTCCAACATTTGTCCTACTGACATAGCTGGGTCTCGATTCGTCGGCTGGTATCGTTGCTGCGGCTGGCCTCCACCGATGTTGTCCCTATTACCACAGTATCCGTTGTTGTAATCATCGCTTCATCGGTTGTCCCCTCTAGATAAACTGGTTGCAACGTAACTTGGTGTGCTATACCCATCGTTGGTTCGTCGTCTTCGATCATTGTTGCGCATGTCCCTGTCTTCTTCGGGTGAACAGGCTCTTTTGTTGTGTGCTGTGTCCTCTCCATCGGCTCAATGATTGGCTATGTCCATAGCTACAAAATTGTCTTTGGCTTGGTTTGTCCTAGTTCTTCAATAAATTCCTGCCAACGAAGTCCATCATTGAAGGCGTCGATTGCTCTTTCATCAGATATGACTTCAACCGAATTTTTTATGATGTTCCACCGTTGGACAAAAGCCCGTATTGATTCTCCTGGATTTTGCTTGCAGGCCCGCAGTTGCTCCAAAGACACGGGTCACTTGAATGTGGACTAGATGTTCCTGATAAATTTATCCTCAAGATCGTTCCAACTGCTGATAGAATCTTCGGGTAGTTGCCTTAGCCAGGAACGTGCCGCGCCAGTTAGGTGCAGCAGCAAGCTTTGCATTGCAGTAGCTTTGGAGCCGCCTTGTAACTTGACGATTGCCAGATAATCTATCAGCCAAGCTTCGGGTTCTTGGAGACCATCGTACTTTTGACGATCTTGAGGTAATTTATAGTCTTTTGGTACCGGAGTGTTGCAAACCCGTCGGGTAAAGCAACTTGCTCCACATAGTTCCTGCTCTTCCTCGCTTTCGTCGTCATGGTATCTTCGGGTGCTACGCTCTTCTTTAGATCGGTCGATCCTTCACTGTGTGATATCGTTTCTTGCGTCGTTTTGCGGATCTGATTCTAAAAAGTGGACCCGATGTGGCGATCGTGATCGTCGGGTATGACATCCTTGCCAAGAGCTGCTACAATGGCATGGGGATCTATCGAGTTTTCGTGTGGTTCCTTGCTCTGCTTGCGTGAGAGATGCTCCTACCATGTCGAGATTCATCAGGGAGGAGCGATGGAGGGCCGCACAAGGATCGTCGGGTGCGGGCTGAGTTGTGATTAGATATGTTTGTGCGGACACAATGGCTGCCTAGGCTGTTTTTGCCTTGATGTTTCCAGCCTGGTCTATTGACATGAATGATAGATCAAGGTCTCGGATTAGTCCGCTCCTCTATACTTCGGGGATATTCTGCAACCGGGATGTTCATCTCCTTGGCGATGCTCCTCCTGTTACGCTCCTTGATGCTCGAGTGGAGCTTAACTGCGCCCATTGTAGGCTAGATTCGTCGGCTAATGTTTTCCTTTCATCGAGTTGCCTTTGCATCTTTAGTAGGTCTCTCTTATTGTGATGGAGTAAATATTGATATGCTAATAAATCTTCGTGAGTGGCATCCGTTGTCATTGGAACCACACCTGAAATTGACACCCTTGATTTTTTGCCTCTCGCCTCTGCATGGTTCTTCTTCTCGATTTACACGGTTCATTGTTGGGTCTCCCCCATTTCCTTGTTTTCCTTCGTTGCCATGACTTCCTGCATTGTGGCTTGACAGAATATCATTAGGGTCAAAAATTGGGTTACCGTTGGAGTCTTGCTGGGTCGAGGCGTCTCCGATGATCACGCATACTTGGTGCTGAGTGATATATGGACTGGTGATGTCGTCGTCTGAACCGAGGGAGACACTGTCGGGTGAACCAGTGAAGTCCATCAGTTTTTGTTCTGGGTAGATTTCTGCCATCCGAATTCCGAAGTCGATGCTTTTGCTACTTTCTTCGGGTCCGGTATTTGTCAGGCTTGCTTCGCATGGTGGGGTTAGGTGTGGATCTGATCCGAAGGAGATATTGTCATAAAGACCATCAAGGTCCCCTAGATCCGTCTCAATTTTCTCATTTTCTTCGCCTGCTTCGATCTGTGCTCTGACGTCCATGCAGGACCCGATGGATGATGATGGTACTACTGCAGGCATAGGTTTTTCCACCGACGGTTTTGATGTGATCAGGGTCGAAGGGTGCGATTCTTGCGGGTCTTCTACTTGGAAGTGGAAGCTTCCGATGATTAGATCAGATCCAACGTTGAAATCTGTAGGTACCAATACAGGGGTGGGCGGGTGTGGATCTGCTTTTGTCGGATTGGTGCTTGGTGGAGAGCGGTCCGCTGAATCCATGGTTCTAGCGTTTAGGTTTCCCACAGATGGCGCCAATTGACAAGGGGTAACCTCGGCAATGTCCATGGTGAAGGACATTAGGGTCTCACGGAAAACAGAACGCTGGGGATTTCATCGGATGTTACGCAAACAATGGCGTCAAAGTCGCCTGAATATTGGGAAATCGTACTATTACAAGTTGCCTGGGAGATTTTTGGTACACTCGCTTGGGCTTCTCCCGTCCTATATATAATAGGCTGGGTCTCAAAGCTGCATGCGGATAGGTTTTACATACGCGTAATTACAATACCAACACAATGTCGGTTCATAGTCTCCTTCCTAATACAATCAAAGTCTTTGTCGGCTGCTTTCTTCGGGTATCATCTGAAATCTTCATGGGTCGTAAGCCTTTTACCCAGTATAAGGTAGCAAATCATAAGCATCCGAGTAGTCGTACCTATTTCATTGATCCTCATACCCATAAAAGGATGAACCACTTCATTTTGTTCAAGGTTGCTGCTCACACAAAGAAAGAGTGTGAAAGACACAAAACCACAAATAGAATATCTCATAGTCAACTCCTGGACAGATGTTTCACAAACATGTCTTGATCTAACGACATGAAAGAAATCAAGATAATTGAGGAAATAAAAGGAGATGGTGTCAAATTGACGCTTAGCTGATCTTCATAAGGATTGTGACTAGGGAACTGCAGAAGATTTTAAAACCTCTTGAGGAAGAAGAGTTCATGCTTCTGAGGGTGAAGGATTTCCAATAGATGGAATAAGAACCCAGACTTCGAGAGGTGAACCTCCACTAGACGGTTTAAGTAGATATTTACAAGCAGGAGATATAGAAACCAACAAAACCAAGATGTTGAACTACTTTTGACATAGAAGGTTCACTTCTCAATAGAAGGATTTGTTTTGGTGGGGATGACTCATAAGAATCACACATGAACATATGTCAAGAGAAACTTCTGATTACCAAAATCATAGTCGCTCTTGAAACATAATTGCAGATGATGGAAGGAACTCTTTATTCATCCATCTCTATCAAAATCTTTGCCATAGATCATGATATCACTTTACACCACCAGGATGAATAGATAACAAGATTCCTAATAAGACAATAAAAAGAAACTTATTTCTCAGACTCCAAGTACTTTGCATAACAAAATGCTTTCCAACCTAGAAGGGTTTTGAAGATCAACCAACAGACATTCAACAAATCTACTTTAAATGTTATCCTTGATGTTTGAGATACCGATATTAGACTACTGAGAAGTCTTCAATCAGTCATCAAGTAAAGATTGGACTTCGGATACAAGGAAACCATAAGCGCAACTCCTAGAACAAGTCATAGAAGAAGCCTCATGAAGAGTGGTTGTTTTTGCTGAATCAAGATAATATGGCAATAGGTCTTCTGGCTAACTGTGTCAACCATTACATCAATATTACTTGATCTTCAAAGAGACTTACGTCAAAAACCTTGTGAAACACCAATCATCATATCTTCTTAAGATTCAGATTTAGTTAGGTGAAGAGATACTTCAGACACAACATGTCTGAATGGAAAGTTGGCAACATTTACCATAGAGGTAAAGTTACTAGATTCTCAAGACATGGACTACAACGTCCAGCTCCAAAAGATGACCTAGATTGCGAAACACATATATTAACAAGTTATCAGAAGACAACTACACCTACATGAATTGTTTGCAATGAAACACAACTAAATCCATATTGGAAACATTTAGGAGGATATTGAAGTTTTTAAAACTTCTTCTCTTCCATGACAAATCAGTCAGTGGCTTAATGTGCTTAGAGGATCTTCTCAAGATCTGGAGGTATGTGATACATTGCAAAGTGCTTGGTTTTATCTACCTTCTTGTGTTTTGTCCACACTTTGGAGTACTTTTCATATGATTTCTTAGACTAACCTATTAACAAGAGACACAGTGCAGTTGCCTATTTTCTGCTGTTTTTGGTTCTAGGAAAGTCAGAAAATCAATATTCCCGGAATTGGACCGGACAAAAGCAAAGTCGATATTTTCCCAGAAGATTCACGGAGCTAGAAGGAGAGCCCGAGAGGGGCCACAGGGTGGCCACACCACCCCTAGGCGCGGGTTCCCCTAGGCCGCGCTAGGGCATGGTGTGGACCCCCTAGCTGGCCACCGACCTTGCCACTTCGCCTATATATTCCTCCCGATATAGAAACCCTAAATCATCAAGCCTCCAGCCACGAAAAGTTCCGCAGTGCTGCCGCCACCGAAGGGGAGATTCGGGGGACAGAAAGTCTCTGTTCCGGCACCCTGCCGGTATGGGGAATTGCCCCCGGAGCCATCTCCATCGATATCCACCACCATCTCCATCACCATTGCTGATTCCCATGATGAGGAGGGAGTAGTTTTTCCTCGAGACTAAGGGTTCTACCGGTAGCTATGTGTTCATCTCTCTCTCTATGCATGATCATATTGTGATCATGACCTTTGTAATCAAATAGATCTACCTTGCTACTCAAGTGCTTTAATAGATCTCTGCTCTCCCCATGTGTGTGAAAGTGACAACGTGCACACCATGGTGGCACTTAGGCTAGAGATTACAAATACTTGTTATGAGTTATATTTGGAGTTGGATGTCTCTATGAAATTGTGGTGTTTGTTGGAACCATCTAGAGCTCAAGGTGACAGTGTGGGGTTATCTAGATGGGAAAGGCTTACTTTGAGGTGTGCTGTTATATCCCTATCATCGATTAGAGTGTTCAACCGGAGAGTAGTTAAGAGTAGTATCATAAAGAGAAGATATTTATATGAGAGTGTTCACTAGTGAACGTATGATACCTAGGCCTTGTTTCTAAGCATTGAAACACCGTTTTCTACTAGATCTGTTACATGTTTGCTTTTTGCCATCTTTATGTCATTTTGCCTTTAATGTTTTCCACGCCATCAAGCTATTTTCTATCACCGTTATCACCTATAATTACCTATACCACTTGTATTTCACTATCTCTTCGCTGAACTAGTGCACCTATACACCTGACAAGTGTATTGGGTGTGTTGGGAACATAAGAGACTTCTTGTATATTGATTGCAGGGTTGCTTGAGAGGGAATACCTTTGACCACTTCCTCCCTGAGTTCGATAAACCTTGGTTGATCCACTTAAGGGAAAACTTGTTGCTATTCTACAAATATCTGCAGTTGGAAGCCCAACAACTATCTAAATAGAAGTACGTAGACATCAAGCTATTTTTCTGGCGCTGTTGCCGGGGAGGTAAGATAAAAGGTACTCACATCCTCTGGTGTGAGTGCTCGAAGTTATTTCCTTTAGATTCTTCAATTATATCTTTTTGTTTGGCAAAATTTTGCAGAAATTCTCAGTTGTTAGTACAAACACAAATCGGGCAAAAGGGTTGCTGGTCTACTATTTCTAACATGCAAAGGAACACATGGGCAACGTCTAGACCGTGTTTCAACCCCAGAACAACAACTTCCATACACAAGATGAGAGAGGGGAATTTACCCTTAAGCATTGGAAGAAGAACTCAGAGGAGAAGGTACCCGGAGGAGTTGCAAAGAAGATTCAGGGGAGGCCCGAAAAATCCGATGGCCGGAACAGTGCCAAGGAGGGCGCGGGGAGGGCCGGTGGCATCTGGGGAAGGAGAGGCGATCGGGGTGGGAGTGTCTGATCTATTTGAGCCCTCCCACCGGAGGCCCTGACCTAAATCAGATGAAACCACCCAGGGCGGATAATCCAGTCCCAACTTGAGGCGGATAATCCGACCCCAACTTAAGGCGGATAATCCAGCCCTCTCCAATTTTTCTATTTACACAGGAATTGGGCCAGCATAACCCCTCAAATACCCTCACAAGATAAACAATGGTCTTGTGTGCAAGATAGATCTCTTAGGGAAGGAGAAAGGCTTAGGTTTAGATAAGCAAACTAAGATGGTACTACACACCAAGAATTGCAAAAACCAAGATAATGAAAAGCCAATTGTTGGTGTGTTTTCCATAAGAACAAAAGATGGTCAAATAAAAACCAATAGAAGCTTCAAAGAACCAACTCTTTAAAAAGAAGAGGGCGGTGGCTGAAGCCACCATGTAGGAGTAGATGGCATGACACCATGAAGATGTATCTTGGGTTAATAGCCAATACTCATCAATAAACTCACATATCACAAAATGAATATTAAGTGAAATGATGTGTCTTGCTTTTAGCATTATGGGGGAGGGTTAGCCCAATAATTAGGACCACACTCCCCCTATGTCCATGCCCACATCTAAACAAAATAGAGGAAGAGACATAGGGGAGTATGCAAGGGAAATAATTCAAGCTCCTTGAATCCACGATATTTAGCTCATTCCTCAAATAACAAAACCTTGCTTCATCAAGTGGCTTCGTATCCGCTAGGTGATTCTTCGTGCTCACAAATGATAGGTCAATATCTCCACGAGTGACATGGTCACAAATAAAATGATTGCGGATCTCAATATGTTTCGTCCTTATGTCCTACAACGGATTGTAAGCAATTTTGATGGCACTTTCATTGTCACATAAAGAGGCACTTTGTCACAATTTACATATTCCTTTAAAATTTGCCTCATCCATAATAAATGAGTGCATGCACTTGCCGCCAACAAATATTTCGCTCCATCGGTGGATAGAGATATACAATTTTGCTTCTTGGAAGACCAACAAATCAAAGATCTTACCAAAAATTGACAAGCTCTAGAGGTTGACTTCCTATCATCCTTATCACCAGCCTAATCGGAATCTATGTATCCACATAATGAAAAATTAGATCCCTTGGGATACCATAGAGGAAAGTTAGGGGAATGAAACAAATATCGGAAGATTCCCTTGACCGCCACTAAGTGGCTTTCTTTAGGAGCCACTTTATACCTTGTAGACACACCTATACTCAACAAAACATCGAGTCTAGATGCGCAGAGGTAAAGAATAGAACCAATCATAGACCAATATACCTTTTGGTCCACATCTTTACAATTGGGATTTCATTTGAGGTGACACTTCGTTTGCATCGGGGTAGCAACACCATTAAGATCGGTCATCTTGAATCGCTTGATCATGTCTTGTATATATTTTTCTTGGTTAATTAAATTACCTTCTCGTGGTTGCTTGATTTCGAAACCAAGAAAGAACCTCAACTCGCCCATCATAGACATCTCAAACCTATCTATCATAAGCTTTGAAAATTCATCGTTAAAAGCTTAGTTAGTTGAGCAACAAATAATGCCATCAACATAAAGTTATTGGCATATGAAAAGCTCCCCATTAACCTTCTTAGCAATAAGAGTGGGGTCAATCTGCCCAACTTCAAAACCCCAGACTAACAATATCTCTTTAAGATGCTCATACCATGCACGTGGAGCTTGTTTAAGGCCATAGAGCGCCTTATCAAGTTTGTAGACGTGGTTAGGGAAGTTGGGATCCTCGAAGACCGGGGGTTGCTTAACATAAACCAACTCTTGTAATGGACCATTAAGAAAGGCACTTTTAACATCCATATGCTATAATTTAAAGTTATGATGAGTTGCATAAGCAAGGAGGATACGAATGGACTCAAGGCGATCCACTTGAGCATAAGTCTCGCCGAAGTTGATGCCTCCTGATACGTTGCTAACGTATTCATAATTTTTGATGTTCCATGCTTGGTTTTATCTACTTTCTTGTGTTTTGTTCCAACTTTGGAGTACTATCTATACACTTTATTGGACTAACCTATTAACAAGAGCCACAGTGCCAGCTGCCTGTTTTCTACTGTTTTTGGTTCCAGGAGGTCAGAAAATGAATATTGTCGGAATTGGATGGGACAAAAGCCGAAGTTAATATTTTACTGGAAGACTCACGGAGCCAGAAGATGAGACAGAGAAGGGCCAGGGGCTGGCCACACCACCTGGTGGCGCGGGTCAGGCAGGCTGTGCCAGGGGGTGGTGTGGGCCCCTCTAGCACCCCCACGGTCTCCCCTCTCGCCTATAAGAGCCTCCTGACACATAAACCCTAAATCATCAAGCCTTTAGCCACGAAAAGATCTGCAGCGCCGCTGCCACCAAAGGGGAGATTCGGGGGACAGAAAGTCTTTGTTCTGGCACCCTACTGGGACGGGGAAGTGCCCCCGGAGCCATCTCCATCGATCTCCACCACCATCTCCATCACTGTTGCTGATTCCCATGATGAGGAGGTAGTAGTTCTTCCTCGAGGCTAAGGGTTCTACCGGTAGCTATGTGTTCATCTCTCTCTATGCATGATCATATTGTGATCATGAGCTTTGTAATCAAGTAAATCTACCTTACTACTCAAGTTCTTTAATAGATCTCTACTCTCCCCATGTGTCTGAAAGTGACAGCATGCACACCATGGTGGCACTTAGGCTAGAGATTACAAATACTTGTTATGAGTTATATTTGGAGTTGGATGTCTCTATGAAATTCTGGTGTTTGTTGGAACCATTTAGTGCTCAAGGTGACAGTGTGGGGTTTTCTAGATGGGAAAGGCTTACTTTGAGGTGTGTTGTTATAGCCCTACCATGAATTAGAGTGTCCAACCGGAGAGTAGTTCAGCGTAGTATCATAAAGAAGAATATATTTATGTGAGAGTGTTCACTAGTGAAAGTATGATCCCTAGGCCTTGTTTCTAAGCATTAAAACACCGTTTGCAACTAGATCTATTGCATGTTTGCTTGTTGCCATCTTTATTTCAGTTTTCCTTTAGTCTCTTCCATGCCATCAAGCTATTTTCTAGCACTGTTACCACTAATAATTATTGATGTCTACGTACTTCTATTCTTGTAGACAGTTGTTGGGCCTCCATGTGCAGAGGTTTGTAGAACAGCAGCAAGTTTTCCCTTATGTGGATCACCCAAGGTTTATCAAACTCAGGGAGGAAGTGGTCAAAGGTATTCCCTCTCAAGCAACCCTGCAATCAAGATACAATAAGTCTCTTGTGTCCCCAACACACCAAATACACTTGTCAGATGTATAGGTGCACTAGTTCGGCGAAGAGATAGTGAAATACAAGTGGTATGGATATAAGATAACGGTGCTAGAAAGTAACTTGATGGCATGGAAGAGACTAAAGGCAAACTGAAATAAAGATGCAACAAAGCAAACATGTAGCTGTAAGATCTCACCATAATAAGGTAAGATCCCTATGATTGCAGTGCTAGTCCCTGGATCAAAAATGCTAGCACCCACAGATTAAGATGAAGTACACAGAAACAAAGGTCATTATTACATCGCATATCCAGGAGTATAATGGTTCTTACAACTCACTTAGCCCAAGGCTAAGACAGTCAAAGTTCACATTACATAGCATAATAATAATAGAGTCTTTTAGTCTTCATGTGCCACGGGCAAGCATGTCGAGTGTAGACACGCGACCCTACTCATCATCAGAGTATCCTGCAACATAATAAGTTACAGCCACAAGGGTCAATACATTTGGAATTGTATTGGCAAGTGATACCATAGATACTTAGAATAATCCAACAACTACATGAATATATGGCTAAGTGGGGTTATGGCTGGCTTTGCTAAAAGCTAGTTTAACTTATAGTTTTTGAAGAGTAAGTTTTCTCATTCAACACTAAGGTACCAATGATAGACACCACTGAACCTCTACCCATGTTCACCCACAAGTTTTAACTTAGAGAAATTTGGATGAGGAGATTATTTAACTTCTTCACTGTCTTGAGGCTCAGAAGTTGTCCATAACCGGGGACACAGCTAAGTACTTAGTTTTACCCTCTCGAGAGGTGGTGCAGTTTCCCCACAAGATTCGACATGCATCGAGACAAGACTTTTCAGAAGCAATCCCTCAGACCACCACGGACGCGTTCCATCCTACCACATCTACCACCTTCCTGTCCGTCTGGCTGAGTTCTTGCAACTTAGTTGGTCAAAGCAGAGCCCATATGCCATGTGGTTGCACTGGAAGCTTCATGAGAAGAATGTCTCCAATCTCTTTGTTCCTGGGTGGCCATCCACAAGTGTGATACACCAGCTGACCATAGACATGGCCCCTGAGTAACCACTCAACATAATCCAAGCAAGTCCCACTCCACCCAGGTGTTTCATTAATATTAGTTGTTTTCTTAGTCAACAAAATAATATCTTTCCATACTATCTTATATGTGTATTCCACCCACGAATTCTAATAGCATGGCTAAGCACTCTAGCATACGAAGTATTTCAACTAGGACATACTACCAAGATATAATCTATAGGATAGCATAGCATAGTAACATATAAATAATCCTATCATGCTAAGATCTACCAAAAATAACACTAGTGCAATAGTGAAAATAATAGGACAGGAGATGAAATATCACTTGCCTTGGTAGCTAGGGGAATAGGTACAATCCTCAAAGCAACAAACTTCACAATCCACACAATCTACACAAGATCAATACAACAACAATAATTCAATCAATAAAACATTACAAAAACATGAATGCATGCAAAATGCAATGATATGATCACAACTCTATAACTTACAGAGTCTACAGTACAGAGGGTAAATTACCTCATCTAAATGCATAAGAAATACCCCAAAACAATTTATAGAACAATTTTTATGAGCAAAATACCCCTAAAAAGGTTCTGCCTATAAATCCAATTTTTCAGAGGCAAAAGTGTGAAACAAGGCTTCTATAATAAAGGTCTTATTTTTCTGAATCCATAGACACCAAATTTTATTTTACTGAATTGTGGAACAAAAGTTATGGATTTTCTAAGTTTAATACAAAATCTGTCTAATTTCTATTTAAATAGATAATCCTGGGCGACGTGGCGCAATCTAATTGGCCCGTACCGGTTCGGTCGGATCGACCGTTGTGGGCTGTTGGATCTTAAGTGATAACAGACGGATCAGATTAACCCGTACCGTTTCGTCCATGATCTAATCCTAGCCGCAGACACAAGATCTAACGGTCCCTAGCGACCTGGCCGGAGATGGGCGGCGCTGACCGGCTGCGCGCGGCGGCGGAGCGTCGGCCGATGATGTTCCGGCGATTCTACAAAGGCTGGGAGACCGTGGACACGTACCAGAGGTCGAGGAGGTTGTGGCGGTCTCGATGGAAGTCACGGCGGTGCGGGAGGTGCTCTGGCCTAGCCTTGATCCCTCGCTGGAGTTGAGTAGACGGCGGAGCTCGCGGCTCGGTGTCGGAGACGGCGACCTGGGGCTCGGACCGGACAGCAAAACGGTCAGCGAGATGCGCAAGGTTCTGCACGACCTAGTAAAGACCAAAAAGAGGCGGCGGGAACCCTACCTTCACCAGAAAAGATGATGGACGGCGGCGGCAGAGGGGTTCGCCGGAGCTAGACCGTGTCGTCGACCTGGTGCAAAAGGAGGCACGTGGCCGGGGTTCAAACACGCACTAGGTCACGACAAGTAACACTGAGCAGAGAGGAGGGCACGGTGTTGACGGCAGAGGAGTGAAGGGGGGCGCCGGCCGTTCGTGTGGGAGATGATGAGGTGGCGTTGACGAGGCACGGGGCCTACTGGTAAGTGAGTTGGGGTGGGTTGAGGGGGTGTGCGGAAAAACAGAGAGGGGGAGAGGGAGTCAGTGTGGGCTGCTGGGCCGGATTGGGCCAAAAGGCCAAAAGCTGCTGCTGCTGTTTAAAAATTCTTTCCCTCCTTTTATTTTTCTTTTTGAATTTCTTTTCTAGTTCTGCTTGAATTTAGCAAAAGTGCTCCAAAAAGTCTCAAAATTTCACCAAATTTTTGGAGGACAAATCTAATGCAAAGTAGTACATGCCATGATGATTTGAATGCAATGATGATGATTTTCAAATGAAAAATTTGGGATGTTACAAATCTAACCCCCTTAAGATGAATCTCGCCCTCGAGATTCGGGTTGGCTAGCAAATAGGTGAGGGTGATCTCTCCGAAGTTCATCCTCTCGCTCCCAGGTTGCTTCTGATTCAGTGTGATGGTTCCACTGCACTTTGCAGAATTTTATTGTCTTGGTACGGGTAATTCTTTCTGCTGTCTCCAGAATCTTAATAGGTTTCTCTTCATAAGTGAGATCATTCTCTACCTGAACTTCCTCTAATGGTATAGTGTCTCTCAGCGAAGTTTCTTCCATCTCTGGGTGACACTTTTTCAGCTGACTGACATGGAATACATTATGAACTGCTGACAGAGATTCTGGTAATTCTATCTCATATGCCACTTCTCCTTTGCGGCTCAAAATCTTGAAAGGTCCTACATAGCGTGGTGCTAATTTTCCTTTGATTCCAAATATTTTCACACCATGGAGTGGTGATACCCTGAGATAAGCTCTATCACCAACCTAGGTAACCTCTCTATGTTTTGGATCGGCATAGCTCTTTTGCCGAGATTGGGCTACTTTTAGCCTATCCTTTACCATCTTGACTTTCTCTTCAGCCTCCTTGATTAGGTCTGGCTCGAACAAATTTCTTTCTCCTACTCCGTTCCACAACAATGGTGTAGTACACTTCCTTCCATAAAGAAATTCAAACGGAGCCATTTCTATGCTTGATTGATAGCTGTTATTGTAGGAAAACTCTGCGTATGGTAGACTTTCATACCAACTGGATCCATAATCTAACGCACATGCTCTCAGCATATCTTCCAATATTTGATTGGTCCTTTCTGTCTGCCCGTCAGTTTGTGGATGAAATGCAGTGCTGAATTCCAGTCGAGTTCCCAATGACTCGTGAAGTTGTCGCCAAAAGTGGGAAGTGAATTGGGTCCCTCTGTCAAACACGATACTTTTAGGTACCCCATGCAAACATACAATTCTATTCATGTATATCTTGGCTAACTTTGCACTTGTGTAAGTGGTCTTTACTGGTATGAAATGGGCCACTTTTGTCAAGAAGTCAATGATAACCCATATAGAATCGTATCCAGATTTAGTCCTGGGCAGTCCGGTAATAAAGTCCATACCAATTTTATCCCATTTCCAATCAGGTATTGGCAGTGGTTGTAATAATCCTGCCGGTTTCTGATGTTCTGCCTTTACACGATTGCACACATCGCACAGGGCAATGTGCTATGCTATGTCCTTCTTTAAATTATTCCACCAAAACCTCTCCTTAACATCCATATACATCTTAGTATTGCCAGGATGAATTGAATATGGCGAGTTGTGCGCTTCTTGTAAGATCAACTTCCTAAGTTCAAGATCCTGCGGAACACAGATATGTTTTTCGTACCATAAGATTCCTTGTTCATCTACATGAAATCCTTTTGCCTTGCCATCACTGACCTTACTTTTGATTTCTTCTATTTCTTTGTCGAACTTTTGGGCTTCTTGGATTTTGTCCATTAGTGTGGGTTGCACTTCCAAGGATGCAAGGTACCCTTTAGGCACAATCTCAAGTCTCAGCTCTCTAAATTGGGCGCACAACTCCTCCGGCAACTCTCCTTTATTGAGGCCATTTACATAAACCTTGCGGCTTAATGCATTGGCTACGACGTTTGCCTTTCCAGGGTGGTATTGCAAACTTAAGTCATAATCTTTGATAAGTTCTAGCCATCTTCTTTGTCTCATGTTGAGTTCTTTCTGTGTAAAAATTTATTTCAGACTCTTCTGATCAGTAAACATTTCACGACGTTTTCCCATAAGATAATGCCTCCATGTTTTTAAGGCATGTACAACAGATGCCAACTCTAGATCATGAGTAGGATAGTTCACTTCATGATTTTTGAGTTGCCTTGATGCATACGCTACAACTCTACCTTCCTGCATCAGTACACCTCCTAATCCTTGGTGAGATGCATCACAATATACTTGAAAGTCTTTCTCAAGGTCTGGCAGACATAACACTGGTGCTGACACTAGTCTCTTTTTCAATTCCTGAAAGCTGGTTTCACAAGCTTCTGTCCAATTAAACTTCTTCTCCTTCTTTAGCAGATCAGTCATGGGTTTTGCTATCTTAGAGAAATTTTCAATGAATCTCCGGTAGTACCCTGCTAGGCCAAGGAAACTACGGATTTCTCTAACCGATTTAGGAGGTTCCCATTCTGTCACAGCTGCCACTTTTGCTGGATCAACATCTTCACCATTTCCAGATACTACGTGCCCAATAAAACCCACTTCATTTAGCCAGAATTCACATTTGCTGAACTTGGCATAAAGTTTATGTTCCCTGAGTTTCTCTAGAATCAGGCATAGATGTTCTTCATTTTCTTTGTTGCTCTTGGAATATACCAATATATCATCGATGAATACCACTATGAACTTGTCAAGGAATTCCATGAATACCTTATTCATCATGTTCATGAAATAGGCTGGTGCATTAGTCAATCCAAACGGCATCACTGTATATTCATACAACCCATATCTTGTGGTGAATGCAGTCTTGGGTATGTCATGTTCTCTAATCTTTAGTTGGAAGCATCCTGATCTAAGATCAATTTTTGAGAACACACAGGCTTCCTCTAGTTGATCGAAGAGATCATTTATTCTAGGCAGGGGATATTTATTCTTTATGGTCACTTTGTTAAGTGAACGATAATCTATGCATAGCCTTTGACTTCGGTCCTTCTTCTCAACAAACAAGACTGGTGCTCCCCAAGATGACGAACTTGGTTGGATAAATCCCTTTTTCAACTGTTCTCCCAGCTGTTTCTTGAGTTCCTTTAACTCGTCCACCGACATTTTATAAGGTCTCTTTGCTATAGGCCCCGTTCCTGGCAGTAGGTCTATCAGAAACTCCACATCCCTATCTGGTGGTATGCCAGGTAATTCTTCGGGGAACACATCTGGGTATTCCTTCACTATTGGCACACTATCTAGGCTAACCCCCTTAAGAGAATTAACCTTGCTCCCCTTGGGTTCAAAGTTAGACTTGAACCTGATCCTTTTCTTTTCTGGGTGCTGAGCATAACAGTTCGCTTGGCACAATCAATCACCCCTTCATAACGGGTCAACCAGTCCATCCCTAATATTACATCTAATCCTTGGGATTCTAGGATTATTAAACTAACCGGAAACTTGTTCTTTCTAGTTTCTAGGATTATCTGTCGGCACCGGGAATTTACTATCATTTCTCCACCTGGGGAGCTTACTTTAATGGGACATCCAATGGTTTCTATGGAGAGTTCATTTTTGACTACAAATGCTCTTGAAATGAATGAATGCGATGTGCCAGTATCGAAAAGGATAAGTGCATGAAAGGAATTATTCTTGAATTTACCGATCACGGCATCAGATCCTTCTTGAATTTCCTCCACATTGATGTGATTCACATGACCCTTTTGAAATGGGTTTGGCTTAGCCCCATCAGTCTTCTTTTCTGGGCATTCATTAGCATAGTGTCCTGTCTTCTTGCACTTGAAACATTCCACCTGACTGATGTCTTTCTTTGCTGGCTGACTATGACGATTCTGACAATTTTGATTTCCATGGCCATGACCATTGTGGTTCCTGAATCCACTTTTGTTATGCCCACAATGATTGTTTCCATCATGGTTGTGGTTATTGTTACGATGGTTATTATTATTCCCATTCTCGTGGAATCCTAAACTCCCACTTCCTTCACCATGAGAGCGCTTGTGAGGAGATCCTGATCCAAACTTATCAAAATGGTGCTTCCTCTTTCTACCCTCCACTTGCTTCATCTTGTTTTCTAGGATGGTAGCTTTATCACACAAGGATTGATAAGTTGGAACATATGCAACAGATAGTTGCATAGAAATTTCATCATTCAACCCATCTAGGAACTTCTCCTTTCTCTTTGCATCGGTGTCAACATCGTCGGGTGCATAACGTGACAAATTATTGAACTCTTCGATGTATTCAGAAATACTACGGTGGCGTTGCTTGAGGTTATGAAACTCCTTTTTCTTCAACCCCGTTATTCTAGAAGAGATGTGAGTGGTGCGAAACCCATCTTCAAACATTTCCCAAGTCACTTCCTCAATAGGGTGAGTAACTTGGAAATTGTCCCACCAAGTAGCTGCATGACCTTCCAATAAGTGTGCTGCAAACCTGACCTTTTCTGCATCCATGCATCCAACCGTGACTAGGTCCTTATTCACAGAACGTAGCCAATCATTCGCTACCATGGGGTCAGTGGTACCCGAGAACTTAGCAGGTCTCAGCCTTAGAAATCTGGTCAGCATATCCAGAGGTGGTGGATTGTTCTGGTTGTTGTTATTGTTATTATTGTTGTTCTGATTCTGGGTCGCCATGAATTGAGTCATCATTTGCATCAATTGGGTCTGCGCAGCCATCATCTGCTGCATTCCATTGCCATTGTCATCCTCGTTGTTGTGTCGGGGAGGCATCTGTGGGTTTAATAAGGGTAAGTAATGATAGATAACCAAAATAAAAACAACAATCAGACAAACAAGCACATGCAAGTTCAACATCACCGCAATGACAGAGTTTGCGAAAATAAACATACTAGCACAGTCACCCACAAGTCGGTATGACCTATGCACTCAATAATAATAGAACGATACGTAGATGGAACAGCATCACTACTCCTCCATGTCGACTTCCTCCTCCACTAGTGCAAGTCCTGCTGCTGCGAATCCTGCCTTGTATTCCTCTAGGCTTGTGGTCAACGCATCGATCTTTGTCTGTAATTCTCTCTTCTGTGTGCGTAGCCTCTCTATCACCTCGTGATCTGCTTCCAGCTCAATGTCCTCAAGCTCTAACTCGGTCTCCAAGTCTCTAATCTTCTTGTTCTTCTCCTGAACTCTCTTCTCTTGGCTCTTGAATTTATTCTCTTGGTCTTCAAACTTCTTCTCCATTTCCTTGATTTGATTTTCCTGCTCCAGGAAAGCCTTGTCCTTCTCCTTAAGTTGGACTCGTAGTTCATCGTTACTAAGCATCACATTAGTCCTATCAGTATCAAGGTGTCTAATAAGGCTCTCTAAATCCTGGAGGTAGTGACGCACAGGCTTGATAGACTCCTTGGCGGCCTCGTCCAACACAATAGGCTCTCCATCCTCGTCGTGCCTCCCAAAGAAATGGAAGTAGTGGCTCCTGATTTCAGAAGAGTGACGTCCACATAGGCGTCCCAACAGCTCCTGCATAGCGACGTCGAGGCCCCTCTCCATGTAATCATGGAGAATCTTGAAGGCAATCTCCCCAGTTTGGGGCTCTGTCTCACGTCCTGGCTGGGTAACTCTGAATCCCCATAAGTCCTTCCTCTGAAACTTCCTCAGCTGGAGTCCTTGAATGGTAGGGATTGGAAGAGCGAGCACTTGGACTAGCTCCAACATACGAGTCCCAAAGCGAGTCCCCTTGAAATCCTCGGCCATGTTGTAGAAAAAATTCGGCATCTTTTGCATAGTATGGAGAAAATTAGTAACACACAATAAAGAAAGTAAACACAATTCAAAAAATAGAAATCAACCAACAGAACACTCCAAGTAGCAATACATTATTCAACTCAAGCACTCAAGGTTCCAGACATAACTTATTTTTCCCATACCACATAAGTTGGCATGATACTAACGCGATAAAACGCCAAGGGTGGTGGTCCAACTAATATCTCACTCCTTATTAACCAAGGTGGCAATCTGGGCATTCTTGGCAGCAATCTGCTTGTCTTGGTCACATAGCTCCAAAGCTAGGCCTATGATATCCTTACTTAGGCGTCTCACAGTGGCCTTTGAGTCTTGGACAAGACGCTTCTCCTCCTTGAGATCTTCCTGAGTATTGAGCATTCTATACTTGAGTCTCTCCCCAAGTTCCTCAACAGCTTTCCATGCAGCATTCCTTGCAGAGTCAAAGAATGGCATGTGCATTTCTGAGTTGGTGAACATGCAGAATCCCGTACTCTTGGGATCATCCTCCTTGTCCTTGTACAAATGGAGTTGCACCCACCAATACTCTTGTCCTTCGTCTATCACAGGAAATCCCTTGTACACGGCTTCACCATTCATCCCCAAGCTGAGCATGAGGTTCTTGAGTACATTGGGAAATTATGTCTCACACTCCAGGGTCATAGTCATCGGTGGTCCCTTCTTGACAGATTCATTGATGGTGGACATCTACAAAAATATATGAGAAGGATGATTAGGGAAAGCTTTACGAGATGAATAGACAAGTGTAAGGTTGGAATATAGAATTATTTTTCCTAAGGGTTTTCCTTAGTCTAATCCATTCTAGGGTCACGAACCTACAGGCAACACAGTGCTCTGATACCATCTGTAAGATCTCACTATAATAAGGTAAGATCCCTGTGATTGCAGTGCTAGTCCCTGGATCGAAAATGCTAGCACCCACAGTTTAAGATGAAGTACACAAAAACAAAGGTCATTATTACATCGCATATCCAGGAGTATAATGGTTCTTACAACTCACTTAGCCCAAGTCTAAGACACTCAAAGTTCACATTACATAGCATAATAATAATAGAGTCTTTTAGTCTTCATGTGCCACAGGCAAGCATGTGGAGTGTAGACCCGCCACCCTACTCATCATCAGAGTATCCTGCAACATAATAAGTTACACCCACAAGGGTCAATACATTTGGAATTGTATTGGCAAGTGATACCATAGATACTTAGTGTAATCCAACAACTACATGAATATATGGCTAAGTGGGGTTATGGCTGGCTTTGCTAAAAGCTAGTTTAACTTATAGTTATTGAAGAGTAAGTTTTCTCATTGAACACTAAGGTACCAATGATAGACATCACTGAACCTCTACCCATGTTCACCCACAAGTTTTAACTTAGAGAAATTTGGATGAGGAGATTATTGAACTGCTTCACTGTCTTGAGGCTCAGAAGTTGTCCATAACCGAGGACACGGCTAAGTACTTAGTTTTACCCTCTCGAGAGGTGGTGCACTTTCCCCACAAGACTCGACATGCATCGAGACAAGACTTTTCAGAAGCAATCCCTCAGACCACCACGGGCGCGTTCCATCCTACCACATCTACCACCTTCTGTCCGTCTGGCTGAGTTCTTGCAACTTAGTTGGTCAAGGCAGAGCCCATATGCCATGTGGTTGCACTGGAAGCTTCATGACAAGAATGTCTCCAATCTCTTTGTTCCTGGGTGGCCATCCACAAGTGTGATACACCAGCTGACCATAGACATGGCCCCTAAGTAACCACTCAACATAATCCAAGAAAGTCCCACTCCACCCAGGTGTTTCATTAATATTAGTTGTTTTCTTAGTCAACAAAATAATATCTTTCCATACTATCTTATATGTGTATTCCACCCACGAATTCTAATAGCATGGCTAAGCACTCTAGCATACGAAGTATTTCAACTAGGAGATACTACCAAGATATAATCTATAGGATAGCATAGCATAGTAACATATAAATAATCCTATCATGCTAAGATCTACCAAAAATAACACTAGTGCAATAGTGAAAATAATAGGACATGAGATGAAATATCACTTGCCTTGGTAGCTAGGGGAATAGGTACAATCCTCACAGCAACAAACTTCACAATCCACACAATCTACACAAGGTCAATACAACAACAATAATTCAATCAATAAAACATTACAAAAACATGAATGCATGCAAAATGCAATGATATGATCACAACTCTATAACTTACAGAGTCTACAGTACTGAGGGTAAATTACCTCATCTAAATGCATAAGAAATACCCCAAAACAATTTATAGAACAATTTTTATGAGCAAAATACCCCTAAAAAGGTTCTGCCTATAAATCCAATTTTTCAGAGGAAAAAGTGTGAAACAAGGCTTCTATAATAAAGGTCTTATTTTTCTGAATCTATAGACACCAAATTTGCATTTTTCTGAATTGTGGAACAAAAGTTTTGGATTTTCTAAGTTTAATACAAAATCTGTCTAATTTCTATTTAAATAGATAATCCTGGGCGACGTGGCGCAATCTAATTGGCCCGTACCGATTCGGTCGGATCGACCGCTGTGGGCCGTTGGATCTTAAGTGATAACAGACGGATCAGATTAACTCGTACCGTTTCGTCCACGATCTAATCCTAGCCGTAGACACAAGATCTAACGGTCCCTAGCGACCTGGCCGGAGATGGGCGGCACTGACCGGCTGCGCGCGGCGGCGGAGCGTCGGCCGATGATGTTCCGGCGATTCTACAAGGGCTAGGAGACCGTGGACACGTACCAGAGGTCGACGAGGTCGTGGCGGTCCCGATGGAAGTCACGGCGGTGCGGGAGGTACTCTGGCCTGGCCTTGATCCCTCGCCGAAGTTGCGTAGACGGCGGAGCTCGCGGCTCGGTGTCGGAGACGGCGACCTAGGGCTCGGACCGGACAGCAAAAGGGTCAGAAAGATGCGCAAGGTTCTCCACGACCTAGTAAAGACCAAAAAGAGGCGGCGTGAACCCTACCTTCACCGGAAAAGATGATGGACGGCGGCGGCAGAGGGGTTCGCCGGAGCTGGACCGTGTCGTCGACCTGGTGCAAAAGGAGGCACGTGGCCGGGGTTAAAACATGCGCTAGGTCACGACAAGTAACACTGAGCCGAGAGGAGGGCACGGCGTGGCCTGGGCTCCCTGGAATTCTCGCCGGAGGTGCTTCGGGCCGCGGTGGTGTGAGGTGGAAATTGGGGAGCCTGGGGGATCTCTCGGGGCTATGTCTGGGGAAATCGTTCGGGGAGAAGGAGAGGGTTAAGAAGGGGCCGAAGCAGTGGCCATTTACTCATAGAAACGCCCGCAATCAATCGGACATGGAAACGGTAGAGGAGTGAAGGGGGCGCCGGCCGTTCGTATGGGAGATGATGAGGTGGCATTGACGTGGCACGGGGCCCAGTGGTAAGTGAGTGGGGGTGGTTTGAGGGGGTGTGCGGAAAAACGGAGAGGGGGGGAGGGAGTCCGTGTGGGCTGCTGGGCCGGATTGGGCCAAAAGGCCAAAAGCTGCTGCTGCTGTTTAAAAATTCTTTCCCTCCTTTTCTTTTTCTTTTTGAATTTCTTTTCTAGTTTTGTTTGAATTTAGCAAAAGTGCTCCAAAAAGTCTCAAAATTGCACCAAATTTTTGGAGGACAAATCTAATGCAAAGTAGTACATGCCATGATGATTTGAATGCAATGATGATGATTTTCAAATGAAAATTTTGGGATGTTATAGTAGCAGATCTAATTGCAAACGGTGTATCAATGCTTAGAAACAAGGCCTAGGGATCATACTTTCACTAGTGAACACTCTCATATAAATATCTTCTCTTTATGATACTACTCTTAACTACTCTCCGGTTGAACACTCTAATCGTTGGTAGGGCTATAACAACACTCCTCAAAGTAAGCCTTTCCCATCTAGAAAACCCCACACTGTCACCTTGAGCACTAGATGGTTCCAACAAACACCACAATTTCATAAAGACATCCAACTCCAAATATAACTAATAACAAGTATTTGTAATCTCTAGCCTAAGTGCCACCATGGTGTGCACGCTGTCACTTTCACACACATGGGGAGAGCAGAGATCTATTAAAGCACTTGATTAGCAAGCTAGATCTATTGATTACAAGCTCATGATCTCAATAAGATCATGCATAGATAGAGAGATGAACACATAGCTACCGGTAGAGCCCTTAGCCTCGAGAGAGAACTACTCCCTCCTCATCATGGGAATCAGCAATGGCGATGGAGATGGTGGTGGAGATCGATGGAGATGGCTCCGGGGGCACTTCCCCGTCCCGGCAGGGTGCTAGAACAGAGACTTTCTGTCCCCCGAATCTCCTTTTCGGTGGCAGCAGCACAGTGGAACTTTTCGTGGATTTCTGATTGATGATCTAGGGTTTATGCCTCGGGAGGCTTCTTATAGGCCAGAGGGCAAGGTCGGTGGGCGGCCAGGGGGCCCACACCACCTGGTGGCGCGGCCAGGGCTAGCCCGCACCACCACATGGTGCGGCCACCCTGTGGTCCCTCTCCGTCTCGTCTTCTGGCTCCGTGAGTCTTCCGGTAAAATAGGAACTTTGGCTTTTGTCCCGTCCAATTCTGAGAATATTGATTTTCTGACTTTCCTGGAACAAAAAACAGCAGAAAACAGGCAATTGGCACAGTGGCATCTTGTTAATAGGTTAGTCTAAGAAAGTCTATGAAAAGTACTCCAAAGTTGGAACAAAACATAAGAAAGTAGATAAAACCAAGCATGGAACATCAAAAATTATAGATACATTTGCAATGTATCACTTATCCATACCACTTGTATTTCACTATCTCTTCGCCGAACTAGTGCACCTATACACCTGACAAGTGTATTGGGTGTGTTGGGCACACAAGAGACTTCTTGTATCTTGATTGCAGGGTTGCATGAGAGGGGATACCTTTGACCACTTCCTCCCTTAGTTCGATAAACCTTGGGTGGTCCACTTAAGGGAAAACTTGCTACTGTTCTACAAACCTCTGCACTTCGAGGCCCAACAACTGTCTACAAGAATAGAAGTGCGTAGACATCACCTCCCACTTGGGAAAAACCTTGTACCACAAGTCTTTCCTTGTTCCTCACAACAATTCCATTCTCATCTTGCTTGTTCTTGAAGATGCACTTTGTGCCGATAACATTGCGGCCCTCTTTAGGCTTGTCAACAAGCTTCCAGACTTTTTTGCACTCAAAATTGTTGAGCTCTTCATGCATAGCCAGAACCCAGTCCAGATCTTCAAGAGCTTCAAAACCTTTTTGGGTTCCACTATGGGTATATGTGCTTGGTGATCGCTGAATCTTGCTAGCTCACCCCTTGTGGACAACCTTCTCCTAAGATCACCCACCACTTTATCAAGTGTGTGACCCCTGAGTTCAAGGTTCCATTCAGCTTGAGCTTTGCAACGAGTTTCAATTTCCTCATTGTTCCTTGGAGGTATAAATTCATCATCTTGTTCTTCATCTTAACTATTAGCTAGATCAACAGATTTTTCAATGCTAGTAGTTGAAGGTGAAACTTGCCCTTGATCTTGTTCAGCAATAGTAACCGGAGGTTGCTGTTCTGAGCTTCTAGGGTCGGATAATCCATCCTAAGAGTTTCATCTTCGTATTCGTTTTTGGCCTGGGTGGAAGATGCAGGTCCGGATAGTCCAGCCCCATGGCCGGATAATCCGGCCTGGGACTTCCAGCTTGTTCTTCGTTCCTGGCTTATGATGGAGAAGCAGCGCTGGATAATTCAGCCTAGGACTTCCAGCTTGATGATCTTCAGAATTTTGTTGGGTTGGTGTAGTAGTTGCCTCAACTGGTGGAGTTTGTTGATCTTTTGTAGATCAGGGCTCTACTTGAGTACATAATTGCCCTTCCTGATTGACCACAAGGGGTTCCTCAACAGGGTAGTAGAATCCCACACCCATTCTTCTTATGGCATCTTGGGGTATTCCATCATTTGTGTCACAAACATCAACTTTCCCCACATGGGAGCAATCAATCTCTTCGAACACCACACTACAAGATTCCACAACAACCCTAGTGGTCTTGTTGTAGACTCTATAAGTATGGGATTCAGCACCGTAGCCAGCAAAAATGCCTTCTAAAGCCTTAGACTCGAATTTAGATAAATGAACTCTTTTAATGAGAAATAAACACTTACAACCAAATACCCGAAAGTATGAAATGTTTGGCTTGTTACTAGTAAGTATCTCATAGGGAGTCTTGTCCAAGATCTTGTGGAGGTAAAGTCGGTTTGAAGAGTGACAAGCAATGGATATGGATTTAGCCCAAAAGTTGTATGGTGACTTGAATTCAGCCAACAAAGATCTTGCCATATCCATCAAAGTCCGTTTTTCCTCTCGGCTACACCATTTTGTTGAGGGGTATACGCAGTGGAATATTGATGTCTTATCCCCTCTTCGCTCAAGGATTCATTCAAGGTGTAGTTCTTGAACTCGGAGCCGTTGTCGCTTCTTATTGCCAATATTGGGACATTGCGTTGATGTTGCACCTCATTAGCAAAGGCAATGATGGTTTGTTGAGTTTCATTTTTTTGCTTGAAAAAGTGAACCCATGTGTATCTTTAATAGTCATCAACAATCACCAGGCAATATTTATTCCCACCAAGGCTTGCATGAGATGGAGGACAAAGAGATCCACATGGAGATGCTCTAATATCCTCTTTGATGAAATAATTATCTTCCTTCGATGGGGAGAGTCGTGCATCTTTACTTCAATACATGCCCTGAAAACATGATCTTTGGCAAAGGAAACATTTTCTTTTAGTCCAAGGATGTGTCCACCCTTGTGAAGACTTTTCAAAGTTCTCATATTGACATGGGCTAGTCAGTGATGCCAAAGCCAACCCACATCGGTCTTTCCAAATAAGCACATCGGACCTGTAGTGGTTTTCCCCAAAAGTTCACCGCATACAAGTCGTTCTCGACATACCCAACAAAAGTGACCTTGAGAGACTTGCTCCACAAGAGTACCACTATATCATCATCAATGAAAACTACAAATCCCATCTTACCAAGGGCACAAACAGAAAGTAAATTGTATCCAAGGGTCTCAATAAGCATGACGTCCACGAGAGAGATAGCATGGGCAATCACAACCTTGCCAAGACCCAATACCTTAGACTTGGACTTGTCACCATAGTAGACGGTTATTTTATCATGATTAGGCCTCATCTCCGTGATGATATCCTTGATTCCGGTCATATGTCTTGTGAATCTACTATCAAGCACCCATTTCGAGCCACGGATGCATAGCCCTACAAAAGAATTACTTCTTGGTTTTAGATACCCATTTTTCAATGGGTCCTCTCATGTTAGTAACAAGGGTCTTTGGAACCCAAATAGACCAAGAAATGTAATTATCATAAGTACCAACATAAACTAGTATAAACATCACCATAATAATCATGAAATAACTCATAGTGAGGATTATTAGACATTGCAAAACCATCATAATTAGTTTTGTCCTTCGTGATGTTCTTTTCAATGGTGATTTTATTTGCTTGAGTATTCTTGGCCTTCTTTTTATTTCTCTTCTTCTTCTTGGTCATCGGAACATAGCCAAGTCCCTCCTTTCCATTGTTTGTCCTTTTCTTTCTCAAGACCTCATCAAGGACTTCCTTACCTTTGGGAAGAGATGACTTGGCAAGCTCAACTTTCAATCTAGCACTTTCTTGAAGAATGTCTTCATGATTGCATATCAGTGTAGAGGTGCTTGGAACATCATACTTGGTTAGTCGAGTTTGGAGCTGGTCATGAGACTCACTGAGAATAGAGTATTCACTCTCCAAAGCCTTGTGAGAAACATCAAGTGCCTCAAACTTATCGGAAAGTCTAGAATGAGAAGCCCCAAATTCAACCTTCTCTTTTTTAGCTTCTTTGCCTTAGTAATAGCATGATCTTGTTCCTTCACAAGTTTGGCCATAATTTCATCATTGGAATCCTCAATTGACTCAAGCCTCTCTTTAAGAGAGGCCTAGATATCTTCTTCTTCAAGAGCATTTTTCAAGGATGCTTGATACGTCGTAAACGTATCTATAATTTTTGATGTTCCATGTTTATTTAGCATCTACTTTCTTATGTTTTGTTCACACTTTGAGGTATTTTTATACATTTTCTGGAACTAACCTATTAAAAGGATGCCACAGTGCCAGTTGCCTGTTTTCTGCTATTTTTGGTTTCAGAAAATCTAGTAAGGAAATATTCTCGGAATTGGACGGGACAAAAGCCAAAGTCAATATTTTACTAGAAGGAACACGGAGTCTGGAGGGCAGACGAAGGAGGGCCAGGGGTAGGCTACACCCTATGGTGGCGCGGGTACCGCCCTGGCCGCGCCACCAGGTGGTCTGAGCCCCTCGGGCCTCCACCGACCTTCCCCTTCCACCTATAAAAGCCTCTCGGGACAAAAACCCTAGATACAAGATCAGATTTCCACGAAAAGTTCCGCAGCACCGCCGCCACCGAAGAGGAGATTTGGGGACATAAGTCTCTATTCCGGCACCCTGCCGGGACGGGGAAGTGCCCCCGGATCCATCTCCATCGACTCCACCACCATTTCCATCGCCGTTGCTGACTCCCATGATGAGGAGGGAGTAGTTCTCTCTCGAGGCTAAGGGCTCTACCGATAGCTATGTGTACATATCTCTCTCTATGTGTGATCTTATGAGATCATGAGCTTTGTAATCTATAGATCTATTCTGCTACTCAAGTGCTTTAATTAATCTCTACTTATCCCCATGTGTGTGAAGTTGACAGTGTGCACACCGTGTGGAACTTTGTCTAAGGTTACAAAAATACTTATCATGAGTATAATTTGAGTTGGATGTCTCTATGAGATTGTGGTATTTCTTGGAACCATCGAGCGCTCAAGGTGACAGTGAGGGGTTATCTAGATGGGGAATTTGAACTTTAAGGTGTGTTGTTATAGCCCTACATCGTCCAACGGGGGAGTAGTTCAGGGTAGCATCATGAAGAGAAGATATTTATATGAGAGTGTCCACTAGTGAAAGTATGATCCCTAGGCCTTGTTTCCAAGCATTGCAACACCGTTTATAATCAGTCCTATTACATGTTTGCTTGTTGCCACTATTGTTTCAGATTGCAATTGCAACTTATAATCATCCATATTACTTGTATTTCACTATCTCTTTGCCGAACTAGTGCACCTATACACCTGACAAATGTATTGGGTGTGTTGGGGACATAAGAGACTTCTTGTAACTTGATTGCAGGGTTGCTTGAGAGGGATACCTTTCACCACTTCCACCCTGAGTTCGATAAACCTTGGGTGATCCACTTAAGGGAAACTTGTTGTCGTTCTATAAACCTCTACACTTGGAGGCCCAACACTGTCTACAAGAATAGAAGCGTGCGTAGACATCAAGCTATTTTTCTGGCGCCGTTGCCGGGGAGGTAAGGTAAAAGGTACTAACATCCTCTGGCTACTAAGCTATCTTCTAGTGAGGTTGCTGGTGTGTGAGTGCTCGAAGTTATTTCCTATATATTCTGCAATTATATCTTTTGGTTTCTTGTTTTTATATTCACTAGTTAGTCTTAATGGAAAACAACAACAAAATTAGAGAGATTTTTTGTATTTTTCCTAAGGTAGCACATGAATGGTCTGGAAAGGAAATTAAAAAACCCATGGAACTTTCTTTGCATGCTAATAGCAATGTTATTAGTATGAATTTTTTGAACACCTTTGTTACTAATGCTATGGAAACGTATAAGATTGGGGAAGTTAGTTTTCATGAAAATGATCATTTTAGTTCCCCGGTTTTAAAGGAGAAAATTTGCTCTGATCATACTTTATCTCCCATATGTGGTAATTTTAATGATACTTGTGATATTTTAAATCCACATACTGAAAGCGTCCCTTTTAAAATACCTATGGAAATTGTTGAACGTGTTATTTTGGAGATGGAACTGTCCATCATGGTGATCATTTACTCTTTATACATGAATTATGCAAGTTGTTCAAGTGTGCAAGTATTTCAGTGAACCAAGTTAAGAGGAATCTATTCTCTTAATCACTTAAGGGCAAAGCAAGGGAGTGGTATGAGCTACTAGACGATCCTCACCATTCGGAATGGAAGGAACTCAAATCTCTCTTTTACTCTAAATTTTATACTCCTCATGAAATTCATAAAGATAGGAATAAAATTTACAATTTTCATCCTCATGATGGAGGAAGTATTGCCCAAGCATGGGGAGACTGAAGTCACTAAGGCTCAAATGTCCCATTCATGAGCTCCCTAGTAATATCGTTATTATTAATTTTTATGCAAGGTTTTCAGGACATTACAAGGACTATCTAGATACCTGTTTAGAGGGATCCTTCACAAAGAAGGAGGTCAAAACTAAGTGGGATCTTCTTGAAACAATTCAAAGCAATACTGAAGATTGTTATAACAACAAAGGTAAATAACCAGGTATAAACTGTGAGTATGATTGCATTAAGTCTTTCCTTGAAACTGCTAGTGATAAATATGGCCTTGATCCTCAAATTCTTGTTCATTGTTATAGAGCCTTTGCTTCTCATATTAATGCTCCTAAAGGAAAATGGGACATGTATCATCAGCCTTTTAAAGACACTTGCATAAAAAAGAAATTGTTATTAAGGATAGCAATAAACATGCTCAAACCTCTAAAAGTACTATTTCTTATAAGCATGTTATTTTTTGTGGAATACATAGACCTTGTGAGAAGAATAAAATTGAAGAAGAATATTGTATCACACACAAGAATGAAAAAACTAGAATGTGGTATAGGGCTCTAAATTATCTTGGTAAAAAAGTTTGTGCCATCCATCCTTTTATTTGTGAACTTTGCTTCGAAGTGGGTCATTTCAATTTTTAATGCTCAGGCCATAATAATATCCCTTCTAATCCTATGAGTATTGCAAGATAAAATGATCACTCCTAATCAGCATGATGAACTTACATTATTTTTGGGGTGTGAAGAGTTATCAAGAAAAACTTCTTTGGTAGATATGAGTGCTTGATATGAATAGCGTCCTGCATGGTTATCATATTTATTGTGTTGATAATTGCCACACAAATACTTACATACAAAATATTATAAAAGATGAGATTTTACCAAAATATGATAGGACTAATATGTGTTTTTATCTTATTAATGAAAAGAAGGAATCCTCCAAAGTTTCTTCTATTGTCTCTAAAAATAAACCAGGGTATATGGAGAAAGCTTCCTTTCAAGTATATCCCTCCTAAAGAGAAGAAGGAAAATAAGAAAAGGAGGAGTAAAAGGAGAGAGGAAACAATATTTTCCCCTAAGCATGTTGCTCCTATTATAGTTTTTGAGGAGTCTGAACTCGATGATGTTCATATGCCTATTACCTATAGTAGTGATCATGATTGGGAAAAGCACACTACTTTTGATATTGAAAATCTCTTCAGTACAAATGCTGAAAAGGATGATATTAATAATTGTTGTACTATTATTACTATCCATGTTCCTTCCAATGACGAAATGTTTACAAGTGAACACACTTTGGAAGATAACTATTCTATTGCTTACGATGATACTATACCTCCAATATATGATGATTGCAATGATGAATATGATATTTTCAGTCCTCCTACTATTAAGGAGAAAACTAATCATGACTATAATATGCCTCCTATATTTTATGATTATGGTGATGAGAATAATAATATAGCTATTTTGTTGAATTTTCTCCCACTACAATTAATAATAATGACTATGTTTATGTGGGGAATATTAATTCTTTTATGCATGTGGCTCATGATAAGAATGTTTTATGTGATAGTTATATTTTTAATTTTATTCATGATGCTACTGAAAGTTATTATGAGAGAGGGAAACATGGTTTTATGTATCTCAACAATAGTAAGTTTCCCCTCTTATGTTGAAATTTTTTAAGTTGCACTTGTTTTGGTTTCCTATGCTTGTTGCTTTGTGCTTTCATGACTTGTTTATTTACAAGATTATTTTTCATAGAAAGTGGGTTAGACTTAAATTTGTTCCATATTTGCTTCTTGATGCTCTCTTTTACTTCAATTCATATTTCTTATGTGAGCATCATCAAAATTATCATGCCTATCTTAATGGCTATAAAGAAAGAGCTTTTGGGAGACAACCATTATATTTTTACTTTCAGTTTATTTTTGTTTTGTTGAGCCTTGGAAGTTATTGCCTCTGTAATAACCTCTCCTTATCCTTTTTGTGTGGTTTTTGTGCCAATAATAAACTCTAATGAGAGAGAAGTAAGACTTGGTAAAGTTGTTGCCCCCAAACAGATTTTTGTGCTTCACTGTAAAACATCTTGAAAAATCCCTGAATGTCGGATTGAGCTTCTTCCCCAGGTTGTTATCTAACTTTCGTTAGTTTATCACTTTTCGATTTGAGCAACAGAAGTTCTTCGAAAACATCGGTTTTCACCTGCTGGTCTGTTTTGACAGATTTCTGCCATTATTTGCATTTGCCTCTTAATCTCTTTCTCTTTGAGTTCTCTTTGATCACTTGAACTTTTAAAATAAATTGCTACGGTAGCTTGTGCTTTAATGGAAGTTTTACTTGTGTTGAAACTGAACCTAAAGACTTATTATCTTAAGTACACTAATGTTGCCAATGAAGATTGTGTGAAGTTTTGTATGAAGGAAATTTTAAAGTGTAGGGAAGAATAATGTGATAAGATGAAACATGGACAAAAGCTCAAGCTTGGGGATGCCGCCCATGTCACTCCAAGAAATATTAAAGAATTACAAGCGTCAAAGCTTGGGGATGCCCAAGGCATCCCCTTCTTCATCAATAAAAATCTTAGGTTTTCTTCCAAACACTTCATTTTTATTGTTTCATGCATAATTGTGTTGTTCTTGGAGCTTCTTCGTCTTTGTTTTTAGTTTTCTTTTGCTTTCTTTGCCACAGTAAGTTGGTTGGATCCCAACACACTTCTTTTGGAGAGATACACGCCCCGTTATTCATTGCCTAGAACACTCTAGTTTTCACTCTTATTGTTCTGCGAGTGTTCTCCTTTGCTAGCACTGCGTTTCACTTTAGCTTTCGATTGGTGTTGGTAAAGAGTAGGAAGTTTCATGCTTATAAGTGGTACAAAAGGAAGCATGTTTTGACTGCGATTTATACTTTATCATGTCATGTTTGATATTGATTTAACTTTATGCTTAGTAATTATTGTTGTAGCATGACTTGTTACAAACAATTGAGATTTCTTAATGTGCCTTGAAAGAATCATGCGTTGTTTTAGCATACAAAAGCATAATATTATGGTATTCTCCTTTGATGCTTTATTTGGGCTGACTTGGCGCATGCTCACACCATGTTAAGACTATACCAAGTCACCATAGCCTCTATGATCATTTAGTTTTCGACTTGTAATATCACTTTATGCTTTAATTAATAATGTTTTGTCGCTTTGCATGATTATGGCCATTATTGCTCTCTTAGTTGGTCGCTCCCAGTCTTTTGCTAGCCTCCACATGTACCAAGTATGAGTTCCACTCATGCATCCAACTCCAAATAAAACCAAGTTATTCCAAAGAGTCCACCATACCTACCTATTAGAATTATTGCTATTCCAAGTATATTCATGTTTTTATCTACTTTCCAAATTAAACTTGTTATGTGAAAATTAGTGATTAAAGCTCTCACGAACTTGATGGCACACTTTACTTTCTTGCCCTTAATAAACTTGAACCATTGTGCCCATCTATGTTGCGTATATGTTTGCACTTTGTAAGTTGTGAATTAGAAGAACCATGTATCATGGGGAACGCTTTCAACATTGGACTTTATTTAGTTGATATCATGTTCTTTTGCTTATGGATCCCGATGGTGTGAAATGAAAGGGGAGCTTGTAAGTCTCATGGAGTTCGTATATGTGTTGGAGAAACGCCTAGCGGGCTAGTCTAAGTCATGCCTAATTCTGGTGGAAACCTGAAGCATAACCATAGTGAGCAATCTGTGAAGCATTCAAAAAGAAGGAAAAAAAGAGGGGAAAACCCTATGCAAATAGCATAGAAAAAGATTGTTGAGATGCTCATTTTCTGCTTACCTTGTCATTTTGATATGGGGAATATTTTGTATCATTGGGCAACGGGTACCCCGTTGGCGGTTCTCTATGATACACATCTACTTACAATGACAAGAACTTACCTGTGACTAAAGTTGAGTAGCATGAGGAACAATACTCATAAGCAAGGGGCATGAGATTTTCAATTTATAACTTGTCAAGAATATCCTCATATTTGTTCACTTTAACCTTAATCACCTAAAGATGCTTATGATAGGGGAAATGAGAGCTGAAAGCTAATAAGTACCATAATTTTTGGAAGCTCTTTACGAGACTTGAATCCCTGCTTCCTTCTATGCAGGGCCTTTCTTTTACTTTTATGTTGAGTCTCCATCTTCTATCTTTATGCACCTATTGAGAGAGCATAGTGGTCATTCTTAGTTTAATGTGCATTGTCCCAAAACTTGTTGATTGATTCATAACTTTGATATTGCTTGTTCTTAAACTATTTGTATCTAGTCACCCTTATGAACTTTGAAGGTTTCCTATGCATTTATATTTTGCTACATCATGAGGGAGAAGCTGAATACCATTCTCATTATGTTTTCTATATGCGAAACAAACAAACGTCTTTCAAAGCATTGTTATTCATGAATCATTTGTTTGTACCTTTTCATGTTACAACATAGTTGCTATGTCTTATTGTTAGAACTATATCTTTCATGTCTATGTTAGAGTACTATGATCCCAGCTATCAATGTTTTACAAATACCTTGATAAAGATTGTGATGGTGCATGTCAACTCAAAAATTATTCTTTTTTATCACTTACCTACTCGAGGATGAGCAGTAGTTAAGCTTGGGGATGTTGACACGTCGTAAACGTATCTATAATTTATGATGTTCCATGCTTGTTTAGTATCTACTTTCTTATGTTTTATTCACACTTTGAGGTATTTTTATACATTTTCTGGAACTAACCTTTTAACAAGATGCCACAGTGCCAGTTGCCTATTTTCTGCTATTTTTGGTTTCAGAAAAGCTAGTAAGCAAATATTCTCGGAATTGGAAGGGACAAAAGCCAAAGTCAATATTTTACCAAAAGGAACACGGAGTCCGGAGGGCAGCCGAAGGAGGGCTAGGGGCTGGCCACAACCTATGGTGGCTCGGGTACCCCCTGGCCGCGCCACCAGGTGGTGTGGGCCCCTCGGTCCTCCACCGACCTTGCCCTTTCTCCTATAAAAGCCTCCCGGGACAAAAACCCTAGATACAAGATCAGATTTCCACGAAAAGTTCCTCAGTGCCGTCGCCACCGAAGAGGAGATTCAAGGGACAGAAGTCTCTGTTCCGACACCCTGTCGGGACGGGGAGGTTCCCCCGGATACATCTTCATCGACTCCACTGCCATATCCATCGCCGTTGCTGACTCCAATGATGAGGAGGGAGTAATTATCTCTCGAGGCTAAGGGCTCTACCGATAGCTATGTGTTCATCTCTCTCTCTCTCTATGCGTGATCTTATGAGATCATGAGCTTTGTAATCTATATGTCTATTCTGCTACTCAAGTGCTTTACTTAATCTCTGCTTATCCCCACGAGTGTGAAGTTGACAGTGTGCACACCGTGTGGTACTTTGAGATTGTGGTGTCTCTATGAGATTGTGGTGTTTGTTGGAACCATCTAGCACTCAAGGTGACAGTGAGGGGTTATCTAGATGGAGAATGCAAACTTAAAGGTGTGATGTTATAGCCCTACATCGTCCAATCGGAGAGTAGTTCAAGGTAGCATCATGAAGAGAAGATATTTATATGAGTGTCCACTAGTGAAACTATGATCCCTAGGCCTTGTTTCTAAACATTGAAACACCGTTTATAATCAGTCCTGTTACATGTTTTCTTGCTACCACTATTATTTTAGATTGCAATTTCCACTTATAATCATCCATATTACTTGTATTTCACTATCTCTTCGCCGAACTAGTGCACCTATACACCTGACAAGTGTATTGGGTGTGTTGGGGACACAAGAGACTTCTTGTAACTTGATTGCAGGGTTGCTTGAGAGGGATACCTTTCACCACTTCCTCCCTGAGTTCGATAAACCTTGGGTGATCCACTTAAGGGAAACTTGCTGTTGTTCTACAAACCTCTGCATTTGGAGGCCCAACACTGTCTACAAGAATAGAAGCGTGCGTAGACATCAATGCTATTTCCATTGCATCCTCCCTTTCAATAATGCCATTTTCTTCAAGGAGTTCTTTCAAGTGAGCAAGTTGACTCATGAGATCCTCAAAATGCATTTTGCATTCACCTTGCAAGTTAGTTATAAAACAATCCAAGGCATAACTTCTTCCTTAACCTTAAGACTAGTGGAATCATCCATATCAGCATTCATGGTAGTCTTAGGAAAGGAAGGAAAGAAGTCCAAATAACTGCCTTAAGTATATGGTTTGGATCGCTAACCCCCCTTATGTTTATTTTGTGCCAATTAACCCCCCTATTTTTGTAAAACCAGCCAGAGAGCCTCCCTAGCCAGTGTAGGCTATTTTGGTCGATGGTTTTGGGCATGTGGAAACTGGGCAGTTGCCACGGTGGCAAAGTGAGGCCGGCTAGGTCCAAATAACTCCCACCAGAGCGACCTGGTCAGACCGAACCACGAACGAGTTCTTCACTTCTTCCTCGTTGTCCCCACCCTCCACCATAGCTGCGACGATGATTCCTCTTGGCGACGGCGGACAATCGACAACCTGATCTATTGATTGGAGTGTGACACCGAGCAGGCCAGCTCCTCGAACACAAGTTCTGCAGCTGAATCATGCTGCTGGGTACCCTGTACTGTCAAAGAGCGGTTCTTTAGTATTCATAAAAAACTATTAGCTCTGGATCATCTCTCGGTTTCGTGTCAGCAACCATGGGTATAGTAGAAGCGTAGTCTGCAAACAATGGCCTCATGTCAAAGAGAGGATACTTAGGAAACACACACATCAATTTCGAGGAATTGACAATACAAACCCAACTCTGCAAGTCTGAATACCAAGGAGAGCAGTTCATTGTTTCATTAGACCACCTACTGCAGTTCATTTTTGCGTCGACCTCAGCACCGTCGACATGCATGAGCTTCAATGAGTAGCAGGGAATCCTACAAAAAAAATAGTTGATAAGGAATTACCAACTAGAAACCAAAGTCAATCCGGAGTACCACGTCTGAGAGGTTTTAAGAATGTTTGGAAATTCAGTAACTTTCTATAACAGCATGTTGCTTCCATCGTCAGTTATGAATTGCATTCAAATATATACTGCTTTTTGTCTTCGCATACAAACACATCCATGTTTCACATACATCCATGATTCAGTATCTTTGCTTCTTTTATTGCAATTTCTGAAGAAAATCAACCCTTTTCTTGCGTAGCGGAGTGTCTAGGGGCATGCAACGGCGGCGGCCAACAAGGGCATGTGGTGGTGGGAGCAAGAGCTATGATGGGTTGCTCCGATGACAGGGAGGCGAGGGCGGGCAGGGCCGGCAGCGTCATCCAATAGAGAGAGCCCGCGGCGAGGGGCGAGCAGGGGCCTGTGGGGGCGTCAGCATCCGTCGACCACCGTGTCGGCCAGCAGTGGGATCCAGCAGCGAGGAGCTAGGGCGGGAGGGAGTATTCGGACCGGGCCCGCAAAGAGGGCCGGGTGGCTGCATCCGTCTACCACAATTGCGAGGGAGAGAAGTACGGTCAAGATTTGGTCTGACCATTGTCTAGTGTGTCCTTTTTTTAGCAACTTCTCATGTCCTAAACCAGACTCCACGTGCCCAAAACCACCGATTAAAACAACCTACACGGGTCTGGGGTTAATTTGGCCAGTTTTGGCTAGTTAGGCGGGTGAATTAGCCTAGATTAAACATAAGGGGGGTTAGCATCCCAAATCCAATAGATAGGGGGGTTATATGGACTTCTTTCAGAAAGGAAGTGATGGAATGTGATACCTCGGAACCTCTTTCCATGAGGCAAGTGTCGTTCTTGTTGTAGACATTCTCATTTGGAGAATTGAAGAGCAAAGCAATTGGTGTATATGTAGTGGCTATGGAAGCCACCTCTCTTGAACTATCATTACCTTCTTCGTCTTTGCTTGCGGATGAATACTCCTCTTGGGCTACCAACACAATCTTTGGTTGCTTCTTGTAGGGAGCCTGCTTCTTGTTAAATGGCTTCTTGCGAGGAGCCTTTGACTTATCCTTGAGAACTAGTCTTCCCCATGATCTTCTCTACTTTTATAGGGGCACTCAACTACAAAATGCAAATGATCACCACAATTGTAAAATGACTTCAGTTTTGGACTGTTTTCTTTCCTTCCACTTGACCCATTCTTGCGCTCAAGTTTAGATTTTGCTTTGGCCGGGTCTTTCCAAAAGTTTCTTGCATAGAACGCCATGTACTCACCATGAGCACACATGACCTCCTCGAGATATCTCATGGACTATGTCAAGGCTTCTATCGTCTTCTTCTTGCTCAATGACATTGTCCTTCAACGCAACATTCACACCTTTTTGCATTCCAATTTCTCGAGCATGAGAATCTTCAACGTTCTTTGCCAGAACTTTGAATGCAGCCTTTCTCGCATGACTTTGTTGGAAATCATTTGGTGATATTTATGCCTACCTTGTAAGATCTTCAAATCTGTGGGCTCAAATGACATAAGTGCACTTACATATTTCCTTTTGATCCAGGCATCATCAACATGTGTGGCACCATGCTTTCTAAAGGTGGTGGCAATGCCCTTGAGTCTTCTATACATATCTTCATGGTCCTCACCATCCAACATATAGCACCCTTCAGCTTCATTCCTTAGAGAATCATACATATTTCTTCTCATTCTCTCATTTCCAATGAACAAGTCGATGAGGGAATCCCAAGCTTCCTTAGCGGTGTTAAAATGTTCAATGTGTGGCATGTCCTTGGGACCCACACCAAGCCGAATCATGTGCTAAGCGGTCGCATTGAGTTAACTATCAACAACTTCTCTCCTTGTCAAGTTGTTTGGATCCCCAATGTGGAGGCCACCTTCAAGGATCCTCCATAACTCAATGGACGAGCTACACACATGAGATTTCATAAAAAATTGCCATTGATTAAAGGAACATGCAATAAGCTTGGGTGGATCACCCCTGTTGTTTATATGAGGGTGAGGGATTGGTGGGTCAGGTGAGTATAAGTGAGAGACCTCACTATAGTCCTCCTTACCACTTCCCTTTTTGGAAGCGGAACATTTATTTGTATCTTCACTCTCCAACTCCTTATCTTTGGAGTTAGCCATAGCTTGTCCTTAGAAAGAGGATTTGTAGCCTCTGTAGAAGATGGAGGAGAGGCTGGGGGTGGCGTAACACACGCTATCATTTCAAGCATATCTTGTATTTGGGTCTCCACAGTTTTAATCAAGCTTGTTTCCAAGGACTTAAGATCATCCTGGTGACTTTACTCCTAGCCTCACTATCATATTCCTTAAGTAACCATACTCTCTTAGGCGGTAAAGCCCGAATAAAGAGCCGAGGCTCTGACACCGATTGAAATGGATTGTATGGGAACCTAGAGCGGGGTGAATAGGTGCAACAACAATTTTAGTTCCTTTTCAATTTTAGGCTTAACACAAAGGTAAATTCTCTAGATATGCAACTAAGAGGAATTTCCCTATATGTCAACCTAACTACTAAGTGAGTAAAGGAAAAGAGAGTGGAACGAGGTAATCGTAGTGAAGCACGTGGATACACATGATTTTTTTACCATAGTTCCTTCCTTGTTAAGGGAAGTACATATGCATTGGAGTGGTGGGCGGTACTAAGACCACCACACCACAAAAGGCCTCACCCCGTTCTCCGATGGATCCAAAGGCCTGATCGACCTTCTACTATTTGGTACCCTTGTAGGAGGGAATCAGAGCCTTTACAACACTAGTAGGGCACGGATCCACAACTCAATTGGAGGCTCCCATGATGACAACAAGATGCCACAGGAAACAAGTTTATCAATAAACATAACCAAGATCTAGAAAATCATGAGAACTCTAGATCAAGAACCCTCCAAGTGAATGGAGGGGAAATGGAGATCTTGATGTATGGCGATGAAGATCAAAGTCTCCTCCTTCGATTCCCCAAAGCCTGGAGCCTTTGAGTGGTTGAATATGGAGAACACTCTTGAATCGAGATGAATAGGAAAGTGCTTTTTTGTAGGATCCAAGAGATCTGAAATGGGGATATGAAGGGTTATTTATAGCCCCATTCGAAAAGCTTCCGTTGCATGAATCAAGGGCCATATTATTCGGCCTAAGTGGGGTATCGGACAATCTGGACCAAATGTCCGCCCCCTCTTTGTGTGACGCACCTTGGTTGCCTTTGGAAAAGTCCTAGGGGCGGATTATCCGGACCGGGCAAAGGCTCTGGGCTTGGCCAGTTAATCCGGGGAAACTCCGCCCCCCTTCTTTGTGATGCGCCTAGGTAGCTTTTGGAAAAAGCCCTAGGGTAGATTATCTGGCCCCCTGGTGGGGCGGACTATCCGCCCCCCTGGTGGGGCGGATTATCCAGCCCGAGCAAAAGCTCTAGCCCTGGCCGGTTAATCTAGGGAAAACTCCGCCCCTTCTGCGTGACGCGCCTTAGTGGCTTTGACAAACTAGGTGGGGCGGATAATCTGGCCCTTGGTAGGGGCGGATAATCTGCCCCCCAAAACTCTAGTTTAGCAGCATTTGGGTGGAAAAGTATTCTGCACCACTAAACACACAATTAAATAATCCTTGGCATTGTTATCTAACACACAAAACACTAGAGATCATGAAATGTTCTTTCACCCCGCCTAGCTAGGCCTCCACCCTGCTGCACCTCCCCTGGCTTGGCCGCCTGCAGCGGGAGCGGCCAGGTCGCTGTCACCTGCCTGTGATCGATCGTGTCTCCCCATCCGGATCGACATGGACCAGATCGATCCCTTCGATCCCAACCGGCTGGGGCTAATCGCTCCACTTTGATCGGTTCCAGGAATTGGACCCCAAGCATCAGATTCTAGACATGTACGAAGGGATAAAGAGAAGACCAGCGCAAGACAAGGGAGAGACACGAAGCGTAGGTACCACGATGCCTTTACCACTACCACTGTTGTGCACATAGTGCTACACTGTAGACTGAATAGTGTAGTTAATCATGTGGTCCAACCATGTTGCCTGGGCACGCTTATAATGCACCAGGGAGGCTCACATGCAAGAGAGAGGGACCCAGACTCATATTCCCATCCATCGCTAGCATTAGACACACCCAGCTAGCTCTCTTTCTCACGAGCACACATACACTCTACAAGGATGGACCCTGATAGTTTGTTAGCACACATACATCTCGAGGAGTGCTCTATAGTTCTGGTGTTCATCATCCTATAGTCAGGTCGGCATGAGTAGGAGTTTTACCTCACCATGTGGGCTCCGAACCTAGATACTTCTTTTCTATCGCTACACTTGCTCGTATCCAATCCTGCCTGCGGACGCCATCACTAGCTTCCCTTCTTGTTCCCACACTTCTATCAGGTCTTCTTAGGCACTGTCATTTCTATAACTACAACAGTTGGCGTCCACCGTGGGGCATGATGGCTACGACCGGAGCCCGTTCCCCATGGGATGCGGTTTTCATCGCTGACTTTGTTCCGAAAAATTCTTGGGGGGTCATCACCGACTCATGTCATCATCGCCCTGCCTCATCAAGATTCTCGGTGGCCTGTCTCTTCCTCTGCGTTGTTTTCGCCGACAATGGTCCAAGATTCGTGGTGGCTTGCCGCCGTCCCCGTGACGTATTCATCTGCGTCCCCATGTTTGTGCCTGAGTCCGGCTCCTCCGCCCGGTTCGCAACGCCTCGCCGCGCTGCCCCATCTCCCGCAGAAAGCTCCTCCAGGGACGCTTGCACTCGCAATCGACCTCCTCTATCTAGTAGGTTGCACGCCTGCGTGTGCTCATCGTGTCGCTCCCAAGAAAGTAGCAATAGCACCGACATCACCTCTCCTCTGTAGTCTCTGTCAATCCCGCACACATCCAAGCATCATCCCGCCCGCACCGCCGTGGGTTCTCACACGAGAGAGCATGCGCACTCGTCCGCTGCTGCAGCAATGCTCCTAGCTACTGGCTGCGTCGTCCTAATTGTCCTCCTCCCATAAAGCACCACCACCCTCCATCTCCATATTGCCGCTCCCCCGCGAGCTCGTGCGCATGCCCCTCCCACCCGCACCTTCAAGCATGTGAACTCGTGCGAGCGGCCCTCCCGCCGCCACATCCTTTGCGCGTGCGCGCCCGCCCGCTCTTATTCTGTAGCAAATCTTGCACAAAATCTTGGAAAATCTGTCCTCCCCCAGCAGGGTCATCAGCGTTAACCACTGCCCTATTTCCTGAGGAGCCAGAGCCTGAGCAACCTCCAAGTGCACTTCCCCCATTTCCTAGTCCTGAACTGGTGGAGCCACATCCCTCTGCTGTATATTGTTACTAGCACCTCCTTCCACCTGATGATTAGGTATATTACCAACTGCCCCACTGTTGTCACTGATCACAATTCCCCCTACAGAATTACCTCTTGACCAAACTTGAGCCACCCTAGCACCAAAAGACATATCTCCTGTATCTGTAGAATCCCTTTCCTCCTCTCTGGGGCCCTTCCCTTTTTCCCAGTACGCACATTGTGGGAGATCCCTGCTAGCCTGACTTGCTCTGACAGATTCACCAGTTACAACAACATTTACACCCAGCCCAGTTTCAGCTATGTCAGCATTGACCACTGTAAGTACAGGCCTGCTGCTATCTTCAGGAGCATTAGTGTTAGGCAGAGCATTCTCCCCACCCACATTAACAGAGATAGGGATAGATGGCACTTCACCAGGAGCAAACATCTCCCTGGTATATTTGAATTCATATATCCCACCTTTCATCTCTCCCCTCCTTGTGTTGGGCACAAGAGTGACATCCAAACATGCTACTTTAACCATCACATATGTCAGATTCCTAAGACTGTTCCTTTCCATTTCCAAGGGCTTGCCTATTAGAGAAGCAACATAAAAAATAGTTGATTTCTCCCTATATTTCATAGGGATGCCCACTATCCTGAACCAAGCTTCTTCCATCCATTCCAAAGGTTCCAGGTCTCTAGTCCATTTTGATAGTTCGATCACAGCATCAGGAATTGATTTCATAAACACTTTCCCAAAATGAAAATCGTCAATAGATTTCGCTGAGGGAAATCTCATCAGAAATTCCACATCACTGATAGGTCTAGCTGTAAACCTCCATCCAAAACCAATTGAATCTGCCCAAGCCTAAAACTCCCTCTCAAGATCCCTCCTAGTAACATCCCCTCTGACAACAGTAATATGAGCCAAATTCAGATTATCCAAAGACTGAATGGATGATTCAGTCACTAGAATTGAATGAAACCCCTAGTCGAAATCAGTACTCCCAAAAAATAAAGGCACATATTCCCACGATTTTCTCTCTTGACAGACCAAAATATTGTGATTCTTCCCACAGTTTTCACATTCCTGTACCTCAGAAGCATCTGGGTTCGTCAGTGGGAAATTGCTGACATCCACAACCAATTGTTGATTCACAGGAACACTTACAACTAGTGCATGTATAGAGGACCCCACCAGTGTCGTGGCCACAGCCGCAGATTGACTGACCAGAGGCATAGCAGAAGGAAAATTGCCTGCAATAGATGGAGTACTCACAGGAACCGAGCTAGGCACACTCACAGACGGAGTGGTATGAACAGGAGGAATTGCATCTGGTGCTACTGATCTATTGATAGTGACAGAAGAAGGCATGGGATTTCTAACCATAGGGGGTTGTTCAACAGTTCGTCCAAACACCGGAGCAGGATGATGAGATGAAATATCTGCAGAGTTACCTATTCTCCCTCGAAAAGATGAATCTGACGCGGTGGATTGCAAATCTCCGTGCATCTCCGGCCGGTGGCTGCATCTGCTACGATTTCTGGCATGTTCATCATCCCTGCGATGAGCTTCTACCAGAGCCCTTTCCCTTGCCAGATCTTCTCGCCGCTGTGCATCAGCCTGTGCAACCCTTGCCGCTTCATCACACCTTCGATTTTCAGCCCTTGCTTCATCTTCCGCCTGCCTCCGCTCATCTTCTAGGCGATCCTCTTCCCAACGATGTTCCTGTTCTCTGATCCACCCCCCATTTCGGCGACGCGCATATGGAATACGCCTGTCCCCTAACTGGCGACCTGCATCGTCGTCAAATCTCGATCTGTTCGCATAGGGAACATATCGATTTTGACGACGCTGTGGAGATCTCCTTGGACCCAGATAACGGCGGTCCATCGTCGGCGGCGGATCTGATACTACTTGTGCAAACGATTTGCTATCTCTAGATCTGGTGGCTCTCCACACGATTGGAACCGCAGTTTGAGGGAACGGGGGCGACGGCGAAGTGGGCGGCTAGACAAAAATACTCTACCAACTCCCTCCGATCTAGGGTTGAGAAATATCTCCTAGCCGCCCGTCGATCTGGATTCCTCCCTCAATCTCTGTCTCACCGCCGCAGCCGCACCCCTCTGTTCTATACCCCCTGTTGGGTGGCCCTCGCACACGGACGGTCCACCCCCAGAAGTACCACGCCGCACACAATCGCCGACCACGATCGTCCGACACGCTCGCGCATAGGGTGACGCGCCGACACGATCGTGTTGGTGCCTCCGCACGTCTCTCCACGGACCGACCAAAACGTGCCATACACCACATCTCACTCGGTCACCGTACATGACAGTTGAATCAAACTGAATCGGATTTGTGAGTCGCTGTCCACCCTCATTAAACAACGAGATATTCGCGCCAACCACCTCGATCGATCCCGATCTACGTGGGGCCAGAACCCCTGTATGCGCGCACCTGAATATCACCTGCCGCTGTTCAGTCACCGTCGGCGAGATCGAGTTAACCACTGTGAGAATCACCGGTGAGGTCGTGGGAGACGTGGGAGACGTGAGAGAGGGCGTCATCTCGTCTAAAGCATTTAAAATGGAGACTTTAAAAGAGAATGTGAAGGGGCATTTTAATGTGAAGGGAGTTACCACCACATGAATGGGGGAGGTGAGGGGTCACCCCCCATGGGGCGCCGGCCATGGGGAGGGGTACCCCCCCTCCTCCTATAAAAGGCCACCCCTCTCACCCTTCTTCCCCACACCTCCTCGTGAAGGATCTCTCTCCTCCTCTAGAATTATTCCCCCATGGTCGCGGATTAGCAAGATACATGTTCCCGGTGGCATTTCATCTGGAAGGAGTTGCTACTTCCACTGCATCGCTGGAGCGAGGAGGCGGAGGTTGTTCGGTGGCCTGAACATGTGTGCGAGTGTAGATGCACTGCTGGTTTGTGGCGCTAGGTCTTCTACTCGATCTTGAGATCGGCAAGCGTACGACTACACCATCCATGAGTTCCTACTCGTTAACAAAACTTTGTTGTCGTCGAGGGTAAGTTCTCTATGGATGTATATCCACCCGTTGCTTGTATATATTAGATAGATCTTGGCGTATAGTTCCCATCGTAGGAAATTTTTTGTTTTCTATGCTGCAAACCCTTCAAGTTGATGATCCAATAATTGATGGAAGAGGAAGCCAATGTTGCCACCAATGAAGACATAGCACTTGGCTATCCTCTCTTGTCTTCTATATTAGAAGCCAACAAGCTAAAGAATATCGTCTTAAACATGGATGTTCAAAGCTTGGGAGAAGGAATACTAAGATAAGGAAGATGATGGAGGGTCATGCCATGTTGTACGCCGACTTCTTTATCGACTTACCAACATATATCCCAAAACATTTTCAACAGCGCTATAGGATAAACAAGGAGTTGTTTGTGCGTCTGGCGTATTTTTAGGCGCTCAAAGGAGACACCACCTGAGTCTTAATCTAGTTAAACTTAATTTAATTAAATCATATGCATTATTTAATTTCTATTTCAATTGTTTTAGAACTAATATATTTATGTGCTGAGACTTTACCATATTGTTTAGCAAACATGGTTAAATTTTAAGAACACACTATTAGGAATGCGTTATTATTGGGGCCCACCAGGGTAGAGCATCTCTAAGGGCATGTACAATGCAATGACGTCAGCCTTCCCTTATGGTTGCCATGTTAGATTTTTTCTTAGTTGGAGAAGAGAGAAATAAGAAAGGGAACGTTGTCTTCTCTTAGCTAAGGGATGATCTCTTAAAAATAAGAGAAGACTATTTTCTCCATTGTACCATATTTCTTCTCATAGCAAATCAGTTTCTTACTAAAAATAGTAAATTCTCATTAATTGCTAGCGATGACAATAGGAGATAATGCATTATACAATTATACATATTGTATTCTCTAGATAATGTGGAGGGCTAAGGGAAGACATGTCTTCTCTAGCATTGTACATGTCCTAATAGATGAGGCATAATATGGACTCAGATATGTCGGATCTAGGAAGTTGGAAAACATGTTTCTAGTTCGATCTAAAAGGCGGCAAAACATACGATGGGTAATGGAACCGCAAATTCTGAAAATCATTGGCGCCGAACAATTCATCAAACAAGTTCTTAATTCACAACACACTAGTTCGTCATTCATTCAAACAAGTTCATACAAACTTATCTAGATACTTAGCTAGATCTAACCCTGGCGGTGAACCCTAACCCTATATCAACATGGGAATATCCAAGATGCTCACCTTTGCTTCTTGCTCGGAATGGAGGTGGTCTCCACCTTCTTGGAGTCGGGTCCGTTCGCCTCCACCAAGGAGACGCATAAGGCTTCAGGTGGTCTAACTCCTCTTGTGCCTCCTCGATCGCCCGATAGCAATGTTTGGGTGCATCGCCGCCTCCTTCTACCGGTCCATGAGGTGGTACTTGGAGGCACACTCCTCCAGAACAATCGAGAGGAGGATATCCTCGAGGATACGCCAGCAGCACCCCTATATCGCCTCTCTTCCGCTCAGGCAGAGGGAACCGCAGTTGCGAGTTTGGACATATCACTAGTGTTGGACTCCAATGCAGCCGTTGGGTGGCGTCGAGCTCCCTAATTTCGCATTGTGTGCACGAGCAGGCACCCTGGAGCATCCCCGCAGCCTTCAGTCACCCCGGAAAATCCCCAGAGCCTCTCATGTGTCCGTTCGCCATGGATTCAACAATAATTGCTCGTCGAAGATAGATGGGTGGTGCGATAGCGGATTTTTTTAAAATAATACACTTTATTCAATGCTTTCAACAAGTATTGCATGAATTTGAAAATTTAAAAATGTAGCAGATAGTTGGCTTGAGCCTGGCCGAATGGATTCAGTCAACCTGAGCTTGACCGAATGGGCCATCGGCTGACAACCAGCATGCAATCGGTCAAGCCATGGCCGAATGCTCCATTTGGTCAGGCCTAGGCCAATTGATACATTCGGTCAGGCCTTGGCCGACTGCCCTAATCAACTTAGGCCTCACTAATTCCTCTATGATCAATGCAACACCAAGTGATTAACCTAAACCTATTCATCCCACCGATTTCTCCCGCCACTGGTTCCCACCATTTTCTCCCGCCACCAGTTCCCGCCATTTTCTCCCGCTGAATCTTTTGACTACTTCTATAAAACACCAGCCACCGATATATTTTCATTCACCATTTCATCAGTTCATCCTTTTTCTCTCTCCCCTAGATTTCACCATGAGTGTGCCTTGTTTGGACCCTGACTACATGCCAAGGAAGATGAAGATGCAAGGTTGCCACCAGGGGTGAGAGCGGAGATGTGCTGGTGCAGCCATCTTGCCAAGGTGAAGGAGAGCGAGGATTTCTCTAACATGATGGGCATGAAGTTTTTCATGTGTTCCAACTATGACCAGAGCCCGCCCCATCAAGATAACTCATCGCATGAGAGTCCTCCGATAAGTTCTGAAAGGATGATGAATATGCCTTTTTACGTCATTTATTTTTATTTTATTCATACTATAAATGTGGTTGCAGTCTCCTCTGCCTCTCAGTAAGTGGTACCATTGGGCTGAGCAGCCAGCCTGGGCCCTGTAGGAGATTGTGGATAGGATCCGTCATGCATGGGCTAGCTTTCATGCTAACGAACGTGCTAAAAGGATTTCCGCGCAGGAGAAGAAGGATCGAGAGACAGAACTAAAAGAATCACGAGTGGAACAAGCTCAAAACTGTAAGCTGAATAGGAAGAGAAGGGAGGAAGAGGAGCGCACGGAAGAGGTGCGCAAGGAGGCCCGTGCGACCGAAAGGCAGAGATTAAGGGAAAGGTCTACTGAGGCCCAGGCAGCAGAAGAACATGGGGACAAGACCAGAAAGTACCCGCGCTGGACTCAGGACTACTAGGTGTATGCCCTAGAAGCGATGTATCTTCATTTCAGTTGTATTGTCATGAAATATCTTAATTTCAGCATAGGTGTCTTGATGTACCCTAATTTTAGTTTTATTTTTTAGATGTATTTCGCATTTCAGACACAGTGTATTTGTTCCCTCTAAATCCCCCCAAATTCTCCCGTAAAAGAGTTTCCACCAACTTCTTCTCACCAGATTCTCTTGCCATTCTTTCCGGCGAACTTCTTCCTGCCATTTTTTCCCGCCAACTTCTTCCTACCATTTTTTCTGCCAACTTCTTCCTGTCGTTTCTTCTATTTCCACTCTATAAAACCCTCGCCTCCCTTAGATTTGTAAGCAGACAGGCTTTTTCCTCTCCTACAAATGTCTAGTTCTTCTTCTGATCATAAGTTTGATAAGTGGGAGTCCCTCAAGCTTTTATGTTTGGCCAGAGAGTTTTCGATAGACGAAGCTCCAGTTACATGGGACACGCTCATTAGTAGTGATGTCCTTAATGAGCTAGCTGAGAGATTATTTAGGTTTACCCGCCCTAAGAGGACTCCTGAGGAAATTTGCAAAGAACTTCTCAGGTTAAATGCATTGTGGGAAGATTAAAGCTTCGAACCACCAAGCAGATGGAGTATTGGGTAGAAAATACATGGTATTTGGTAAAGAGCGATGGCGAGGAAGAAGAAGATGATGATGATATCTTCATGCCACCCTACGTTGGGACTAGGGCGATAGCTAACTAGGACAAGGCGCAAGCCAAGAAGAAGGCATCATCGAAGGGTAAGGGCGAGGCATCGTCAACGGGTAAGGGTGAGGCATCATCGAAGGGTAAGGGCGAGGCAATTATCTATCAGAGGAAGAACTAGAACAATGCTCCCTTGTAGTTTGTGTTTGTATATTAATTATCTCGTATGTATCCTAATTATCTGTTGTTGTTGTTGTTTGTTAGCGATCTTGTTAGTGAAAAATAATAGTAATTTGTCTCACACGTAGATAGGTTCATGTCTCATGCATATATAGGTCCATGTCTCGGAAGTAGATAGACATATGTCTCATACATAGATAGATAGATAGATAGATAGACGACTCGTACATAGCTAGTCGAGACAGGTAATAATGACGTTGTCCGCCATGATGCTCAGGTGGTGGATTAGGGGGAGTCCAGCCGTACCTGTTGGGCGGCTCAAAGAGCATATGGGCCCCCATGTGTGGTTTTGGTAATTAATGACAATCTCTATGGACTAATACATATATTAAGTTGCACTTGTAGAAATTGTCCATTGGTATCGCTTGGATCTTGTGTTGGCTTCAAGGTAGAAGAAATGAAGAAGATGTGTTGTGCAAGCTCAAGAAGCGCCATCTCTAGAAGATCTCATGCTTGAAGCTTTCCATTCTTGGTGGTCATGGATCGATAAATACAAGGTCAATGAAGTGGCTATCAAGCGAGTGCGTGCAAGAGCAATCAAGAAAGGTGTCCATCTTGAGAAGGACAAGATCGTCTACATCATGCTTAAGTGGATTGCTCAAGGCAAAGGTATAATCTTGATAGGTTTTCCCTTTTGTTGGTCTCATGTTGGTAGTTGGGAGACCGGGTTTAGGATAGATAACCGTACTATCAAGAGGGGCTCTCGAGTGAGTAGCTCGATCATATCTTTTGGAGAGAGATCAAACCATTACATTCTTAGCATCATCTCTCTTGGTTGTTTGCTAGATCTTATCCATGTTTGGTTCTAGAGCGTGTGTTCAATACAAGCTCTAGTTCATCAAAAATGGCTATCCCCTTTATATCTTATTGCACTTTTATCTTGGAGGTTTTCCAGATCCCCACCAAAGGAGGTATCTCACATTATAATACTTGATACCTTCTCACTTGGTGGTAGCCAATATTTCCAACGAAATTTGTTTCGTGTCAATCAGAGTTTCCTAGCTCAAGATATTGCCTTTTGAATTTGCCTCTTTGTTTGATTTTAAAAGGAAAATAAAAGGAGAAAGTTTCTGGGTCGACCGGTAGTACCGCTCCTGCTCTGGCTACCCTGTGCGTCCTCCACCTTCTAGCCCACCCGGTAGTCCTGGCTGGTGCTACCAGCCTAGCCCAAGCGATAGTACCACCGGCCAGGCTGGTAGTACCGGGTCGGCCTAGCTAGCATCCCGCTCCAGCGCCACCCCTCCTAGCTCGCAGGCCGCCTCTCACGCGTGTTTCCTCGCTCTCTCCCTTACCCTAATTCCCGTGCTTCTCGCTCGCGCTAGCGTTGTGCCCGTGTTGAGCTCGACCGCTTATTCTTGCTTCGCTCGCTTCCTGGCGCTAGTTGGGCGGGGTCCGGTAGTACCGACCCAAGTTGCAGTACTACCGGCCCAGTCCGGTACCTGTCTAGTTCTACCGGCCCAAACCAGGAAAAAGGCCCCAACGGGCAGTTTCGGCTAGGCCCATATATATCCCCCTTTCTCTCTCCTTTTGGAACGTTCTTCCTCTATTTTCTCTCAAGCTTTACCCATTTGTTCTAATCCTCTTGAGCTTGATTTCTCTCTTTCCCTCCAATGATTTTTTCCAATATTTGAGAGGAAGATAGACGAGATCTAGATCTACATTTTGACCAAACCAAATCACCTCTTTGTGAGTGAATCTTTGGGATCGATATCTTGGGGGATTTTGTGTTCTCCCTTTGATTCTTCCTCTCTTATTCCCCCAATTGCTTTAATAGCTTTGTTGGAATTTGAGAGTCAAGGATTGGAGCATCTTTGAGGTGAATCGATTTGTGTTCTCCCTAGATGATTTGGTTAGTGAAATCAAGAAGCGTGTCCCTCTTGGGTTCTTGGAACCCTAGACGGTTGTGTGGCCTTTGTTGCGTGTTCTTGGGGCCTTCAATTAAGTTGTGAAGCTCTCCCCAAGATTGAGGCCTTGGTGGAGATTATTGGGAGCCTCTAATTAAGTTGTGGAGATTTCCCCAATCTTGTTCGGGTTTGGTGACCACCCTCAAGTGTCCCATAGTGGAACGGATGCTTGCCGCATGGTGGGTGCTCAGGAGAATAGGGTGAGGCCTCTTGTGGTGTTGGTGGTCTTAGTACCGCCCAACCCTCCAACGAGATGTACTCCCTTGTTGGGAGGAACTCAGTAAAATATCTTCGTCCCCGCGTGCCTAGGTTATCTCTATACCTGAGCTCTTTACTTATGCACTTTACATTGTGATAGTCTTCATGCTTGAAGTAATCTATATTGTTATCACATTGTTTCTTGTCTTGCTTAGCATAAGTTGTTGGTGCACATAGGTGAACCTTAGTATATCTAGGCTTTGTGCTTGACAAAACAAAATGCTATTTTTATTCCGCCATTGTTAAGCCCATCTCATAAAGTTTTAAACCGCCTATTCACCCCCCATCTAGGCAAAATCAGTGATCTTTCAGCGGCCCAATGTTTCGAGGAGGAATCACTAACCCATGCTCATCCTATTGAGTTTCCTGTGTGGGGTTGATGGCTCAATGCACGGCGCCCAGAAAAGTGCTTGGTGCGTGGTGTTGATGTAGAGCTCGTTGGGAACCCCAAGAGGAAGGTATGATGAGCATACCAGCACGTTTCCCTTAGTTATGAAACCAAGGTTTAATCGAACCAGTAGGAGCAAGGAAACACCTCAAAGGTGTTACTAGCTGAGCTTTGGAAGGGCGCACTACCAGTGCTAGTAGCAACGTGGAGACCTGCACAACACAACCACAGAACTTTGTCCCCAACTTGCGATGAGGTTGTCAATCTCACCGTGTTTTGTGGAAAACAAAGGATTAAACGTATCGAATGGAAAGAAGTAAAAGTTTGCAGAAAGTAAACACTAAGAAGTAAACAGTTGTAGATTGTATGTAAAGAAAAAGGACCGGGATACATAGTTCACTAGAGGTGGCTCTCCTTAAGATAGATAACATGTTGGGTGAACAAATTACAGCGGGGAAATTGACAAACACCGAGAAAGCAATACATGCATATACTAATCATCTTGACTCCTTTGAGACTTGATTGGGCATTACAACATTATATATAGACCGCCCTCCAACTGCATCTATGACTAATAATCCACCTTCAGGTTATCATCCGAACCCCCTCCAGTATTAAGTTGCAAGCAACAGATTATTGCTTTACAAACTGCGTGTAAAGTAAACAATACGATTGTTCTATGAACAAAGGATTGTTGTTTTCTCCCTAGTAGCAACAGCACATCTAGTACCTTAGAGATTTTTGTCACTTCCCCAGATTACCAGAGGCATGAACCCACTATCGAGCAGAAATACTAACTCTTGAGGTTGCTAGCATCTACTTGGCCAAGATAGCTACTAACAACAGAAAGCATGCAATATCACAAATAACAAAGACATGATAGAATCAATAATCAATCTGAAATAGCATCTCAATATCCATCGGATCCCCGCAAACACAACATGCAGAATTACAAATAGATGATCTTGATCATGAACGGAGCTCACAAGATCTAGACATGGAAGCACAAAGGAGGAGAACCAGCCATCTAGCTACTACATGGATCCGTAGTCCAAGGATGAACTACTCACGCATCACACCGGAGGCTTGCATGGTGATGAAGAAGGCCTCCAGGGTGAATTACCCTCTCCGGCAGGGTGCCGGGAAGAGCTTCAGATCCCTCTCGATCTAGGGATGGAGATGACGGCGGCTACAGACTCTTTCGTGGATTTTTGATCGGGTACTTAGGGTTTTCATCCCGAGGGCAATATATAGGCAGAAGGAGAGTCCGAGGGGGTGCCTGGGCTGGCCACACCACCCCTGGCGCGGGCCAGGCCTGGCCGCGTGGCCAGGTGGTGTGGACGCCCTCTGGCCCCTCTCCGTCTCGTATTCTGGCACTTGATCACTTCCGGAAAAATAGGCACTTTGGCTTTTGTCCCGTCCAATTCCGAGAATATTCATTTTCTGACTTTCCTGGAACCAAAAACAACAGAAAACAGGAAACTGGCACTGTGGCTCTTGTTAATAGGTTAGTCCAAGAAATCATATGAAAAGTACTCCAAAGTTGGAACAAAACATAAGAAAGTGGATAAAACCAAGCATGGAACATCAAAAATTATAGATACATTTGCAATGTATTAGGGGTTTGGGGGAGGAGTCCAAAAAATGTTTAACCAACCACTTTGCGTCATGAGGTCCTGAGTGTTTTGATCCACGTCATGATCAGTTTAACCAACCACTTTGCGTCATGAAGTCCTGAGTGTTTTGATCCATGTCATGATCACTCATCCACGCGGATCTGGACATATATGACTGATAGCCAGGAATAGACCCCTACACTCCGAAGGCTCCTGCACATGAATATCAAAGTATATAAGAATCTGATATGAAGCGAGCCTCGACACTATCTATCTAAGACACGTACCCTATGGCTGCGGATATGGACGAAACCCGTAGTTCGGCATGGGAGATGTCAACACCCAGATTTTTAATCCCAGATGCCTGTTATGTCATTCATCGCAATTCCAGGATTACCATTTTTACGAGACATAACAGATTGGATATCACAGTACATCATCCATTACAAACCATACATAAGGTCTTACACAAATAAGGATCTCATGATCGAGTCTTAATTCAACAAGCAGCGGAATAAAAGATAAGCGTAGCGGTGGGGTCTATCTTCAGGGGCACAGGCAATGCTGACGAAGGCAGATAGTCCTAGTTATCATAGCTGTCATGCTGGCCATCATCTTGGTAGTCTCCTTCATAGTCTGGCCATGAGAATAGCCAGGGACAAAAGCCATGAGTACTCTTTAAGTATTCGCAAACTACCACTAACAAGTAGTATAGTTCTAAGTTAAAGTGTTAACTCTATGTTTAACTATAAAGTTAAGTTTGAAACCTAAGCTGAGTTCTGAAGCGAAGAAAGATAAAATAAAGTTCTAGAATCACTTAACTTGGGAAGCTAGTATCATAAACACAACCCTGTTGTGGTCAATTCAAGATTCATCATACAGTTCATAAGTTATTTTGAAAACATCTGACAACGAAACAGTATGGCCATTCCAACTGTCCATAACCACGGACGCGGCTATTCGAATAGTTTGACACTCTGCAGAGGTGGTACACTTTCACCACAAGATTCGATACATCTGTCAGGGATAACCCTGAATCATCATATTAGTATGCAGATAATCAAACATAAGATTTCCTTTACACACCCTAGTATAAGCACCTCTCCTATGAGCATGGCCTCCCAACCATGACCATATGTCATCTTGGGCACTGCATAGGTGGACAACATTGAGAGGTAGCCTCAGCTCAAACCTCTCCCGCGAGGGAACTAATACTAATGCATATAAACTTCCGGCTAAGCCTTACCCAATTCAGGTAGTGTGGTTGTACGGAAAATTTGGAATGGTACCGCATCCGAATCCAACCATCAGTTTTGTAAAAGGGGTTAAGACTCATGCCTCAACATTTTCATCATCATAAACCATTTGTTTTTCTCAACACATGTCAAAACATCTCAATAGAATGACTCATCATTCCAAGGTTTTCATAATTCATTTTCACCAAGTATTCCCATCTAAAGTGACTCAAGCTTTTATCTACTCTAAACTGCTAAGTTAAGAGTGTTCGCTAAGGTGGAAATGATGGGATCAATCTCATGCCATAGAATGACATCTAAAGTTATCTCTATAGGTCAAGTTTTATACTCTTTATGCTACCTTCAAAACAAGTAAAGAACTTTGATAAAGTAAAGGAAGTAAAGCTTGGAAAATAATACTTGGGGTAAGTAATATTCCAAGTGGTATAACCAAAGCATGCCTAAATCATCTACTTAGATTATCTAGCTTGCAAGGGTTAGCTTGCATTGTTAATGGTGGCTTCCCTTGTGCAGTGCAGTGGTTGAAGTTTTCTTCCTCATCTTGATAGTACTCCTCCCCCTCGAGAGCATGGTCGGTACTATCGTCTATAAATACATACGGAGTACATAATCACCAAACAATACTTAAATAGTATAATTAGCACTCTAAGGCCCACATTTGATGATCTATTATCATCACAAGCATCACAAGTTTTATTAACTAGTTTCATTCTTTTTATTTAAGAAAAGTAATTTCTACTCATTGAAAAATAACCAAGATTTAATATTCACAACTTAAAATATGGGATCATGTGGACACATGTCATCACCACATATTCTAACATGTGGGAATGTGATTTAAGGGTTGGATCACAATTACTTTGGTTTAAGTTCATTATTTAATGCTTTAAAGTGACTAGAAATGCCTATATAGCATTATTTTGGTACTAGTCCAAATTCACTTCGTGTAAACCTTAATATTATTACATATTCAGATAGGTATGGTGAAATGTGATTTTTGAGAGTTGGAATCAACTCAAAAGCTATCATGGTTGATTTTACAAAAATGTTGCAAGGTGAAAATGCTTCTTTCTTGTTATTTTTACTAGGAGAGATCTCTAGCTCTAATTTAATTAAATCCAACGGTCTTGGGTAGAACTTTTCAGTAGCTTTCTAACAAAATTGGAATCACTCCATTTGGATTTGTAAATCTCTCTAAATTGAATTTCAAACTAGGGGACAGAACTAGGTTTAAACTAAAATAGAAAAATCCTAATTCAAACTAAATGGGTCGGACGGGAAAGCTAACGGGCCGGCACAGCGACACTCTGCGGCACGGGGCACAACTGACAGGGGGTCCACCGGTCAGAGGCTCATTACACGCGAAGCGGTATGGGGCGATGTGGACCGTTAGATTAGAACTAAGATTGATGGCTGGGGCTCGTCGTCGACGACGGACAGGTCGCCGGTGAGGTCTAACCCTAGCAGCTCGGTGGGGGTGCTCAGGGGGCGTACCAGGGCTCCAGCGATGACGGCGATGGGACCAAATGAACTGGCTGTCAACGGCGAGCTCTGGGGTGGTCGAGGCAGCTCTAGGGGTGGATGAAATCGACGTCGCCTTCTCCTCCTCTGCAGCGGGCTCCTCCGGCCAAATTCCAGCAAACAAGTGCTCGCGCTGCTCCGGCTAGAGGTGGGGAAGGACCACTGAGGTGAGGGGAGTGGAATGGTGTGAGTGATTGTGCTGGGGTGGCCTCTATTTATAGTTCAACGAGGCGACCGAGAGTGATGGGCGGGCAGCTCCGGCGAGGGCTGCACAGCGTGCTAGCGGCGTGGCTCGAGGTAGGGGACGGTGGCTGGTCTCCTGGCAATGCTCTAGGGCTTAAATGCGGGCTTAGGGGCGGTGGCAAATGGTCGTGCGGTGCTCGTGATCTAAATGGTAGAGGCGGCGGTCTCCATGGCGCGCGGTGGCTGTGGTGCAATTGGTAGCGAATAGGCATGTCTGGGGTGTTCCCTGGGTCGTGGCGGAGCGGTGAGCGCGGGCTGCGGTCGGTGGGTGGCTTGTGCATGCCTGTCGGGCGTGGCGCTCTGGCGCGACATTCTAGGCGCGGCGCACTGCGGGTGGTCCACGACTCGGCTGTGCTCGGGGAGGGGACAAAGAGTGGCGGTGAGGTTTGGGCTAGCTCATAGACATGGCGAGAGAGAGAGGGGTGGTGTGCTGCGGCGAGGGCAAGTTAGGCCAGCGACATGGTGCTCGGGGTGGATTGGCACTGCTCCTAGGGGGTAGGGGATGGGGTGCTAATGGCCTGGTTAGATCAAATGGGGACCGAGGGAGTAAATGGGGATCAAATTGGGGCAAAACCCTGTAGAAAACAGTGAGCTAGGTTTAGAGTTTGATTCCTGCTTGCCTGTGTTTGTGGAAATGGCCGCAAGAAATTTACTTTCGAATTTTGAAATGATTTTTGGTGGGTGTGCTAGTAATAAGCTTGAGACTCTGTGGTTGCTTGTGTTTTGAAAATTGAGCTCATTTGAGTGGTTTTTGAAATAGTGGGATCTTCCCATATGAAATATATTCAATTTTCAAATGCCATTTAAAATTAGTGTTTGAAAGTTTTTGGCAAATCACAAAGTGGGCATTGGTACATCATTACATGTACTATCGAGGGGTGCAAAGATCCACATTTGGCTCTGTTAAGTATTGAGTACTAGGAATAGCCAAAGTAGGCATGCTGATTAAAATGGCACAAATGACCATTCACTTGTTTTATTCATTTTTATTTTTTTTCTTTGGGATTTGTTTGGGAATGATCTAGATGATGTTTATTTCACCTAAGAATCATTTTACAAGTAATGGATCACTTAAACAAGGCAATTCAAAACAACTCCTATTTAAATGCACACATATGAATGCTTTAATAATTTTAATTGGAAACGTTTTTTGTTAACCCTACTTTTGATGATTTTGGATCTTAATAACCTTGGATTAAAGTTTTGGGATGTTACAAACCTTCCCCCTTAAACAAAATCTCGTCCCGAGATTTACTAAGAAAACTAGGAACTAAAGAGATCTGGGAACTCTGTCCTAATGTAATCTTCTCGCTCCCAAGTGGCTTCCTCTTCTGTATGGTTGCTCCATTGAATGTTGAGAAACTTGATACTCCTGGTCCTGGTGGTTCTGTAAGCTTCTTCTAGGATACGGATGGGCACTTCACGATAGGTCAGATCATTGTTGATCTCCATAGCTCTATGATCGATGTTCTTGAAAACTTCAGTCTTCTCTGGCACTTCCAGGCATTTGCGAAGTAACGAGATATGGAACACATTATGGATGGCTGACATCTCTTCAGGCAGTTCCAATTGATATGATACTTCTCCTCGGCGATTTAGAATCTTGAATGGCTCGATATATCTGGGGGCTAACTTTCCTTTCAGACTAAAGCGTTGCGTTCCCTTTAATGGCGAAACCTTGAGGTATACAAAATCTCCGACATTGAAAGTTAGGTCTCTCCTTCTCTTGTCAGCATAACTCTTTTGTCTGGATTGGGCGGTCTTGAGGTGCTCACGGACTTTGTGAACCTTCTCTTCGGCTTCTAGGAGAATGTCGGGTCCAAAGATCTGACTCTCTCCTACTTGCGACCAATTCAAAGGGGTGCGACACTTTCTTCCGTATAGGAATTCAAATGGTGTCATCTGCAAACTAGCCTGATAACTGTTGTTATATGAGAATTCTACGAAAGGCACGCAGTCTTCCCATTTTGACCTGTATTCCAACACACAAGCTCTTAACATATCCTCTAGGATCTGGGTGACTCTCTTAGTCTGTCCATCAGTTTGTGGGTGATAAGTGGTGCTGAAGTTCAACTTTGTTCCCAATCCTTCCTGAACTTTCTGCCAAAATCTTGAGGTAAACTAGGTTCCTCGATCAGATACTATGGTCTTGGTGGTTCCATGCAGACTAACAATCCTAGCAATATACAGTTCTGCTAGCTTCGAACTCTGGTAGGTAGTCTTGACAGGGATAAAGTGAGCTACCTTGGACAGTCTATCAACTCTGACCCAGATTGAGTCATTTCCCCTACTAGAAGTAGGCAAACCGGTGATAAAGTCCATTCCGACGAAATCCCATTTCCATTCCAGAATCTGCAATGGTTGCAACAGTCATGCGGGTCTTTGATGCTCAGCTTTGACTCTTTGACAGATGTCACACTTGGTGATATAGCTTCCGGTTTCTCTCTTCATCTTGTGCCACCAAAATTGCTCTTTCAAATCTTTATACATCTTCGTTCCTCCGGGGTGGATAGAATAAAGAGTATCATGAGCTTCCTGCATATAACCTGCTTCAGCTCCGAATCTGCTGGCACACATATACGTCTTTGTACCATAGAACTCCTTCTTCGTCTACAGTAAATCCAGGTACCGTTCATGTACCAATACGACGTTTGATTCTGTCGATACTTTCATTTCCCTTCTGGGCTTCCTTGATTTGGCAAATCAAAGTGGGTTGAAGTTCAATGCTAGTTAAGAAACCTTTGCTAACTAATTCAGTTCTGAACTACTCCAACTCCTCATACAAACTTGGCTGCTTCTCCTTGATCATGGTGTTTAGCCTACACGGCAATCTGCTAAGAGCATCCGCTACCACATTGGCTTTGCCGGGGTGATAGTGAATGTCAAGATCATAATCCTTGATTAACTCTATCCATCTCCTTTGCCTCATATTCAGCTCCTTCTGAGTGAAAATATACTTCAAGCTCTTGTGATCTGAGTAAATCTCATAGCGATTACCCATCAGATAATGGCGCCATGTCTTTAATGCCAAAACTACGGCTACTAGCTCAAGATCATGGGTCGGATAGTTCTGCTCATGCTGCTTCAGTTGTCGTGATAGATATGCGATGACTTTGCCTTCTTGCATCAATACACATCCGAGACCAATCTTGGATGCATCACAATACACATCAAACGGCTTTTGATGTCTGGCATGATCAATATTGGGGCTAATATCAATCTCTTCGTCAGCTCTTGAAAACTAGCTTCACATTTTTCAGTCCATTCAAACTTCTTGTCCTTCTTCAACAATTGGGTCATGGGTCTGGCGATGCTCGAGAATCCTTCTACGAACTTGCGGTAGTATCCCGCTAATCTGAGAAATGCACGGACTTGGGTTTGAGTGGTTGGGGCTTCCCATTCTTCGACATCTTTGATCTTGGCGAGATCAACAGAGACTCCTTTGGCAGACACAATATGTCCTAGGAATCCTACTTCTTTCAGCCAAAACTCACATTTGCTAAACTTGGCATACAACCGATGCTCTCTCAGGGTTTCTAGGATGATTCTCAGATGTTGCTCATGCTCTTCTTCTGACTTGGAGTAGATAAGGAGGTCGTCGATAAACACAACTACAAACTTATCTAGGAAATTCATAAAGATCTTATTCATGAGATTCATGAAATAAGCAGGGGCTTTGGTTAATCCAAAAGACATAACCGTATACTCGTATAAACCATAGCGAGTAGTAAAGGCGGTCTTCGGAATATCCGTTACACGAATCTTAAGTTGGTGATAACCAGTCCTAAGATCAATCTTTGAGAATACCTGGGCTCTAGTCAACTGATCAAATAGATCCTCTATCTTTGGCAAGGGGTACTTGTTCTTGATGGTGACGTCATTCAACTTTATGTAATCTGTGCACAAACGATTGCCTCCATCTTTCTTGTCGACGAATAACACTGGTGATCTCCATGGCGATGCGCTTGGTTGAATCAAGCCTTTTGCAAAAATGGCATCCAACTGCTTCTTCATTTCCATTAACTCTGAGGGGTTCATGCTATATGGTCTCTAGGCTATGGGTCCGGTTCTAGGGATTAGTTCGATAATGAACTCAATATCCCTATCCGGGGGCATACCTGGCAATTCATCTGGGAATACATCGGGGTATTCACAGACTACTCTGACTTAGTCTATGGTGGGTAGGGCTAGACTCTTGTTGCACTTGAATTGGCGAGGTAAGGTTTCAGATATATGCTCTACTATGACTCCAGAGCTACTGGTCATGGTGATGGCTTTCTTAGCATAGTCTATCAGTCCTTTATGCCTTGACATCCAGTCCATACCTAGTACTACTTCCAATCCTTTGGTTCCAAGTACAATTAGGTTGGCATATAAATCTATCCCATGTATTCTGATAGGCACAGCTTTGCAAATTTTTCTAGCTTTGGTTGTTGAACCGGGGATTTGAACTATCATGACATGCTTCAAGTTGGTTGGGTGAATCTTACTAGTGCATGCAAATTCTTCGGTGACAAATGAATGTGATGCCCCTGAATCAAACAATACTCTGGCTAAAACTGAGTTGACCGAAAACATACCCAGCACTACATTTGGCGCTTCTTGGACTTCTTCGGCGTTCATGTGGAAGAGACGACCGTTGCGGTTGTGAGGGTTCCCTAGGGAAAATCTTCTCCCTGGTTGAATACGACGCTGATGTTCAGCCAGGGCATTCACATTGGTAGTTGTGGCAGTCTTCTTGGGACACTCATTGGAATAGTGGCCCTTCACTCCATACTCGAAACAAGTGATCCGGTACTTGTCCTTTGCTGCGACAGGCACAACATTGCTGCCAGTTCTGGGTGCAGTGTTGTTGTTGTTGTTGCTGTTCTTGGGAGGTGCATGGTTGAAGTTGTTGGCATTTCCGGAGTTGAGATTGTGTCCTCCGGACTTCACATTTCCTCCACTATGGTTGGGGTAGCTTGGGCGAGACAATGGGAGTCGATTGTTCCTTGGTGCATATCCTGGTGAGGGGTTGGGACGGTACTTCTGGTGACTGCTGGATCCAGATTGCTGCATCATACGACGCTTGCGGTTGTCGTTTGCCTGGTTAATCTTCCCTTCCATCTGAATGGCAGAGTCGACTAACTCTTCGAGATCCTCCAAGCGGATGTTGACGAGGACAGTCTGCATCTCATCATGTAGTCCGTTCAAGAATCTCTCCTTCTTCTTGGCCTCCGTGTTGATCTCATCAGGGACGTACCTTGCAAGCGACAAGAATCTATCATGGTAATCCACCATAGTCATTCTGCCTTGCTTCAATTCCCTGAATTCATCCCTAATTCTGGTGACTAGACCCTGCGGCACGTGGGTGTGGCTAAACTTGATTTTGAAGGCTTCCCATGTCATCACTTGACCATGGTTCATGTTGCGGATACTAGTCCACCAAGCTCTTGCATCTCCCGCCAGATAGTGGGTGGCGAAGAGAACTTTCTCATTGTCATGAACTCCTGCAACTTCTAAGTTGTTTTCCATTGTCTACAACTAGTCATCAGCATCTAGTGGGTTTTCAGCTTGGTTAAAGATTGGGGGATTGGTGTTCTGAAAGTTTTTGAGTTTGGATCCATGGTGATCCTGGTTTCCATGTCCTTGGTTGTTTTGGGCCATCTGAGCTATCTACTGCAATGTTGCTAAGTTGGCTTGGCGCTCTGCCCTGCTTGCTTCACGGTCTGCAACTAACATCTACATAATCTGCAGCATTGGGTCTTGCGACGAGCTGCTCCCTCCTTGGTTTCCACAAGTCATCTGAAGATTGAGGTATATAAAGGGGTAAGAGGGAAAGTTCTAAGGTTCATGGTTTTGGTTTCAAAGCTAAAACTTTGAGTTTGACTCTGGTTTTGCAACTAACTCCATTTCATTCATGCAAACAAGCACACGATACAAACACACACCACAACAATAAAGGAAAACAGATGGTTTGAAGAACCATTCTGCAAGCTACGATACAGTGGGACCGATACATCTCACGCTACGATAGTGCTCTAGTGCATCTACTCGTCATTGATGAAGTCGGAGTCCTCATCGTCAGTGTAGAAGTCCACAGCATCCTCCTCCAGAAAGTCATCATCATTGCTGAGGTAAGAATCTATGTCTCCCTAGATGTCTTCACCCTCCTATTCTTCCTCCTTTGCTGCAAGCTGAGCTTCCTCCTCCTTGACGGTCTTATCGAGGTCGGCCACCTTCTTGCGAAGACGGGCGATGGTGCGATCCTTCTTCTCGTGCTGGAGGCGAAGAGACTGACGATCCTTGACTAGCAGTGAGAAAGTCTGGGCCTTCTGGGCAGAAATGTCACGGTTGTGGTTGGCGAACTCCCTAGCATTGTCCAACTCCTTCTGACGATCGTACAGCAGGAAGTCAAGGTTCTCCACTTGACGCTTCAGCTCTGGGTGACTTGGCATCTCCATCGGCATTCCCAGGAAGTCACGTCTTGCATAGTGAGAAAAACGGGTTCCTTGGATTTGGTTGACGCTGAGGGCACATAGACGTGCGAGAGCTTCAAGCATTGCCCTGGCTAATCTATCTAGCCAGTTGTTCTCTCTCACGGAGAACTGGATTCTCCTGGACGTTGGTGCTTCGATGCTTCCTCTAAGATCAGCTGTGACTAGCCACTATAAATCTCCTCCTGGGGGTCCTGGAAGTTGAGCTCCAAGAAACTCCGGATGTGGGCGTCCCAATAACTCTGACAGTGAATCCAGATCCCTCTCGAAGATCAGTTGACCTCCGTTTCCCAACTGGTAGAACTTGCTGAACTGAGTCTCCATCTACAAGAATTAAGGATGAGGAATTTACTGAAGTGATCAAGTGTGTCAAATTTTAAGTAGTAATGGAAGAATTTTGAGGAACATGAATTTTTCAGAAAGAATGAATTCCCAAGGATAAGAGAGGAAATAGTTTTTCATAAATACTCACTTTGGTTTTGAAACTAAGTTTTTGTTTGGACGTCCATTCTAACTAGGGTCTCCTATGGTCAGGATGGCTCTGATACTAACTTGTCAACACTCGGATTTTTAATCCCAGATGCATGTTATGTCATTCATCGCAATCCCAAGATTACCATTTTTGGGAGACATAATAGATTGGATATCACAGTACATCATCCATTACAAAGCATACATAAGATCTTACACAAATAACGATCTCATGATCTAGTCTTAATACAACAAGCAGCGGAATAAAAGATAAGCGTAGCGGTGGGGTCCATCTTCAGGGGCACAGGAAATGCTGACGAAGGCAGATAGTCCTAGTTATCATAGCCATCCTGCTGGCCATCATCTTGGTAGTCTCCTTCATAGTCTGGCCATGAGAATAGCCAGGAACAAAATCCATGAGTACTCTTTAAGTACTCGCAAACTACCACTAACAAGTAGTATAGTTCTAAGTTAAAGTGCTAACTCTAAGTTTAACTATAAAGTTAAGTTTGACACCTAAGCTCAGTTCTAAAGCAAAGAAAGATAAAATAAAGTTCTAGAATCACTTAAGTTGGGAAGCTAGTGTCATAAACACAACCATGTTGTGGTCAAGTCAAGATTCATCATCCAGTTCATAAGTTATTTTGAAAACATCTCACAACAAAACAGTAAGGCCATTCCAACTATCCATAACCGCGGACGTGGCTATTCGAATAGTTTGACACTCTATAGAGGTGGTACACTTTCACCACAAGATTCGATACATCTGTCAGGGATAACCCTGAATCATCATACTTAGTATATAGATAATCAAACATAACCTTTCCTTTACACACCCTAGTATAAGCACCTCTCATATGAGCATGGCCTCCCAACCATGACCATCTGTCATCTTGGGCACTGCATAGGTGGACAACATTGAGAGGTAGCCTCAGCTCAAACCTCTCCCACGAGGGAACTAATACTAATGCATATAAACTTCCGGCTAAGCCTTACCCAATTCAGGTAGTGTGGTTGTACGGAAAATTTGGAATGGTATCGCATCTGAGTCCAACCATCAGTTTTGTAAAAGGGGTTAAGACTCATGCCTCAACATTTTCATCATCATAAACCATTTGTTTTTCTCAACACATGTCAAAACATATCAATAGAATGACTCATTCCAAGGTTTTCATAATTCATTTTCACCAAGTATTCCCATCTAAAGTGACTCAAGCTTTTATCTACTCCAAACTACTAAGTTAAGAGTGTTCACTAAGGTGGAAATGATGGGATCAATCTCATGCCATAGAATGACATCTAAAGTTATCTCTGTAGGTCAAGTTTTATACTCTTTATGCTACCTTCAAAACAAGTAAAGAACTTTGATAAAGTAAAGGAAGTAAAGCTTGGAAAATAATACTTGGGGTAAGTAATAGTCCAAGTGGTATAACCAAAGCATGCATAAAGCATCTACTTAGATTATCTAGCTTGCAAGGGGTAGCTTGCATTGTTAATGGTGGCTTGCCTTGGGCAGTACAGTGGTTGAAGTTTTCTTCCTCATATTGATAGTACTCCTCCTACTCGAGAGCTTGGTCGGTACTATCGTCTATAAATACATACGGAGTACACAATCACCAAACAATACTTAACTAGTATAATTAGCACTCTAAGGCCCACATTTGATGATCTATTATCATCACAAGCATCACAAGTTTTATTAACTAGTTTCATTCTTTTTATTTAAGAAAAGTAATTTCTACTCATTGAAAAATAACCAAGATTTAATATTCACCACTTAAAATATGGGATCATGTGGACACATGTCATCACCAGATATTCTAACATGTGGGAATGTGATTTAAGGGTTGGATCACAATTACTTTGGTTTAAGTTCATTGCTTAATGATTTAAAGTGACTAGAAATGCCTATATAGCACTATTTTGGTACTAGTCCAAAGGAACTGCATGTAAACCTTAATATTATTACATATTCAGATAGGTATGGTGAAATGTGATTTTTGAGAGTTGGAATCAACTCAAAAGCTATCATGGTTGATTTTATAAAAATGTTGCAATGTGTAAATACTTCTGTCTTGTTATTTTTACTAGGAGAGATCTCTAACACTAATTGAATTAAATCCAATGGGCTTGGGTAGATCTTTTTAGTAGCTTTCTAAAAAAATTGGAATCACTCCATTTGGATATGTAAATCTCTCTGAATTGAATTTCAAACTAGGGGACAGAACTAGGTTTAAACTAAAATAGAAAAATCCTAATTCAAACTAAATGGGTCACGTGGGAAAGCTAACGGGCCGGCCCAGTGACACTCCACGGCACGGGGCACAGCTGACAGGGGGTCCACCGGTCAGAGGCTCATTACACGCGAAGCGGTACGGGGCGATGTGGGGTGTTAGATTAGAACTAAGACCGACGGCTGGGGCTTGTCGTTGACGACGGACAGGTCACCGGCGAGGTCTAACCCTAGCGGCTCGGTGGGGGTGCTCGGGGGGCGTACCAGGGCTCCAGCGACAACGACGATGGGGGAAAACGAACTGGCTGTCGACGGCGAGCTCAGGGGTGGTCGAGGCAGCTCCAGGGGTGGACGAAATCGACGCCGCCTTCCCCTCCTCTGCAGCGGGCTCCTCCGGCCAAATTCCGGCGAACAAGTGCTCGCGCTTCTCCGACTAGAGGTGGGGAAGGACCAATGAGGTGAGGGGAGTGGAATGGTGTGAGTGGTTGTGCTGGGGTGGCCTCTATTTATAGTTCGACGAGGCGACCGAGAGTGATGAAGGGCGGCTCCAGCGAGGGCTGTACAACGTGCTAGCGGCGTGGCTCGAGGTAGGGGACGGTGGCTGGTCTCCTGGCGATGCTCTAGGGCTTAAATGAGGGCTTAGGGGCGGTGGCAAATGGTTAGGCGGTGCTCACGCTCTGAACGGCAGAGGCGGCGTTTTCCATGGCGGGCGGTGGCTGTGGTGCAATTGGCGGCAAACGAGCATGTCTGGTGTGTTCCCTGGTTTGTGGCGTAGCGGTGAGCACGGGCTGCGGTCGGGGGGCGGTGTGTGCACGCGTGTCGGGCGCGGCGCTCTGGCGCGTGCTCGGCATGGCGCAGACACTCTGGGCGCGGTGTGCTGCGGGTGGTCCATGACTGGGTTGTGCTCGGGGAGGGGACAGAGAGTGGCGGTGAGGTCTGGGTTAGCTCATAGACATGGCGAGAGAGAGAGGGGTGGTCTGCTGCGGCGAGGGCAAGTTAGGCCGGCGACATGGTGCTCGGGGTGGCTTGGCACTGCTCCTAGGGGGTAGGGATGGGGTGCTAATAGCCTGGTTAGATTAAATAGGGACAGAGGGAGTAAATGGGGATCAAATGGGGGCAAAACCCTGTAGAAAACAGTGAGCTAGGTTTAGAGTTTGATTCCTGCCTGCCAAGTGTTTGTGGAAATGGCCGCAAGAAATTTACTTTCGAATTTTGAAAAGATTTTTGGTGGGTGTGCTAGTAATAAGCTTGAGACTCTATGGTTTCTTGGGTTTTGAAAATTGAGCTCATTTGAGTGGTTTTTGAAATAGTGGGATCTTCCCATATGAAATAGATTCAATTTTCAAATGCCATTTAAAATTAGTGTTTGAAAGTTTTTGGCAGATCACAAAGTGGGCCTTGGTACATCATTACATGTACTAGCAAGGGGTGCAAAGATCCACATTTGTCTCTGTTAAGAATTGAGTACTAGGAATAGCCAAAGTAGGCATGCTGATTAAAATGGCACAAATGACCATTCACTTCTTTTATTCATTTTGATTTGTTGTTCTTTGGGATTTGTTTGGGAATGATCCATATGATGTTTATTTCACCTAAGAATCATTTTACAAGTAATGGATCACTTAAACAAGGCAATTCAAAACAACTCCTATTTAAATGCACACACATATGAATGCTTTAATAATTTTAATTGGAAAAGTTTTTGTTAACCCTAATTTTGATGATTTTGATCTTAATAACCTTGGATTAAAGTTTTGGGATGTTACAGGAGAGTGGCCCCAAGGCTCCTGCTGCTACTCATATGGCTTCTGCGATGAACCTCCACCTTGAAAAGGTGGTTTCTGCTGCTGCCACCAGTCAAAAGAACTCTACTGCTGCCACGATGAACCTCTAGCCTGGTCTAGAGGGGGAGGTCTTGGTGTTGTTTGTGGTGTAACTCGTAGACGTGGAGACTATCGTAGGGGCGAGGGTGGACGTGGCTGGTGCTAGTGTGTCGAGTGATGCGGAGGCCACTCTGGTGCCAGGTGGTGAGCAACGTCCGAAGAGCAGGTGCACGTGATAACCATGTGGATACATTAGAGCTTCTCCTCTAGGCGACTCGGATAGGTCTGCTAGTCCTAGCTTGTATAAGTAGAGGTCTGGGTGAAAGGGAGCGTTTGTAATCAGCACTCTCTGTCTCAAGATCGTCTATCAACTGTGCCTGCAATTGGCACCACTAGGTTGGAAAAAATGGAAGAGAAACTATGTAACAATTAGGTGCATTAGATAAAGGGGATTTCTATTTTTGTGCCCCTGGTTCGTTAGTTGTACTCAGTTTTCCTCAGGCGCTTAATGTTTCCTCACTTTTGCCCCTCTCCATCTCGGAAACCCATCAAAGAGCTTGAACGGCGGCTGTCATCAGGTTGACCGTTGGCTGATGTGTGGGGTCGCGTGGTGTCGGACCATGTGGGGTCGTTTGGTCAGGAACATGTTATGCTGACATGTGGGGTTGTGCCATGTGAGAATGGGTGGGGCCTGTTTGTTGGGAACGCATTATGGGGTACGTGGTGTGGGACCATATGAGGCGCGTTCGGTGGTTACGTGCGCCCTGTCGCGTAAATTAGAATTTTTCTTTTTGTTATTTTTATGATTGGCCTTTTTAAGAGCACCTTTTCCCCTCTCTCTTGCTAACAGTTATGTTTTTTGCCCAAAAAGGTAACGAATCTAGAGAAGCTTCTCTCTTCATTCATTGTTCCTTTTGGCCCTCGTTTTTTCCCAATCTGTGGCAAATCTAGATCAACAAATCTAACCAGCACCATAAATACATTCAGTAAATAGAGCAGATATAGATAAAGTAGCTAATATATGATATATATAACATATGTAGAGAAAGCAGCTAATATAAGATATATATATATAGTATGGTACTTAACGAGGTTCGATAATTAGGCTGCTCAGCAGCAGCAATGGACAAGTTCAACACAGACAATATACAAAAGAAGCTGTTTTATAGTAGAGCATCAGCAGCACAAGATCAGTGGGCCCCTCATGGCCACTGCTAGGAGGGCCTCTACCTCCTCCCTTTGGCGCCTCCTCCACTTCTTGTTCCCCAGTCCCTTGAACTTGGACGCCTTGGGCTTGATCGGGGGAATGTGACCCTCCTCGATGGCCACCTTCTAGAGGTTGCGGAGGTGAAGAACGAGCGCCTAGTGCTTTGCTTTGAAGCTGTGGATGTTCATGGACTCGTCGCAGGTCCTCACGTCCTTGGCATGCTTCACAAGGGAGTGGAAGTCGGTGGCACGGAGCCTCCTAGTGGTGCAGAAGGGGCACCTTTAGATGTCAACGATGAAGAAGTTGTCGTACTGGCCAGACTTCAGCCTCCTCGGCACTTGACGAGTCTTGGTGTCCTTGGAATCATCGTCGCTGCAGATGTCGATACTATCCTCATGTTGGAAAAAAACAGTAGAGTGCAATAAGGACATGATTCAGATACCTTGATTATCGGGATTGATTATTTGCATAAATTAACCGATTGAGATCCCCTGATTATTTCCCAAATCTCAAACCAAATCGAATGCTCATCCCAACTACGAACAAGGGGATTCAAATATGAACAGGGGGATTCATCAAAATACGTATAGGGGGATTCATCAAAATACGAGATCTAACACAAGAGGATTAGCTACTGTAAAAATACGAATAGCCGAACCCTAATAACATACGATCTAGCATCCAACAATGGGAATGGGGGAAGAACAAGGGAAGGGGAGAAAACCCGGGTAACCTCCGACCATGGGTCGGCAATGCTGGTGTTGTAGGGGTTCTCTGGCCTTATGTAATCATCCTCCTCGTAGGGGTCCCAGCCGAGCGGGATCTGCCCGAGACTGGCGGGGTCCTTCTTGTCGGCGGCTATGGTGGAATCGGGGACGAGGGTCTAGACGGGGACGGCGGCTGCCTTCGATGCCTCGATGGGGGCATGTACGAGGACGGGGGCCTCCTCACCAGTGGCCTTGGAGGCGCCGATACCAACCACGTTGTTCTTCTCCATCGCCGGCGTGGTTGGGGTTTTCTTGGGGGTTTGCAGTAGGTGATGGAATAGTGGAGACGGTTGAGTGAGCGAGTGAGTGATGAGTGTGAGTGAGGAGGCCTCTATAAAGGAGAAGGAAAGTGGCATTTCGTTGCACAACTGTGCACCGTGTAGCCGCGTACGCTACTGCACCGTGCACGGCCACACATGTCCGCTCCCGCCCCGTGCACCGCAAACGCATACCGTGAGTCACATTTTTTCCCTTGTGTCTAACCCTGGCGACTTAGTTGTGCTCATTTTTTCCCTCGAGTGTAACACTGGAAGTTTGGTTGTACTCAGTTTTGCCCTCCAGTACTAACACTGCCGTGTGCAATATACTCAGTTTTACCCTCTGGTGGCTAGTCAACAGAGAGTCAATGAATGGGTTTTAGCTAGCTAATTGAGTCATTTTATGCACAACAAATTCAAAAAGATCAAAACATAGTGGCATCTATCCAGGGAGTCTTATTAACTGACCTGCCACCATAAGAAATGTATATAAATCACGTTTTAACCTAAATCACCACTTCTCAAATCACCTACTCTCTATGAAGTTTCATGGCTTTCTACTCAAGCCTCTTCCCAAAACATCCTTCCCCAAAACATAGTTTGTCTAAATGAGGCAATAATTGTCAAACTGGTGTATATTTGAATTGCAAATAGTTTGATGTATGCCAAGATGTATTTTAGTGTAGAAAAGACGCATTCTCCATTTTTTAAATCTCTTTCTATTTTCTATTTGAATCCCTTTGTCAGTCTTGCCCTTGGTTTTTAATTCTACTCACTTTTGCCCTTAGTTCTTAAGTTCTACTCAGTTTTCCCCTCTCTTAGTCACAATCTCTCACACTTGTGCTCTTCTTGGCTACTACGCTCTGATTGGTTGAGACAGTTGTCACGCGTATCGTGCCCACCAACCGTTGATCCTCTGTAATCTAGCGGACAGGATAACCCCTATATCTGTCGGGGGAACCCCTCTATCCATGAAAAATAACAAGTTTGCTACCGGTACTTTCACTCCATAAAGAAATGAATATGAATATAATTTGAAGGGAAAGTATTCAAAGGTGTATAATTTGTGCATTACATTCCACTCAATAAAAATGATAATCTCTCAAGATTTTCTTAGCACAACATTATCACGTATTAAGTGCGATTTCAAAGAGTTCAAAGGTGTATAATTTTTGTATATGCAAGTTTATGCAGTACATTCCACTCTATGAAAATGTGGGAGGAAATGATAATCTCTAAAAAATTGTTAGCACATCATTATCACGTATTAAGTGCCATTGCAAAATGTTCAAAGGTTTATAATTTTTGTGTATGCAAGTTTATGCATTATATTTCACTCCATGGAAATGGTAAATGATCAGGATTTTATTAGCACAACATTATCATGTCCTAACTATGATTTCAAAGAGTTAAAAGGTGTATAATTTTTGTATATGCAAGTTTATGCATTACATTCCACTATATGAAAATGACAATCTCTCAAGATTTTCTTAGCATAACTGATTTCAAAGTGTTCAAATGTGTATAATTTTCGTATATGCAAGTTTATGCATTACATTCCACTCTATGAAAATGGGGGAGAAAATGATAATATCTCGAAATTTTCTTAGCACATCATTATCATGTATTAAGTGTGATTTCAAAGTGTTCAAAGGTTTATAATTTTCACATATGCTAGTTTGTGCATTACATTCCACTCTATGAAGATGATAATCTCTCAAGATTTTCTTAGCACAACATTATCAGGATTAAGAGTGATTTCAAAGAGTTCAAAGGTGTGTAATTTTCGTATATGCAAGTTTATGCATTACATTCCACTCTATGAAAATGGGGGAGAAAATGATAATCTCTCAAAATTCTATTAGACATCATTATCACATATTAAGTGCCATTGCACAGTGTTCAAAGGTTTATAATTTTTGTATACGTACGTTTATGGATTATATTCCACTCCATGGAAATGATAAATGATCAGGATTTTATTAGCACAACATTATCATGTCCTAAGTGCAATTTCAAATAGTTCAAAGGTGTATAATGTAACATCCCAACATTAGAGCTTAGAAATAAGCTGAGCTCAGGTGTGTGCATTGCATTCATGCATAGAAAATCTGGATCATTTTCGTGCTTTTAAATAAAACTTGTCAAAGTGATTGAAGCTTCACTTAACTTGGTGGAACTGAAGTGGATCATCAAATTGAATGCGATAAGTTTGAATATGACCTTTGCTAAAACCTTAACTTTAGGTAATATAATTTGATCTAAGGGTAGATCAAATGTAATAAAACTAAGTCACAACACACTACTTAATAAGGAGTACTAAATCTTCTAGAGATCATTGATACATTGCAAATGTATCTATAATTTTTGATGTTCCATGCTTGGTTTTATCCACTTTCTTGTGTTTTGTTCCAACTTTGGAGTACGTTTCATATGATTTCTTGGACTAACCTATTAACAAGAGCCACAGTGCCAGCTGCCTGTTTTCTGCTGTTTTTGGTTCCAGGAAAGTCAGAAAATGAATATTCTCGGAATTGGACGGGACAAAAGCCAAAGTGCCTATTTTTCCGTAAGTGATCAAGTGCCAGAATACGAGATGGAGAAGGACCAGAGGGCAACCACACCACCTGGCCGCGCGGCCAGGCCTGGCCCGCGCCAGGGGGTGGTGTGGCCAGCCCAGGCACCCCCTGGAACTCCCCTTCCGACTATAAGATGCCCTCGGGACGTAAACCCTAAGTACCCGATCAAAAATCCACGGAAGAGTCTGTAGCCGCCGTCATCTCCATCCCTAGATTGGGAGGGATCTGAAGCTCTTCCCAGCACCCTGCTAGATACTAGATGTGTTGTTGCTACTAGGGACAAAACAACAATCCTTTGTTCATAGAACAATCGTATTGTTTACTTTACACGCAGTTCGTAAAGCAATAATCTGTTGCTTGCAACTTAATACTGGAGGGGGTTCGGATGATAACCTGAAGGTGGATTATAAGTCATAGATGCAGTTGGATGGCGGTCTATGTATAATGTTGTAATGCCCAATCAAGTCTCAAAGGAGTCAAGATTATTAGTATATGCATGTATTGCTTTCTCGGTGTTTGTCAATTGCCCCGCTGTAATTTTTCACCCAGCGTGTTATCTATCTTAAGGAGAGCCACCTCTAGTGAACTATGGATCCCGGTCCTTTACTTTACATACAATCTATAAACCGTTTACTGCTTTGTGTTTACTTTCTGCAAACTTTTACTTCTTTACATTCGATACGTTTAATCCTTTGTTTTTCTCAAAACACGGTGAGATTGACAACCTCATCGCAAGTTAGGGACAAAGTTCTGTGGTTGTGTTGTGCAGGTCTCCACGTTGCTACTAGCACCGGTAGTGCGCCCTGCCAAAGCTCAGCTAGTAACACCTTTGAGGTGTTTCCTTGCTCCTACTGGTTCGATTAAACCTTGGTTTCATAACTGAGGGAAACTTGCTGCTATGCTCATCATACCTTCCTCTTGGGGTTCCCAACGAGCTCTACATCAACCACGCACAAAGCACTTTTTTGGGCGTCGTGGATTGAGCCATCAAGCGATTTTTTGGCGCCGTTGCCAGGGACTCAAGGACATGTGCACAAGGGGAGTCCCTCATAACCAATCTCTTTACTTTGTTGTTTTTGTTTTGCTTAGTTTCGTTTTGCTTTGTTTGCTTGTTTTGTTCTTCAAAAAAACACAAAAAAATTAGTTCTACTAGTTTGCTTTCTTATTTCAAAAAAACACAACAAAATTAAGTCTCCTTTAGTAGTCACCTCTCCCTTAGCTCACCATGTTGATCCCTACATTCATCCTGAAAGACCTTCCAATTGGTAGTGGTTCTATAATTGGGAAAGATAACATTGAAGAATTCTTTAATCATGTTAGTAAGCATGAAGATACTGAGGATAGGTCCCTTGTAGAACTTGCTCCAAACTATGAGATTGCTGCAGCTTCTTTAATTCACATGTTAGAATCTAGGTTTGTTAATCTCAACCCCTTAATGCAAGTAATGTTTCTTAAGCTTAAGGAAATTGAAGACCCTGAAAAGAGGGATTTTATACTAGAAACTTTGTTTAAAGAGTTCTATGATGTTGCCAAGGAAGCTAGGAAAGTCTTTGAACGTTTCAATATGCTAGGCTCAGGTGTAGATGTTGTTGGTACAAGAGAAAAGATGAACAAAACCGAACCTAATGGGGAGGAACCTAAAATACCAATACCCCTTAAACTAGTAGCAATACATGATGCCATAGAAACGACTCTTGATTGGATTGTTCCTGCAAACACTTTTGATGAGAGTAGTGAACCTAAGAGCATTGAGCGAGGATCCTCTAGAACTTATTTGGATGATATACCTTGCCTTGTTGAAAATATTTCTGGTATTGATCTTAATGCTTCTTCATATGAGAATACTTGATCCATTTTCTTTGCTTCTTATGCCTAACTTAAAGGCATTAAAGAAAAGTACTTATTGGGAGATAACCCAAAAGTTTTATATGAGTCTTGGAAGTTATTACCTCTGTAATAACCTCTCCTTGTCCTTTTTATTTGCTTTTTGTGCCAAGAGTAACCTCTAATGAGAGAGAGGTAATGATTGCGAAAGTTGTTGTCCCGAAACAGATTTCTGTGCTTCACCGTAAAAATTTGTGAGAGAGCTATGTATGTCGTATTGAGCTGTAATTTTTCGTGCTTCTGCCCCAGGTTGTTATCTAACTTTCGTTAGTTCAACACTTTTTTATTTGATCAACAGAAGGTCTTCGAGAAAAATCGTATTTACCTGTTGGTCTGTTTTGACAGATTTCTGCCATTTTCTGCATTTGCTTCTCGTGGGTTCCTTCTTGAGTTCTTTTGGGAATTGAGATTTTTGAGGGAAGTGCTACAGTAGCTAGTGTTCTAATGGAAGTTTATTTGGTGTTAGAACTGAACCATAAGACTTATTTATCTTAAGTTCACTAATGTTGCTAATGAGATCGTGTGAAGTTTTGTATGAAGGAAAAATTTCAGGTGTATGGAAGGAATGAGTAATGAGATGAAGGATGGACTAAAGCTCAAGCTTGGTGATGCCACGCGTGTCACCCCAAGAAATATCAAATAAGTACAAGCGTCAAAGCTTGGGGATGCTCAAGGCATCCCCTTCTTCGTCAATAAAAATCCCAGGTTTCTTCCAAACGCTTCATTTTTATTGCTTCATGCACAGTTGTGTTTTTCTTGGAGCGTCTTCTTTTTCGTTTTCATTTTGGTTTTTCGTTTGCTTTGGTTTTCTTAGTTTTCTGAATAAATTGGTTGGACCCCCTCTTTCATACATTGGTTTGCAAATAGTTTGGTTTGGTTTGGAAAAGAGTAGGAAAGGTCATGCTTATGTGGTAAAAAGAGCTCGTGTTTGACTGTGGCCTATGCTTTGTCATGCCATGCTTGATATTGTTTTAGATTTATGCTTAGTATTATTTGCTGTAGTATGAATTGTTATAAACAATTGAGATTGCTTAATGTGCCTTGGATGAATCATGCGTTGTTTTAGCATATTAAAGCATAGTATAGTGGTATTCTCCTTTGATGCTTTATTTGGGTTGACTTGGCGCATGCTCACACCATGTTATGACTACCTCAAGTCACCATAGACTTTATGATCCTTTAGTTTTCAACTTGTAGTATCACTTTATGCTTTGATCAATGATGTTTTGTCGCTCTACATGATTATGGCCATTATTGCTCTCTTAGTTTGTTGCTCCCAGTCTTTTGCTAGCCTCCACAACAAAGTATGAGTTCCACTCATGCATCCAACTCCCTAAACCAAGTTATTCCAAAGAGTCCACCATACATACCTACTAGCTTATGCTATTCCAAGTATATTCATGCTTTTGTTTACCTTCCAAATTAAACTTGTTATGAGAAAACTAGTGATTAAAGCTCTCACGAACTTGATGGCACACTTTACTTTACTTGCCTCTAATAAACTTAAACCATTGGGTCCTTCTTTGTTGCGTATATGCTTGCACTTTATAAGTTGAAATTAGCAGAACCATGTTTCATGGGGAACGCTTTCAACATTTCACTTGTACTTTGTACCCCGTTGATATCATGTTCTTTTGCTTACGGATCCCGGCGGTGTGAAATAAAAGTGGAACTTGTAAGATCATGGATTTTGTATGTGTGTTAGAGAAACACCTGGGCTGCTAGACTAAGCCATGCCTAATCATGGTGGAAACTTGCAGCATCACCATAATGAGCACTCTATGAAGCATCCTCAATAAAAACCTATGCAAATAGCAAATAAAAAGATCGCTGAGGTTCTTATTGTCTGCTTGCCTTGTCATTTTGATTATGGGAAAGCTCCCATATCATGTGCAAGGGGTACCCCGTTGGAGGTTCTTAATGATACACATGTACTTACAATGACAAGAGCTTACTCGTGACTGAAGTTGAGTAGCATGAGGATCGGTCTTCGTAAGCAAGGGGCGTGAGATTTCGGTTTATAACTTGTCAAGCATAACCTCTTAGTTGTCTCACTTTAACCTTAACCACTTCAAGATGCTTATGATAGGGGCAATGAGAGCTGAAAGCTATAAGTACCATAATTTTTGGAACCTCTTTATGAGACTTGAATCCCTACTTCCTTTTACAAAGGCCTTTCGGCCACCATTATATTGAGTATCCACCTTCTAACTTTATGCACCTACTTTGAGAGCATAGTGGCCATTCTTAGTTCTATGTGCATTGTCCCAAGACTAGTTGATTGATGCATACTTTGATATTGCTTGTTTGAAACTATTGTATCTAGTCACTCTTATGAACTTTGAAGGTGTCCTATGCATTTATATTTGCTATTCTATTGAGGGACAAGCTGAATACTATTATGCTATGTTTTCTTTATGTGAAACAAACAAACATCTTGCAAAGCATTGTTATTCATGAATCTTTTGTTTGTGCCTTTTCATGTTGCATCATAGTTTCTTTGTCTCATTGCTAGAACTTTGTCTTTCATGTTATGATTGAAGTACTATGATCCTAGCTTTGAATGTTTTGCAAATACTTTGATCAAGTCTTTGATGGTGCATGTCACCTCAAAAATTATTCTTACTTTTTATCACTTGCCTACTCGAGGACGAGCAGGAGTTAAGCTTGGGGATGTTGATACATTGCAAATGTATCTATAATTTTTGATGTTCCATGCTTGGTTTTATCCACTTTCTTGTGTTTTGTGCCAACTTTGGAGTAGTTTTCATATGATTTCTTGGACTAACCTATTAACAAGAGCCATAGTGCTAGCTGCCTGTTTTCTGCTGTTTTTGGTTCCAGGAAAGTCAGAAAATGAATATTCTCGGAATTGGACGGGACAAAATCCAAAGTTTCTATTTTTCCGGAAGTGATCAAGTGCCAGAATACGAGACGGAGAAGGGCCAGAGGGCAGCCACACCACCTGGCCGCGTGGCCAGGCCTGGCCCGCGCTAGGGGGTGGTGTGGCCAGCCCAGGCACCCCCTCGGGCTCCCCTTCCGACTATAAGATTCCCTCGGGACGTAAACCCTAAGTATCCGATCAAAAATCCACGGAAGAGTCTATAGTTGCCGGCATCTCCATCCCTAGATCGGGAGGGATCTAAAGCTCTTCCCAGCACCCTGCCGGAGAGGGGAATTCACCCTGGAGGCCTTCTTCATCACCATGCAAGCCTCCGATGTGATGCGTGAGTAGTTCATCCTTGGACTACGGATCCATGTAGTAGCTAGATGGCTAGTTCTCCTCCTTTGTGCTTTCATGTTTAGATCTTGTGAGCTCCGTTCATGATCAACATCATCTATTTGTAATTCTGCATGTTGTGTTTGCTGGGATCCGATGGATATTGAGATGCTATTTCAGATTGATTATTGATTCTATCATGTATTTGTTATTTGTGATATTGCATGCTTTCCGTTGTTAGTAGCTATCTTGGCCAACTAGATGCTAGCAACTCCAAGAGTTAGTATTTATGCTGGATAGTGGGTTCATGCCTCTGGTAATCTGGGGAAGTGACAGAAATCTCAAAGGTACTAGATGTGTTATTGCTACTAGGGGAAAACAACAATCCTTTGTTCATAGAACAATCGTATTGTTTACTTTACACGCAGTTCGTAAAGCAATAATCTGTTGCTTGCAACTTAATACTGGAGGGGGTTTGGATGATAACCTGAAGGTGGATTATTAGTCATAGATGCAGTTGGATGGTGGTATATGTATAATGTTGTAATTCCCAATCAAGTCTCAAAGGAGTCAAGATTATTAGTATATGCATGTATTGCTTTCTCGGTGTTTGTCAATTGCCCCGCTGTAATTTGTTCACCCAGCATGTTATCTATCTTAAGGAGAGCCACCTCTAGTGAACTATGGATCCCGGTCCTTTACTTTACATACAATCTATAAACTTTTTACTGGTTTGTGTTTACTTTCTGCAAACTTTTACTTCTTTCCATTCGATACGTTTAATCCTTTGTTTTCCTTAAAACACGGTGAGATTGACAACCTCATCGCAAGTTGGGGACAAAGCTTTGTGGTTGTGTTGTGCAGGTCTCCACGTTGCTACTAGCACCGGTAGTGCGCCCTGCCAAAGCTCAGCTAGTAACACCTTTGAGGTGTTTCCTTGCTCCTACTGGTTCGATTAAACCTTGGTTTCATAATTGAGGGAAACTTGTTGTTGTGCTCATCATATCTTCCTCTTGGGGTTCCGAATGAGCTCTACATCAACCACGCACCAAGCACTTTTCTGGGCGCCGTGCATTGAGCCATCAATCATTACATGGTATTCCATACAAAAACTCAAGGATGAATACTTAGTATTCTAAATATTATATCAAGGTGTTATCTACAACAAAACCTGAATACCCAATCAAGTATATTACTCCAAGTAAAGAAAACCTTTAACTAAACCTTGATATACTTTCTTTCCATAGTTATTCCTACCATGAGAGTCATGGTAGTTTCTAAACACTCACTCTTACCACAAATAGAGTAGAAAAGGAAGTTGATCCAAGACCATTCATCTCATACCCGTGTTGTCATATTAATACATGATATTCCCATTTAACCAAGTCCTGGTGGCAAGTTGAGTGATCAATTCCTGACCTAGAACTTATTGAATCTTAGCCTTTGACCCATTATATTGACCTCCCAAAGACCTTAAGTAAATTAATAAGAAGAAGGAACTAGTTTTGGTAGGATGTGCCATCATCAATGGAATGTTATCCTTAGTGGAGATCAAACCATCTGGTGTTGGAGGAGATAGCTCACTCATGAGTTAACTAGGAGAAGTATCTAAACCTAAGAATTAACTAATACTTGAGAAGTTGTGAGGAAGCTAGTAGTAGTAGAGAATCAAACGGTAATCTTGTTAAGTCAAGGAGGTGTAAGCTAAAGTAAGCTTCAGTAACAATATAAACCCTATAAAGAGACCAGGTCTAGTACAAGTCTACTACTTAGTTAATGATAAATCTTTATCAAACAATTAGAAGCCTAAGCTTATTACGATCAAAGGATAGTGGTCATTATTCCCAAGTTACTTGAGAATAGATGACTAGATGATGAAGGAGTTTTGTGAGTACACCAAATTATGCAAAGCCCTAGTAAGATGAATCATCTAGCTTGATCATGAGAAGTCAAGCTAGAGTATGATGAAGTATTTGATGAGTTATATAGAGTAGTCGGAGGAATAGTAGTGTAACCAAGCTAATACAAGAACATCTTGTATTATGGAGAGTAGTACCATACCTCTTCCAGGGGATTGATATCACATGTGATATAGAGAGAATTGTAATCTTGCAAGCCCTATAAGTAGATGTAAGGTGAACATAGAGGAGTTAATGGATGGAGTTAGTAATAGTTGCATTGATGGGTTTTATCAAGGGTAGTTAAGAAGTGCAAGTTGTGTAGTAAAGGAAGAATGTTACAAGAATGGATTAATGAAGTTAGAACTAATTAGATGAATGACTTCCTCAAGGGTAGCTTAGTAATGTAAGTTATATATATACTAAGAGAAGAATGTAGGATGATTATTGCTGACATGGCATGACCATGTCATCATATGATGATGGATATGGTGGAGTCAGATGATTGACTTATTCAGGAAGATGTGATCTTTGTGAATAAGATAAGAGAGAGATATAGAGTATATTTAGGAAAGGAATTCTTTATTTAAAGGCAAGCTTAGTGAAGTATTAAGGTAGGAGTGCTTGAGAAACCTTTAACCAACATTATATCAAGCCATGACAGAACCATGTCTACCTCTTTGTCCAAAACCCTAGAATCAAATTGATAGTGGAACCATTTCCTATTCCTAGATAACCATTGAATAATAGCTCTTGGACAAATGAAGCTTCCAAGAGATAATTAGAGAACCAGATGAGTGTTTATGGATGGAAGCCTTGTCCACCTTATTGTCTTAAACCTTAATAGAAACCTAGACCCATGAACCATCAAGTCCACAATAAGAAGTAATCTTTATAGCTCACTCTAAGTTGAGATATCATTCAGGATTATAAAGTTAGGAGCAATCCTTAAATCTTGATCCCTAGCAACATTCACTAATAAATTTGAGGGTAGTGTATCCTCTAGGATCCATACTAAGTATAGTATTGGAAACCCTAAATAAATGTTGCTGGGCATTGAGACCACTTGTGCCACAAGAATGATAATGGTTGTTCACAACTATATAATAAACTTCTATCAAAACATTAACCACACTTAAGAAAGTAGTGAACAACTAGTTCAAGAAGTGATCTATGACTACTTTGAAAATAAGTAGAATGGTTATGAAGAAATTGTAATGGAATTGGGATAAAGGAAATTCCAAACTTTAAAAGAACCTTAAAATTTAAATCACTATATTATGAACACCACGGTTTAATACCTTGTAATATATTTGCATAGTTCCTTTATGGGACTAAGTATGAATAGAGTCCTATATATACCATTCACCATTTTAAATCCTTACCATTACAATTATCAACAGAAAACAGAATCATTTTTATGAAATCATTATAAGTAATAAATATCTAAAACCTTAATTCCTATTAATAATTTTTCTTTAAAAGAACCTTTCATATGCTCATGAATTTCGAAAACATAAAGAAAAATTAAAAGAGGATTGAATAGAATGAATCTCTAAACCATTTAGAATATGCCACAAATTTTCTGGATATTTAAATCCTTGAAGAAACTCATATTTAAAATGAATTGGTAAAAAACACAGAAAATAGAAATAGAAAAAAGGGGAAACAGCAGAGTCCAGAACCGGCCCATGGCCTAGAGAAGTTTTTCGCCTAACCAACGCTCATGAGCAGCAGTAGACACCTCCCGCTCGCTTCGTCGTGGCCCAATAGAAGCCCAGGCCCAGGTACCGCTTCATCGTTGTCTTCTTCAACGTCACAAGCAGCTCTCTAGATCGAGCATCATCGCTCGATGCCAATCATCATCATCACCAGAATTGGACCACCGTGATGCTCGTTGACGCCTCGCACCTCATTGATAAGATCGGCCATGTCATCCTCTATCCATCCATACCAGTCTTATCCTCTCTCTTGTTCTCTTGAGCAAACCCCTCTTCCTCACCAAAACCCTAACCTCCGGCCACCTCAAATCACCATCGTCTCCAACCTTCCCGAGCTCCGTTGTGGTGCCTGGGAGCTTCCTCTCATCATCCTGGATCATCTAGCACAAGGAATTGATCCCTCTCGCTCACTATCGACGCCACCGACCTCATCTGTCCTCTACTCGTCGTCGACCATGGTGTCATCGTCCGAGCTCGCCTCTCCTTGCCGTCGCCTCTACAAGATTCATGGTGAGCTTCTGGTTCTGATGGTCCTCTCTGATTTGCCCCTAGTCGTCTATAGCGTCTCGTACATGTGAACCTAAGCTTGTCTTCGCTGTAGCTCGCTGCCGGTCATCCTCTAGTGACCAATAGCGGGTGGCGCCTCCACCACTGAACTCACCTCGTCACCCTCTATCCAACGCACACAACCACGTTTGTTGAAGCACCATGGTTCGCCGCCGGCGACCATGATCTAGTGGTGGCAAGAGCGCTTATGTCGTCGTGACGTCACACCTGCGTCCCCTTAGCCACGACAGCGATGTTAGACTTGGTCCACTTCACGCGTGGTAACCAACATGGCAAAGGCCCCACTTGTCTGTGACCTAGGGTAGGTTCTAAATAGGTATAAAAGGTATTTCCTATTTAAAAATTAATTAGAAAATGATTAAATCTTATAAATTCGATATCTTTTGTTTTATAATTCAGAAAAAATATGTTTAATATATGAAAATTTATAGAGAAATAAAATCTATAATTTAACTTTATTATTAAAGATTATTACGTTAACCATTTAAATAATTGTTACTTATTAAAGATTTTATAAGTAATAAAACTTTGTAAAATCATATTTTAATAATGGTAAATGAGAAAGTTATAAATCATATACAAAAATTCGTAGAAAATTAAAAGTAATAATTTAAATCTATAAACATAAAATATTATATCACTTAACAAAATATTTATTATTTATTAAGTATTTATAAAGTAATAAACCTTATAAACATTATATTTTAATATTTAAAAATCACAAAAATACTTATATTATGTCAAAATGATCATAAAAATAATATCTACATGTTAAAATTATAATATTTTACTTTTTAGGTAAATAAAAATGTAATACTCTAATAACTTGAATTTAAACCTATTTCCTTAATTGATAATTCATATAAAGATAAATAAAAAATGCTAATATTTCTAATATTATACATCTAAGGCTTAATAATAGTATTGGCCTTAAGTATTGATAGTATGGAGTCCAAATAGTCTAAAACATCTTAATTACAATCTTTGTTAAACTATCTTTCATAAATAAGTGTGTTATTTTCCAAAAATATTCTTATGAAATATAAAATCCTCAAGAATGATATTTTTTTACTTAATAAAACCTTTTACCATCACTTCAACCACAAGTTTATAAACATATTAAAAATCCAAAGGTAATTCATAAGTAGTTAAATAATATTGATTCCTTGTTTACAAATCATAACCACTCATTTATAAGGAGACAAATGATTATATTCAATCATAAAGTTAAGAAAATACTACTCAAATAAAGTTAAGTAATTCTAGCGCCGTATATTATGCGTTAACCATGAGATCTGGAATGGGACGGAGAAGTCAGCTGGATCTTCTTCCTTTCTCATGGATGGATGACCTTATCGTGAGGCTATAGCTTCCTTACGGGGACTCAGCAGATGGGTGGGGCCCCTATTTTTGTGAGGGGATGTCGGAGGTATATCTGCCTATATGGGGGTTGCTAGGGACATGATCTGCTCACTAGAGTCTCCAAGGGGTTGTCAGGGTTATATCTGCCTATATGGGGGTTAATAGAGGTATATCTGCTTGGGGAGGTCGTGTCTTCATGCGGGGTCGTGGAGAAGGGCAGTGATTGGATTGGATCATATAATGGGCCCCACATCAAGGAATTGTGGATGGGAATAAGTTGACATGTTGTGCAACAAGGATTTGGTCTCTTATGGGTAAAGTAACGCACCTCTGCAGAGTGTAAGAATTGTGACATGTTACTCCCTGTTCCGGGAAGGAGCTACGAACGCGGCAGGAAAGGAACTCCATGAAAGTTCTGGTAAACCTGTGAAGGCTATCTAACATAGTTTTCAGAATAAAAGCAACATTTGAAGAAATAGTTACGAAAACATGCATTGCCTACGACCTTTGTCTGTGGCTGTAGATAGTGCATCATACACTCCTTTTTAGTGAATTTGCTGAGTACGTTCGTACTCAACCGTACCTTCTTAACCCTTACTAGGTTCTAAGCCGTTGAAGATGACGTCAACACCAACTTATGCTCAAGAAACCATCATCGATAGCTCAAGTTCTTCAATAAAGTCAATGAAGTCAACATATACATCAATCAAAGTCAAGACGAAGTTCCTGATTAGATAGGAGTAGATACTCTAGCCATAAAACCTACTTCTGTAGATCATTGCATTAGTAGCAAATGCAAGCCAGGAAGTTTAGATGCTAGTCTTGTTAGCCAACTGGTTCTAAGTTTTGTTTCTGGTTCTTCTTTGTAAGAAGTGATTTTCACTCCTCTTTAACCTAGAGATTCTCTGGATCTTTTGTAAAGAGTCGAGTTATAATCTATAGTCATGTCTTGGACCTGCTATGTTTCTGTTATACCACTCTGAGGGATGTAATACTAGTGAACGATGTTTCATTGGTGTTATGTCAACGACTATAGTGTACTACATCATGCAGTGGTATGCTAGGTCACCGCATATAATTTTCATATAATTTTCGTATATGCATTACATTTCACTATATGAAAATGAAGTAAGACAAAGGGCCGCCATAGACAGAGAAGAAGAAGAAAGCGGAGGAAACAGCACGGGCGCGGGCGTGGGGCTGGCTCGGGGTCCCATCTTGCAACGCCAACCTGGGTAAGTTGTGGGTCCGGAGCTCACATGGATAAGCTGTGGGTCCGATGCGGATCTGGATAAGTGGAGAGAGGTGTCCACTATGGGAACTGACTGAACATGGCCCTACTTGTAAGCATGTAATGGAAAGGGTCCACTATGGGGCCCGACAGAACATGGCCCTACTTGTCAGCACGTAACGGCAAGGGTCCACTATGGGACCCGACAGAACGCGGCCCCACTAGTCAGCACGTAACGGCAAGACTGGCGGACAACGAGTTTTCAGACCATGTGAGAGTTTTGTACAAGTAGATGGGCAAAAGGGAGGAAAAGTTAAGTGGTTGGGGAAAACTAAGTACAACTAACAAATCGAGGGTACGAAAATAGAAATCCCTAGACAAAGACAATGTATTACCGCATGTTGTCGGCTTCCCGCAGTAGACTAGCTGGGATAACTATCCCAAGTAGCTGCGCCTGCCATCTCATGTAGTTGTCTGGCGTTCATGTAGCTATCCAAATAGTTGTTGAACTCTTCCATGTCAAACTGGGCATCTGAGTCCCAGACTCCTATTACAGCGGTGTCCCACACTCCAATATACGCCCCAACCCTTTGGAGCCAACCAGTGACGATCTTGTTACTTCCCTTCCTTGAAAAAATACAATTGGGGAGTGATTGTGGTAAGTCAATAAATCATTCAATATGGAAGAAATGTGTAAAAGAAATGTATGTGTGGATGACCGAAGGTATGGCACTCTTGTAGGACGAGGTTCGGCCAACTGGTGAAGACCGAACTGCCTCATTACTCTCTGTAGGCTCATCTCCTCAGTCTGCATGTCGAAGATGATCTTCGATTTTGTTAGCCAATATGCCGAGTCTCTGGTGCAGAGAGTAGAAATCCCCATATAGTACCCATCCCAGCGGAATCTAGCATGATGTCGTGTAGGGCTCCCACATCACCGAACTCGCGAGCAGCACGTCAAACTGCTCGGACAATGTAGGGTAGAAAGCCCTCACCTGACCGTGAAAAAGTGTCTCTACCAAAAAACTTTGTCATTTCCAGTCATAGTGTACGTGAACTAATTAATAAAATTAAAACTTTGCACATACCTTGCGGCATATCCAAACTGTATCGAAACTAGGTAAGTTGACACGCTCTAGATCGAACGGTCCCGTCGGAGGGTCACCCAACTCAGGCGATGGGTAAGCCTTGTCAACCAAAATGTTTGGTTGACTGATAGGAAACCGCTCCTAGGACCAAAGTTGTAACAATAGTGGGCACCCAAGCAAGTCTGACTTAGGCGCTCTTGATAGCTATAAGATTCGACACATTTTTGATGGTTTTTATTGATGGTTTTCTCCCGGATTTGATCGTTTTCTAGCTTTACCTAATGCTAATACTTCAGTAGCAAAGAAAACTTGGTTTTTAATGTGTGTTTCAGGTTCTGAACGTCGACAGAAGGTTTTAACTAGAGAAACACAATATTCAGGCAAAAACAAGCAAGTATCTCTTTGGAAGCAATCGAGGGAAGCCTACAGAGGCTTTAACGAGCAACTATACAGCGGGAGCAATTTTTCCGGCCGTATAGCTCCCGCTGTATAGCTGTCGCCGCCTCTGTCTTGTCAAAAGGGACAACTTCCATGAAGGTACCAAGGACAAAACACAACACAGCAGCCGCCATCCCATCTAGAAGGGAGAAAGAGGAGATCCAGAGAAGAAGGGGAAGACGTTCTTCATCTCGCTCCACGATCTTCGACCTCCTAGCCAATACAATCCCCTAGCCATTACTTGTACTTGAGAGAGAGAGGGATCTTCACCTTGCAAGACTAGGGTTTGAGATTGTTTCTTCCCATCTTGAGTTGTGTTGGATACTTTTCTATTCCTATTGTGGATCTCCACGGTAATATCAGAAAGGATTCCCTTTATTTAATTATATCGATGATTCGTTCTTCTCTCATGTGTGAGTAAGTTCCTTGGGCGTGGGAGATGTAGGGGATTCGTGAGATGTGATGCGCCTTCATTCTGTTAGTTTGTAATTGATTCTAATTACTATATTATGGGTGCTTTACTATCTGTTTGATGCCTAATGCTTGTTGTCCAATTAAGGGCCCTGAAAACATGATACTTTGTTCTACATTGATAGGATCTTGTTCGCTAGCAGACCGGCGACCCCCGAGTGACATAGGGATATCAATGGAAAAATAGTAGACTCAAGGATAACGAGGAACCACCGTGCTTATTGCATTAGTCCCATCCAAGGAGCTTAATCACTAAGCGACCTGAAGGGTCTTAATCGTCTAGTGTCTGACCATGGTTTTGGTAACAGACTAGTAGGATTATTGAAGTTGGGATGAAATCTACCAAGAGGAGTTCTGGCTAATTATGGGTTGCTCGCCTACACATATACTTATAAGATTATAATTGTTACATTTATTATTTGTCCACCTGGCATAGTCACTATCACCATGAACTGAATCTCCCCGCGCCTTCTTTTGCCATCTGTAGAAAACAACAAACAACAAATCCGTTCTTTACTTTTATGCTTTTTATTTTTGAAGTTTACATTTTAGTTTTATTTAAATATACCCAGTTTAATCAAAACCCCATTCTCATTTCAACACTTGCAGTCAATTCACTCGAAGACATGTGACAACTTCAGGTGTGACAGAGACTTCACTCATAAACACTTACCTTTGGGCTCCCTGTGGGATCGATTTCTATACTTCAAAACTAGCTACAAATGATTTGTGCACTTGCAGACATCAAGCTATTTTTTGGCGCCGTTGTCGGGGAGCTAAGCGCTAAGTGTTTGTCTTTTGACATTTCAGGTGTTGCTACAACAAAATGTTCTCCCTAGGAAACAAAGGGTCTACATGCTCTGGTAGGACCTATCTACCAGATTATATTGAGCGCATGCATGCTCAAGGGCGTGAAGAAATTATTGAAAAACTTTTAAGATCAAATAAAGTTAAAGTTGAAAACCTAAGTGATATTATGGAAATCATGTCTATTTATAGGACAACTCCCATGAAACTTGAGAAAACTCTCAGAGAATATAGTGCTCCAAGTTCTGAATTTCTTAAACAACCAATAGAATTCCCTAATCCTAGAGTTAGAGAATATCGATTTGATGGTGGAATTATTAAAATTTTGCAGGAAAAAGCTTTCAGTTGAAGGGAAGATGAAGACCCAGGAAAACATATTAGAGAGTTCGACGATGTGATAACATCGCTTGGACCAAAAGGTTTGCGACGAGACTTCTCTCATCTAAAATTATTTTGTTGGTCTCTAAAAGGTAAAGCTCTAGAATGGTTATATTCTCTCCCTCGCCATTACATTAAATGTTGGGAAAACTGCATTGTTAAATTCATAAATAGGTTTAATCCTTTTTGAAAGGTAACTGAATTAAGAAAGATTATAGACAACTTTAGACAGAATGTAGGAGAAAACTACCCACAAGCCTGGGAAAGATTATTTAGAATGATCAATAATATCCCTAATCATGGCTACTCTGAATCAACTATTTGCCATTTATTTTACCACGGTTTTAATACTCAATGTAGAGAACTGCTTGACTTCTCAGCATGAGGATCGATAAATACCTTAACTATTAAAGAATGTTTGGAATTGATGTCTACTAGGGCTAAGAATGATTCTTTATATAATTCTGATTTCGGCACTAAGCTAGAAAAGGGATACTTTGGATAACTCCTGACCTTATGCCTAAAGTACGGAAAACAATGAAAGAAAAAGGTATACCTTCTGAACTTGTTAAGGAGAACAAAGTAGATTTGTTACAAGTTTTAGCTGAAGAAGATGAAAGTAGAAAAGTTTTTCAAGAATTAAAACATTGACAAGCAAAAACGCATAACAACCTGCATAAGCACTAAACAAGGCCAAGATGATGCTCAGGATGACCGTTATGATTCCGATGCGAAGGTGGTTGATCCAAGAGAATAAAAAGAGATAAGGAATGAAGATGAAGTTGTTGTAGTAGAAAAGAAGAAAAGCAATAAACAACAACAAAAGAAAGCAACAAAAGAGCATGACCCCCCCCCCCCACACACACACACACGAGGTAAAAGACAAGAATAGGTCAGGTGAGAAAAATCTTCCTTATCCAAATTGAAAAAAGAAAGCACCAGATGAGGTAATTTATAATTCTTTTACAAAGGCCCTTAGTGACCTTCATCTGGAAATTCCATTTGCGAATGCAATCAAAGTTCCTACCTATTCTAAATTCCTCCGTGATATTCTTAGTAGAAAGAAAGAAAGAAATAACTGAAATTGTTGCCATGGTAACTAGTTATCCTACTAATGGGAAGTTATTGTCTAAGTCCGGAGATCCCGGAATACCAACTATTTCCTGCTCAATAGGCAAAACTGATATTCACAATGCCTTGTGTGATCTAGCTGCAGGAGTTAGTGTAATGCCATACTCCCTCTATAAAAGGTTAGGATTAGGGGAGTATTCTCCTACTACTATCACTTTACAGATGGCTGACAAGTCCACTAAACGACCCATTGATATGATTGAGGATGTTTTACTAAGAATAGATGAGCATGTTATTCCCACTGATTTTATTATTCTTGAGATGCCAGAAGATGAAACATTATCCATAATATTTGGAAGACCTTTCCTTAGTACTGCAGGGGCATCAATTGATTGTGCTGAGGGAAATATAGTGTTCAATGTTTATGATGCTGAAATCATCCGGTATTTTGCAAAGAAGCTAGAAGCAGGAGAAAGATATATTCCACCGGCAAAACGAGTTCATGTGGTAAGTGCCTTTGATAAGGGTCAACCAAAGGTAAGAATTTGAGAACAAAGAAGGGGTTGAGTTACTCAACCATTCTTAATAAAATTCTTAATGGGAGTCAACCCATCTCGTCAATAAATAAACTAGAGAATAAAAAGTTCATCACATTCCTACCACTTTTTTCACAGACATTCTTGCGAAAGCGCGCCCGTGAGGATGCAGCTGTCAAAAAGTAGTAGAAGCATCGATTGAATGAGTGTAGAATAAGAATAAAAATAGAAGTTTGAGTTTTATCTATAAAGACTAAAAATCTGCTCTTCATACGCTAATGTGAGTCGACAGTTTCAACTGTCATTTTTCTGTCAAAAATAAGGTATTTTTGCTAAGTTTCGGGATAAGAAGGTATTCTTGAAGAAATAGAATTTTTTTTGATGACTATTGATGGTTTAACGACCAACTATACGACGGGAATAAAAATTTCGGCCGTATAGTTCCGGTCGTATAGATATCTTTTCCATCAACAAATTTTCTTCAAAGACACGGAGAATTTAACGACCAACTATACGGCGGGAATAAAAATTCCGGCCGTATACCTCTAGCCGTATAGATATCTATGCCTTCATACAAAATCTTCTAAAAAGGTACTGAGAGTTTAAGGACCAACTATACGACGGGAATAAAAATTCTGGTCATATAGATATCAATGCCCATCTTAGAAATTTATCCTAAAAGGTACTGGCTATTTAACGACCAACAATACAGCGAGAATAAAAATTCCGGCTGTATAGTTCAGGTCGTATAGATGTCGATGCCTGTTTTAGAAATTTATCTCGAGGGGACAGATAGTTTAATGACCAATTGTACGGTGGGATCATTGCGATCCGATCGTATAGTTCTGTCCGTATAGCTCTAATCCATATAAAGAAACCCTAGTAGGCGGCGCCGCTGCAACTATATGGGCGGAACAACATATCCCGCCCGTATAGTTCCAGCCATATAGTGTGGTGCGACCACAAAATCGCACCGGGGCGGCTAGGTCTCTCACCCCTCCTCATTATTTATCTCATATTCTCTCTCCAAACCTCTCAAAATCCACCTAGAACTCTTGATTCTTCGCGGATTTCGTTCGTTTGAGTGGGGGAATCAACAGATCATGCATCATGATGAACAAAATCGGTAACCTCTTTCGTTCGAGCAAACGCCAACATGGTGAGGGCTCGGGCTCGGGGTCCCGAGCTGAGCGCAACCCTAAGTTGGCCGTTGTTTCATCGAGGAGGGTGCTGCCCACACGTTGGGCCGACCACAGCTTTCTCACCATGGCGGGGTTGAAGGCGGACTTCGACCTCATGTGTAACAAAGCGGGGTTGACAGTGCTTGGCTTCACAAGCCACGACACCTACACCGAGCTTACCCATGAGTTCCCTGCTTCCTTCTATGACGACCACAGGCAGAAAGGTAATATGTGCACGGTAAGCTTCACCATGAACCGACAGCACTGTGAAATAAATTTGAACAATTTTGCAATTCTTTCGGCTTCCCTCATGTTGGGGAGTCAACTGTTACTAACCTCTATAGCGTCACAAGTGGAGAAACTTGGGAGGTTATTTCTATTAATGGTGGCTAGGAATTTTACCAGAAGAAGATGTCCACCATTTAGAACCCAACCATACGCTACTACGCTTTCTTCCTCGCCAACACACTACTAGGAAGAGGTGACACCGGTTCCATGGCTAATGTGGACATGGCAATGATCACCAAGGCTCTCTTTCCCACTGCGCCGCAAAGCCCTAATCCTGCAGCTCTACTCATCCAGCACTTTCACCACCAAAGCAACAAGACCAAAGGTGATATTCGCATTGGTGGATTGGTAACCCACATTGCCCATGTATTAAATATTATATTACATGTTATGCAACCTGTTGACGGCTCCAAACTCACGGACGTCAAGTATTTGACTGCTTGTGGCTTCCTTGGTGTTTACCATGCTAACCGAAGGCTACAAGCATACCAATTTAGTTATCTTGGTGATGCACAGGGTGAGAAAGTTCAGTTACCCTATCCCCAAGCTTTTCATTGTTGACAAGGACACTTGGATCCTCACCAAGGACCAAGTGATGGAGATCATGGCCAAACTCTAGCCCGATGAAGAGGAAGATGAAGAAGGAGGGAAGCATGATGAGGATGAGGGATACAACCCTTCTTGGGAGGGACAACAGCAGCAGCAGCAAGGAGGATCTTGGGACCTATGGTCCAACCAGCCGCAGCAGGGGTACAACTACGTCCTCTATCAGGAATTCCAGCAGCTCAACTAGCGCGTTGGGGAGATCAACAACACTCTTCAAGGAGTGAATGAAGATGTGAGGGCCCTGAATCACAACTTCAGTCACTCCATGACTCACTTCCCCGACTACTACCAGCAGTATCCGCCGCAGGCGCCAAATGATGGCAACAACTGAGCCTGGCAATAGCCTAAGCTTGGGGGAGGTTTGAAAACCTCCAAACTTTGCATTCATGTTTTTACTTCGTCTTTTGATTTATTTTATTTCTTCAAATTTGCATATTTATTTTCATTTTGCATTCCTAAATCAAAAAACAAAAAATAGCTATAACTTTTATTGCAAGTTCGTTTCTTTGTTTCTCTCGGAGATTGCTCAATTTCAGGTGACTTGGAAATACGGAAGTACAGAGGGGGTTCGACTCAAATATGAGAATGAAGCAAGCAAGAGTAGGTATGACATTCCTTTCATCACCCTTTCTGCAACCTTAAATGATCCTACAATTATTTACTCACTTGCACTAGAGTCACTCCCCACTTAGCTTGTTATCCTATAAATTCTATTCCTTTGCTAGTGTCTCCTTTTGATCTTCGGAAAAATGAGCAATGGACTTGGTTATATATACTTCCTACATTTTTACAACAAGAAAAAGCATCTAAAAGATGACTTGAGTCCATTTTTAGCCCAAAGAATTTGATTTCAGAACCACTCCACCCCATTTGAGCTTAATATAATAGACTCAATAAAACCCTTGAATGAAATTGTTTGACAAAATGGATTCTTCGAAGTAGTAGAGATTATGCCACTAATTTTTCTAATAATTACCGTAAGATATTGCTTTACGCGTGTCATTACAACACTGTCATGCTCCATGGGGAACTATTAACTCCGCTGGCCAACGAACGATCTAAATGTGGGAAACCACTTGATTACGGCTATTGAGTTATGAAAACGTCTATAGCAGCAATACTATGACGGGTAAAAAAATTAGTCTCCTCATGGTTTCACGTTCCAAGTGAAGTTTTAGTACTCCTCTGGCCCATCATTTCTCAACAATTATTTATTGGCATGGTCACGAGTGCACAACACAGTCCCAATTAACATGTTAAAAATAGTGGCATAGTTTCTCTATGAAAGAGCTGAAGTTTTTGAAAGGCAAAAGAAAAGAAAAAGGTGCTTTGAGAGTCTTGAAATTTTGACATGGGAGTAGATGAGTTGTTCTTAAATTAAATGTTTTGGTGCAAACTTGAGTACTCTTAATTGATTAAAGAAACAAGAGCAAAAAGTTTTCATCTCACAACATAGAGAAATACCAAAAGAATTTATCTCACTTTCCTAGATAAACTTTTGACACTTGCTTGAGCATATGATTTATTTGCTAACAAGATATACATGGTTAGGAAGTGGACTCACTGCAATCTTATAAAAACTTGTATGATCATGTTTAAGATTGCAGGGATTGTGTAAAAAAGAATTTGACACCAATCCAAGCTTGTAAGTTCTGTTATTTCGGTCTCGAATCTCCGCTATTCTTCTTTATTTCCTTGTCACTCGAGGGCGAGCAATATCTAAGATTGGGCGAGTTGATAGCTATGAGATTTGACACATTTTTGATGGTTTTTATTGATGGTTTTCTCCCGGATTTGATCGTTTTCTAGCTTTACATAACACTAATACTTCGGTAGCAAAGAAAACTTGGTTTTTAATGTGTGTTTCAGGTTCAGAACATCAACACAAGATCTTAACTAGAAAAACACAATATTCAGGCGAAAACAAGAAAGTCTCTCTTTGGAAGCAATCGAGGGAAGCCTACAGAGGCTTTAACAAGCAACTATACGGTGGGAGCAATTTTTCTGGCCGTATAGCTCCCGCCGTATAGCTGCCGCCGCCTCTGTCTTGTCAAAAGGGACAACTTTCGTGAAGGGACCAAGGAAGAAAACACAACACAGCAGCCTCCATCCCATCCACAAGGGAGAAAGAGGAGATCCAAAGAAGAAGGGAAAGGCATTCTTCATCTCGCTCCATGATCTTCGACCTCCTAGCCAATACACTCCCCTAGCCATTACTTGTACTTGAGAGAGGGAGGGATCTTCACCTTGCAAGACTAGGGTTTGAGATTGTTTCTTCCCATCTTGAATTGTGTTGGATACTTTTCTATTCCTATTATGGATCTCCATGGTAATATCAGAAATGATTCCCTTTATTTAATTATATCGATGATTCGTTCCTCTCTCATGTGTGAGTAAGTTCCTTGGGTGTGGGAGATGTAGGGGATTGGAGAGATGTGATGTGCCTTCATATATTTTTCGTTAGTTTGTGATTGATTCTAATTACTATATTATGTGTGCTTGACTATCTGTGGGATGCATAATGCTTGTTGTCCAATTAAGGGCCTAGACAACATGATACTTTGTTCTACATGGAAAGGATTTTATTCGCTAGCAGACCGGCGACCCCCGAGTAACACGGGGATATCAATGGAAAACTAGTAGACTCGAGGATAACGAGGAACCACCGTGTCTATTGCATTAGTCTGATCCAAGGAGCTTAATCGCTAAGCGACCTGAAGGGTCTTAATTGTCTAGTGTCTGACCATGGTTTTGGTAATAGACTAGTAGCATTATTGAAGTTGGGATGAAATCTACCAAGAGGAGTTCCAGCTAATTATGGGTTGCTCACCTACACATATACTTATAATATTATAATTGTTACATTTATTATTGATCCACCTGGCACACTCACTATCACCATGGACTGAATCTCCCCGCACCTTCTTTTGCCATCTGCAGAAAATAACAAACAACAAATCCGTTCTTTACTTTTATGCTTTTTATTTCTGAAGTTTCCATTTATTTTTATTTAAATACACCCAGTTTAATCAGAACCCCATTATCATTTCAACACTTGCGGTCAATTCACTCGAAGACCTGTGACAACTTGGGGTGTGACAGAGACTTCACTCATAAACACTTACCTTTCAGCTCCCTGTGGGATCGATATCTATACTTCAAAACTAGCTACAAACGATATGTGCACTTGCATACATCAGCTCTATGCTAGCAACAGTTGCACATACCTCGGTACGTAGCCTCTAAGACCGCAGAACCCCAACTCCTTTATGTAATCATGTCAGTGCTAGTTGCATTAGCAATCTCCAATGTAATAGGGATGTAGCGAGCGTTGATAGTGGTGACATGGTTCTCGGTTAACATCACCTTCTTGATAAGCCAAAGTATGTATGCCTCCAAGCATCGAATGATCTGTGCTCAGTAAACTAGGTCTCTGGATAGCCTAACCTTTGGATCTACATTAATCAAAGATAGTTCAATAAGTAAACCCATAGGATGATACGATGCATTCTCTAACAAAATAAATACAAGTTAGCTAACACACCTAAACTCCTAGTAACCAGTCGAACTTGGGTCCGTGATTATCGTGCTCAAAGGGACCAGAGAAGGCACTAATTCCCTGGAAACATTGTGTCTTATTCCCTTGCCAACTATCCGGTGCCTGCAGCGGCCCAATGGGCTGGCCTGCCAAAGGAAGTCTCAACAAGTATGACACATCCTGAAGAGTAGGAGCCATCTCTCCCTAGCAAAAGTGAAAAGTGTGCGTCTCGGGCCTCTAGCGGTCAACCAAGCAGGTGAGCAACGAATGGTCATATAACGGGCATGTAGAGTCTCCAGTGTCCTCAACTAGATGAGCGAAAGCTAAAAGCCCAGCCCACTTCAACCTACATATCCAAATAGAGTGACAAATCATTTAATGTGTCCCAAAAATACTCATGTCATGCATGATTAAATAAAAATCATACTAGAAACCCAAGCCGGGTGTATCCCCTAGTTTACTTTAGGAGTGCGATTGACCAAGGGCTCGAGGGAGTTAGGATCATCCTCCAAAATTCTAGCATGATGCTTCTTTTCAATGTCTGCACTAAGCAACCCATATCTTCTCACCATTTCTGCACATTATAACTAGTAACATAGTTCATCACATATTACAAATTAAAACATAGTTCATCACATATTACAAATTAAAACATAGTTCGTCACATATTAAAAATTGAAACATAGTTGTTCACATATTACAAATACTAACATAGTTCATTACATATCACAAGTTAAAACATAGTTCATCACATATTAAAAATTGAAACATAGTTGTTCACATATTATAAAATACTAATATAGCTCTTCACATATTGGGTTAACGCCTAGTTTTGTCTGCGGCCTCTACCTCTTCAACCTCGAGTGCCCTGTCCTCCCGCAGGTACTGCGCCCGTACCGAAAGTGGGAAAATGGGTATCCCTATGGCCCAATACATTGCATAGAAAACACTGTCGAGTTGGGCCTCTAGCTTCTGCTTCGTCCATATCATTCTGGATGCGCCTACACTAGTGTCTGCCTCTACATGTTTGCATTAGAACAGGGTAGGGGATGTACTGCCTTTCCTCAGGGTTCACCCTGTTGAAATTGCCCAGTACTTGAAATCCTAACATCTCACCGATCCAAGTATTGACTACAAATTCTTTCAGGTAGTAGGTTCACCCTGTGCCATACAAAATACCCTCGACAATGGCTGTAAGTGGTAGAGCCCTATTACCTCTGAGGACAAAGTTATATAACTCAGCTAGGTTTGTAGTCAAGACACCATACCTAGCTCCATGTGTGTTGTGTAGTAAAGACCACCTCTCCAAAGGCTCGTGCTCTATCCACTATTGAAAGTTTTTAATCTGTCTCTCGAGCCTTCTCCTAGTGCCAGGCGGATCAAATCCTAGCAAGTCACAAAGCCCTACAGGGTCTTCCTCCACAGGCGCTGCTCTAGTAGCAGCTTGTGCAGCTACAACTACTTGATGTGCAGCTATAGCTGCAGTTTGCGCCGCTTTCCTTGCCCTGACATGTTTCTGAGTGAAGTCATCGAGATGTGCATGTATGAGATCATACCTCCATTCCTGGTTCTGCTTGCACAGTTTTTTGAATAGATTTTATCAGGTTCCTGTTCCTAAACTATGAGAAGAAATTAGCTCCCAAATGGCGCATGCACCAATGACTCTGCATGTCGAGCCAGAGTGTTTGTTCTTCAGGCCCTAGCTGTGTCAAACGCTTGACTGCATTGAGTATACATGCATGCCTATCGTGGATGATGCACACATTGGGTTTATCTTTCACAACTGCTATCTTGAGCTACCTAAAGAACCATGTCCAACTTTTAGTGTTTTCGCCCTCCACAAAAGCAAATGCGAGTGGGACAATTTGATTGTTGCCGTCATGACCAATGGAGGTAAGGATCTAACCCTTGTACTTGCCAGTGAGAAAAGTGTCATCTACACATATAACTGGTCGGCCATGACTAAAAGCTTGGATGCATACATCGAAAGAGAAGAACATTCGATGAAGCACCTTCATGGATGGGTCCTATGGTATCACATAGTATTGGATGTCGACATAGGTGCCTGGGTTCCTATCAGGCAGTGTCTAGAGTTGCCGGACTACGAGTCGTACGAGTCTCTAAATGAACCAAACATATCCTCAAGAGCCATTTGCTTTGCCCTGCAAGCCTTGCTATAAGAAATGTTGTACTTAAACCTGACCCTTACTTTATTCATTATAGACTTCACTTCCATCGCTTTGCACTCCACTATCTCCGTGTAAAACAACCGAGTCAGCAGCATGGGGGAGAGGTTACGATGATCTATAGTGATAGATGGAATCTGACATGTGTGCATCACTAAGTCGCTCACCAACCAATTTGTGTCGTACTTAGGGAGATATCCATGCACCCTAGCTGGACAATTTATATCCATGCATTCCGTTGTCAAGTATTTTTTAAGGACACCGTTGTACTGAAAACCCTCTATGTAGACAATGCCCAAGCAATGATTGCATCTTGCAAATGTCTCTTGTTTGGATATCTAGCGCCCTGGGCAATTTTATTCTTGTGGTATTCTCATGCAGAATCATGAACGTCATTAACGGTCATTCCATCCGGGATGTTTTGATTCCATAATGCAGGAATTGGCACGTCCTCTCCGTTATCTTCTCTATCAGAATCATCAGAATCACCATTTTCACCATCCATGTAATCCTCATCTTCCATCATGTCCTACATGTGTCCACTTTCCTCGTCTGCATCTGCCTCTCCACTATAGTCTCCTCCACTTCCAGCATGACTGCTCTGCCCTGGTTCGTAACCACCACCTCCTCCTCCTATCTGACTGGTCTGCTCTGATTCATAACCACCACCTACAACATTGGACATAGAGTACATCCTGTAACTGGATTCGACACTATGGCCAGGAGCGTGTCCACCATCGCCTCCAAGCGGATCGATCTCCTTCAAGACAGGAAGCACTATTGTGATTCTTGTCCTTGTAACCTTTTAACCACTTAAACTAGTCTTTGTTATGATCTACATGTCTCAAACTCTAGAAAATGTTCTTGCTTGACTTTGTCCACAATGCTTGGACACTGGCAGTGTATGTTTCGAGGTTATAGCCTAACAGCATATCAACCATTCCTTCAACTGACTAACACTTCATATTTGAGGGGCAATCAAATCCAACTACGTATACTTAAACTCACCCAAAATTTGCACCATAATCATTTGTTTGGATATTACTAGGACCGTAGTAAAACACGAAACTTCACTATATTGAACATCTTTGCTGACATAAAAATATATTCAAACTAATCAATTAATTATTGACAGTGCGTAAAATATTCAAACTAATCAATTAATTAATAGACAGTGTGTATAACTATGTACAACTATCCACAAATATTCTAAAAATATATACTGATGGCCTGCTAAATATTCCCAGTAATCTACCTGCCAAATATTCTCGCTAGTCTACCTGCCAAATATTCGGCCAGAAATACAAACTAAAGCACTAGACAAAATTTCCCACTAATCCACCAGCCAAATATTCTAATAGACTCATAACCACATCCAAGTATCCGCATAACCATATACAATAACTTTGATTATCGAGAGATTGGAGTTTACCTTGAAGCGTGAGAAGCCACTCGGTACAGCAGCCTTGGTTCACCGGACAAGCAGCACAGCGCAGCTCATACAACCCCCAGCTCCAAGCTCCATCGCAACACCACCATTGTCATTGCTCCACCGCAACACCACCACCATTCCTCCAAAGAACCACTACCAAATTGAGTAACCCATCAGTAGATCGGGTTTCCCCAACCTCTGTAATGGTTTTAGAATGAAGATTTGGTGGTTAATATGGGCTAAATTAGGCAAAATAGCTGGGAAAAATCGCGAGCTCGCACGCAGGAGAGAGAAGAAGAAGTTGGGCACGCGAGGAAGAAGGAGAGGAGCGGGGGGCGGCTCGTATGGCATCAACATGGTCCCCTCAAGTCGGTGAGAGGCTAACCAAATGGGAGATTTGGCTGGGGCGGGACCACGTGGGCCACTCGGCCAGCATGGGCCCCGCGGCCCCACGCGGCCACATGCATTCGGTCAGCTCCTAGATGAATGGAGCTGACTCGTCCAGGGCCAGGCCCATTTGGCTAGGCCGAAGCCGATAATATGCTAGATTTGTAAATTGCAAAATTTGTGCAATACTTCTATAAATGACTTAAAAAGTGTATTATTAAAAAAATCACCAATAGAGAGGGGTGGATTGTGATGGAGGGGCTTGTGGAATGGAACCAAAAATTCTCCTCGGTCTTAGGTATATAGCGGCTAGACGGGACGATATCGGGTGCCCTGGATAAATATTTCTAGACGGGCCATTTTAAGGCATCTTTCAGGGCATGAAAAAGCCCCAGACAAGTAGTTTTCCGGTTTTGGGATATTACATGGCATGTGAGGTCTGACTCGTGAAATTCTAGTGACTTTACCGTAAATAGGCCTGGCTCGTGAAAATATTTTTAGTGGCCTACAAACACGCGACCTCGGTCGATACAAGTACCAGCTGATGCGGAGGGTAAGGGTTGAAACCCTCGCTTTCTCCCCACAGCTACCCTAGCTCTACCATGCCTAGCTTAAACTGCGGCAACAGATTCCGCTCATTGCGGTGACAGATATGGCCATGTCTTGCCCTTGCGGGCTCTTTGGGTAGGTCAGCCATAGTGGAGGCAGCGATATCGACAATCTCCCCCCTCCCCCCCCCCCCCCCCGCGCGACAATGCGGAGACCTCTCCGAGGAGGAGAGGAAGAAGAATGTGTGGTTGGAGGGCGCGAAGAAGCGCGTGGCAAGGTGGTGGACCAACCGTGGGATGTCACCCGGACGTCTCTCCGTCGGTATGCTCCGGCAGTGGAAAGGTACTGCACGCCATCGCCAGAGCATGTTCTGACAATCCGCAACTACACCTATGACAGGGAGGCCGGGCTCGCTCCTCCGCCACCCTACTTCGACGACTGGAGCATGCCGTCCCCCTCCCGCCTTCCGTCGTGGTGCATGTTGACTACGCCTAGGACTCCGATGAGGAGTGCCTCGCAACGGAGATGCTCAAGCGCAAGTTAGAGATCATCCATGAACAGGCGGAGAGGCAGACGACCGTCACGCTCGTCGAGGCGCGCATGGCCAAGGAGAGGGAGGAGGCGCACACCGACAATAATGTCATCAAGCCGGAGGAGGCAGACCTCATTAACCTCTCCAAGGAGTGAGCATCTGGCTGCCACTACGCTGTCTTGCCCAGAAGCTCTATTTTTTGAACGGGTTCCAGAAGCTCTAGTGGAGCTTGATTTTGGTAATTAGGGAGAGGCAGTGTCGCGCCAGTTAAATTTAGGGTTAGCGGCTTTTGATTCGTTGTATGTGTAATTGTATCTATGATTGAACCAAGTTCTTCAGTGAATTTTGTCACGAGTACAAAATTTTAAAAAGTTCAGTTTGACTTACAGTTCCTATTTTGTGAACCAAATCTAAAACGTAAGTCGCAAGTTCAGTACCTATACTCAGAGGCGGACCCAGGAATTTGTCGAATCCTGGACACGCTGCAAGGCAATATTTTTTTCAAACAAACATGAGTATCATATGAAGCAAATATTGTTTTCATAATAGTTTTAGGACGGAAAAACGAATACAACACAATTTTAACTTGATGATGTTTATTGCCAAAAAATCCATCTCAACATGTGCGGTTGATACTAGTAATATTAAGGTTAACCCAATAAGAGAAACTCCACTCACCCCCCCCTAAAGGCCCCTTAAGGGTGAAATGTGGGCGCTGATGCAGAAAAACTCGCTCAGCCCTCTCCCCCAAAACAGAAAAGATGTTGGCGTGGCCCAACTAAACATCCGGCGCCCCTAGACCGAACCCAACATGAGGGGGGTCAATCGGGGGCGCCGGCGCAACTTGAAAGTTGGCGGGCCAGCCCTGTCGGCGGGACACCAAAATATTCCCTCCCTTCTCTCATCTCTTTTCCCTCTAGGCCGCCCAGTCCCGCTATTACCCCTCCCCCGTTGTCGCCCACTCCCGCCATTTCCCCGCACCACCTCTCCCTCCTTGCGCCAAGACATCAAGCTTGGCCTCATCAAGGCCAACGTGGTGGCAAAGAAGAGGAGGGAGGACTTGACAATCTTGATGGTCGACACGAAGGACATGGATGCTGAGGTGAGGACACGTTGTGTTGATCAACGCGTCTTGATCATCTCCGAGAACCGAGCAACCACTAACTAGAACAACAGACCGAAACCAGCGACTGCGACCCCGATCCCGGTCTGCACGATAAATTGAAGATAAGCGAGCAAGCATGTCCACATCAAACAATGAGAAAGAGTTTTTGAGAAGGCATGAGAATCTCTCTAATACCTCCATTGAAGCTTCACAAAACCGATGATTCATCACAACACCTTAATGACAAATATACGAAGTATATATATATACTCCCTCTGACCCATATTAGTTGACTCAGATTTGTCTAGATATGGATGTATCTATATTTTAGTGTTAGATATATCGGTATCTAGACAAATCCAAATCAACTAATATGGTATCTAAACGCATTTTAGTGTTCGTATCTAGACAAATCCAATTCAACTAATATGGGTTGGAGAGAGTATATATATACTTCGTATATCTAAAGGCATCGGTGTGCGGAAGAGGTAAGGTACTCCCTCCGATCCAAATTAATTGACTTGCTGCTCACATGACTCCATAGCCTCCATAGCCACCAATGCCTCTAAAGCCTCTCATCGATGGTGCATTCATCCCTCTTATGGCTCCAAAGCCTGCCATCATTCTTTTTTTGCCAACACTTTATCGCCAGCAAGATTTACGTATTCCTTTTGTCTTGCATCCATGTTGGAAGTGTCCATGTAAAATATATTCCTCTCTTCTTTCTCTAGGCGTTTTTGCTCTTCATTGACCAACTTATTCTCCTCCAATGCTAACCTCCTCTCTTTGGCGGCCGCCATCCTCTCCTCCAACGCCACCCTCGCGCCTCGGCCTCGGCCTCCAAGTTCCTTGCCAACTTTCTATCCTCGTTGTATTCCGACCTTGCATTGAAAATTCTTTCCATAGCTTTTGCTATGTCATCATCTCCAACCTACCCCCCCCCCCTCATCTCTTTGACGGCCTTCTTTCCAAGCAAGGGCCTTCTTGTGTTGGAAACTGAGTGTGGAGTGGAGCTTCTCTTCTTGTCATCATTGATGCATCACTATCTATGATAGTAGCATCGGCGGTTGCATTCATCCCTATTTTGTGCACATCCAACCCATCACGGTTTTTCCACTTCTCCTCATTAATTATTTCTTCATAGGAATGGTACAACACAAATGACTTGCCAAGAATTTTCTTTCCCTTCTGGGTCCTTCTTCCCTCATCTTTGAACAAATTTTGTTCAATGGTCAACTACGTTGTTAACATAAGAGAAGAATTAGTCATAGATAACAACACACAGATGCACATGGATAACAAAAACATATGCACATAAGAGAAGAAATTACCCTATCTCACCCGTGCTACTTGGATTGATCCTATCAACGTCGGCCAAAGCCATCGACCACTTTGTGCAATCAGTGTTAATGATCGACCAACGGGACCTAAGAGAACACTCGGTGCGCTCATTGCCACTTGTGTTGTGTGAATCAAAGTACTCCTTCATTCTCACCCAATACGTGTCTTTTGTTTGGTCCGTCGGGTCCATGCCAATTTGCAACCATATTTGGCAAAGCAACTGATCCTCATTCATGGTGTAGTTGGCAGACCTACCTCTCGGCGGTTCAATCAAACCTCACCATGCTCATCCACTACAAACTCCTCTTCTTCCTCGCCATTTGTCTGTGCAAAAGAGGAGCCAAAATTCATTTGCAACACGAATGTCTCATCATCGACACTACATTCTAATCGAATGAACACATATGAAAATCATTGTGTCCATTCATCTATCTTAAAACAACAAAAAAGGCATTTTTACCTTGTTGTCATTTTGTCGACTAGGTTGCGCTCGCCGAAAGCCGCTGTGGTCGGTGTCGCCATCATAGGGAGCGCTCGCTGGCACATGCGGACGAGGCAGTGGAGGAGGCAGAATGGCGCGACGGGAACCAGTGGTCTTTCCCTCCTTCTTGGTCGGCTTTTGGGTAGCCGACGTGGCGGCCGGGCACTTGGGAGCCCCGGCCCTTCCCTTTAGCGTGGGCGTCGGCTGCGGTGGCGCGACGCTTGGGTTGTGCGAGTTTGTCCGCGGCGGCACGAAGAGGACGCATACTCTAGTGTGCGAGCTATCGACGACGGCGACGACACAAGGGTTTGGCGCGGGCGGTGACGGAACTACAGCGCCAACGCCGGCCATTGGGAGGACCGAGTAGGGAGGGGTCGGAGGAGTGCCGGAAGTTCCATCCATCGGAGCAATGTTGTCGACGACCGAGTGCAGGGGAAAGGGAATCGAGTTGAGGGCGCGAGAGCGGGGAAGTTTTCGGGCGGCAGTTTTTTTGAGATAACCACTAATGGAATTTCAGCAATGGTGAAACCGATTACAAACAAATCCAGAAAAAAATGAAAATACAACATGGACCCAGAAGACCACTGATACGTCCAAAACGTATCTACTTTCCCGAACACTTTTGCTATTGTTTTTCCTCTAACCTTGTGTGATTTAGATACAACTAACACGGACTGGCGCTGTTTTCAGCAAAATTACCTTGGTGTCTAGTTTTTGTGCAGAAAATTAACTATCAGGAAAAATCCCGGAAAATATGCCAAAAATCCTATTTCACCAGAAGACTCACAGAGCCAAAAGACGAGACGGAGTAGGGCCACAAGGGGCCCACACCACCTGGCCGCGCGGGCCAGGCCAGGTCGCACCTGGGGGTGGTGTGGCCACCTCGGTCACCCCCTCGGCCTCCCTCTTTTCCTATAAGTTGCCTCTTGACCTAAAAACCAAGGGGGGTTCGGCGTTTTTCTAGAAAGAGTTCCGCTTAGCCGCCACCACCAGATTCTACGAATCAGCACTAGAAACTCCATTTTGGCACCCTGTCGGGACAGGGAATTGGAGGAGATCATCGCCATCATCATCACCATCGCTTCTCCATCAACCATCCATGTTTCCCCCATCTATGAGTGAGTAATCCCCCGCTGTAGGCCATGGGGATGGTAGGGATTGGATGAGATCATTCAGGTAATGGCATCATATTGTTAGGGCATGGTGCCTAGTATGTTTTATTAGTGCTTTTTGACTTTGTTGCAACTTGATATGCTTAATGCTTGTCACTAGGGCCCGAGTGCCATGATTTCAGATCTGAACATGTTATTGATTCATTATGATAGTATTATTTATGGTCTTACCTGCAAGTTGTATACACATATTGTTGTCCGGAACCAAAGGCCCCGAAGTGACAGCAATCGGGATAACCGGAGGGAATGGCTTTGATGTGAGGATCACATGTGTTCACGGAGTGTTAATGCTTTGCTCTGGTGCTCTATTAAAAAGAGCACGTTAATTGCCAGTAGTTCCCTTGAGGCCCCGCTGCAAACGGGCTGGCAGGATAAAAGATGTTGTGCAAGTTCTCATTGCGAGCACGTATAACTATATATGGAACACATGCCTATGATTATCTAGTACTTGGATGCTTTACCTTATTTATCTACAATTTCCCTATGTCTTGATCGCCATGTGAATTGTTTTGTCCATGCAATGCCCGTCCATCCATGCCTACGCCTATCATGCTTTAATCCTACTGTTTACTGCTATTGTTATTATTGTTTTACTTTTACTACTACTATAACTTTGCTATTGCTATTACAAAACTGTTGCTACTGATAAACTGTTGTGAGCAAGATTGTTTCCAGGTGCAGCTAAATTGAAAACTCAGTTGTTAAGGCTTATAAATATTCATTGGCTCCCCTTGTGTCGAATCAATAAATTGGGTTTCACTTCCCTCGAAAATACTGCGATACACCCCCTATACTTGTGGGTCATCAAGACTATTTTCTGGCGTCGTTGCCAGGGAGCATAGCTTTATTTATCAAGTTCACTTGGAATCACTATTGTTCGCTGCCATCCATCCATCATGGGTAAGTCTCGTGATGGCAAGGTTCCTATTTTACCATCCACTACAAGAAGAGGTACGGTTCTAAAGACCTTTGTTGCTCTTGATTCACCATATGTTATGAGTAAGCTCCTTACACCCCCACATGCACATACTACACACATTGCTACTACTTCTGAATCTGAAACTTCTGATACTTACGATGCTGCTTCTACTGTGCTTGATAAGAGTGGTTCATTAGGTCCTTTCCTAGATGCTACGATTGCTAGAACTATAGCTGGAAATACTGAAACTCCTAATGAAGACACTACTACACCTGTTAGTTCACCTGAGTCTAGAGAGAGCTATGATATTGAAGACGGTTATATTAACATGACCGATGAATTTATTAAAGAATGTCAAAACACCCATGACAAGGGTGCTGTTAAGAGTCTCCTTGAGAGGTGCACTATAAAACCCAAATTGTCTCCTAATGCTAAGTTTGCTACATCTCCCATAAACATTAAAGATAAGGATTATGATTTCTCTCTTGATCTATTTTACATAGCTATTGTTGAAAAAGAACCTTTTTGGGACTAAGAATGAAAGTGCAGTAGCACATATGACTGAGCTTTCTACCATGAGTGGCCTGTTTTCGGATGATATGAAGATGTGCACATACTTTGTTGCTAAAATTTTCCCTTTTTCACTAAAAGGAGAAGCTAAAACTTGGTTTAATAATTTACCTCCAGGATTTATTGATAGCCCTGATTGCTTGATTAGTAGTTTCCTGCAGAAATATTTTCCTCCTAGTGATAGACATGCTATTTTGCAGGAACTTTTTGATTTTAAACAGGGAGAAAAAGAGATATTCCCTGAATCATGGGAAAGGTTTTGTGCTTTGATTCATGCACAGGCTAGATGTCCATTACCTAAGAATGAGCTTCTTGATATATTTTATAATGGACTAACTGAAGAATATAGGACATACCTGGATAGTTGTGCTGATTGTGTTTTCAGGAATAGGACTCCCAAGGAAGCTGAGGAATTAATGGCTAAAATAAGCAAGAATTATGAAGACTGGACTCCTCCTGAACCAATTATACCTAAACCAACTATTCCTGCGCCTACACCAACATCAAAGAAGAGGGGAGTATTGAACTAAATGATGAAGTGATGAAGGAAGCTAAGAAATGTCTTAAGGAGAAGGGAATTAAAGCTGCAGATGTCAAGAATTTACCTCCTATAGAAGAATTATGTAAGCCTATCCCCCACTCATCCACTATTGAGGTACACTCTCCAACATTTTGATGAAGGTGATATCCCTTACTCTAAACCTCCTGATCAATGCTTAGAACAATTCGATATTTTTATTGTTAAGCAAGATATTTTCAATAAAAGGGTGCAAAATTATTTAATGGAAAACTCTAGAGCTATTGTTGACTTGAAGGATATTGTGGAAAGAACCTCTAATGATGTTAAAATTCTTGTTAAACATTTTCAAATGGTTCAAACTCAAATTGATCAGCTTATTAAAGTACAAAAAGACTTGCTAGTTAATGCTGCTAAAGAAAAACATGCTTATGAGATTAGAACTAGAAGTGGTGCTGCTACCTAGGATCCTCTATATCCTGAGGGGCATCCTAAAAGAATTGAGCAGGATTCTCAACAAGCTGAAAATAGTGGTACTACTCCTAGGAAAATAAAGAAGAAACATAAAACTATTATAGAACCCTCTGAACCTGCTAAAGATCCTAATAGTATATCTATCTCTGATGCTGAAACTAAAAGTGGTAATGAAGAAAATGATGTTCTTGATAAAGAAAAAGTTGAAGAAGAACCTGAAAGGCACACTAAGAATACTAAATACAGTAAAGAAGATTTTGTTGCTAAGAAATATGGTAGTAAAAGAGAGCCTTGGGTCCAAAAACCTATGCCTTTCCCCGATAAGAAACACAAGTCAAAAGAAGATGAACACTACAACAAGTTTTGTGAGTGGATGAAACCTTTATTCTTGCAAATTCCTTTGACTAATGATATTAAATTGCCTCCTTATTCAAAGTATATGAAGGATATTGTCTCGAATAAAAGGAAGATTCCTAATGAAGAGATTTCTACTTTACTTGCTAATTATTCCTTTAATGGTAAGGTTCCAAAGAAACTTGGAGACCCAGGGATTCCAACTATTCCATGCTCTATTAAAAATTGTTATGTTAGAACTGCTTTGTATGATTTGGGAGCAGGAGTTAGTGTTATGTCTTTTTCTCTCTACAAGAGACTTCAAATGGAAAAACTAATACCAACTGATATATCTTTGCAAATGGCTGATAAATGTACTATTATTCCTGTTGGTATATGTGAGGATGTACCTATTCAAGTAGCTCATAATTGCTTGATATTAACTGATTTTGTTGTGCTTGAAATGCCCGAAGATGATAATATGTCTATTATCCTTGGGAGACCTTTTCTTAATACTGTAGGAGCTGTTATTAATTGTAATCAAGGAAAGGTGACTTTTAGTGTTAATGACAAGGAGCATACTGTATATTTCCCCAAGAAGATTGATAGGACTTATGGGTTAAATTCAATTGAACATGTTGAGGGCATTCAAGTTGGAGAAATATATTGTCCCATACCGAGAGAAAAATACGAAACTATTATGATTGGGACCATTGCTATCAAGGTTGAGGTAACATAATCATAAGTGGTATGCAAAGTTTTGTTTCATATAAAATTGATTTGGTAACAAGACCTGATCAACCTTGTTAACAAAAGGATTTTCATGAACAAAACAATGTTTTCACCATGATTATCCTCGCTTACTTTCATTTTATCCATTTTAGTTTTTGCTTTCGCTTAGTTTACTTTTCTCTTGCTAGTTGCTTGCATATTAGATTGTCTTAGAACTTCTGAAATTTTAGCTTTGTTTTGTCATTGCATCATTCCAGAAACTTTTTGTGTCAAAAAATCATTCATCTATACCTGAAAATTGCTCAAAAATAAAGTGCCTCAAAAAATTCCATAAAATTCATATTAAATTTTTACGTGAAAAAAGGGGCAGAGAAGTGCCTGGGGAGTACCAGGGGGCCCACCAGGCAGGCACACCACCTGGTGGCGCGGCCAGCCTAGGGGCGCACCTGGCCATGGTGTGGGCCACCCCTGGCCCTCCACTTACTCTCTCACTTGCCTCTGCCTTCTCTGTCCCACGAAAACACTAGTTCTTTGCACGAAATCGCGTTCTTGTTGTTCTTGCCCACGATTTTTCAATCTCCTTGCTTAGCCCATCTTTGCTGCTGAAATTTGGAGCATTTGTTCTCCGAATAGAAGATGAATGAATATCAACTCCACCAACATGAACTGAGGGTGCCCGAGGTTATGAAGGTTCACCGAGAGGAGGAAGTTTTTCCTTCCATCTATCCATGCTTCGAATTCATGAGGGCTGCAGGAATTTCCCAGGACTTAAATACCTTAGTTGCTAATGCAGGATAGGAGCACTTTGTGGAAGATGAACCTTGTCAATTTTTGAAACTAACTATGTCTGTAGTGCAGGACTTTCGATTTAGTTACTGTTTGTCTAACCCCATGGTCCACTACAAAATTTACAATATAGGTGTCGACCTTCCTCTTGATGACTTTTGTGCAGCTATTAAGGTACCTCAGTGGGGATCATATGGAAGGATTAAAGAGCAACCTGCACCACTCATGGACTTGTATGCGGAGATTTGCTAAGGGAGCAGCTTCTCAAAGGAGAGTGGGAAAATCCGTAACATTCATCTCCCATCTATTCGCTACTTTGCTTACTTTATTGCCAAGTGTGTTCTCGCTAGGAAACTGCTAATAAGCTATCCTCATATGATCTAGCATTCATCTCAGCTGCTTTAAAACGAGATAGGACTTATAACTTGGGTGCCTTGGTAGCTTTCCATCTTGCTGCTAACCGCGAGAAAGGTGGAATTTGTGGAGGCCTCATTGCCTCCCGTTTATTAGCATTGCATGGTTTAGTGCCTCATCATCTAGACTTACAGTATCCCATAGAAAGGCTTGATCTTAATTCCATGATACAACATAAATTTGTTTCTTCTTGGGCTAATTTGAGTGAGTTGTCTTACGAAATAACCTTTCTCAAGGCTGGTTGGAGAAGGAGTAAGTCCGAGCGATTTGTTCTTTTGCCTGCACCTATTTTGTTTAACCTTGATACCAGGGTATGATGGTCACTCACTGAGGAGGAGCTTGATACGTACTTGGGAGAGCTCTCCCAACAGGAGCAGGATACTAGAAGGGAGGTTGCAGATGATTCAGTCTAGCCCTCAAATGAGGGGGAGTCTTCATATTAGTAGCCTACCTATGATTGGGGAGCTTCTTCTTCTTCCCAAGGGCCTAACCACGATCATTCTTACAATGACCCGCCTACTTGGAACCCTTACTCGCATTTGGGTTGATACCCACTTAGGCCAAAAGCCTAAGCTTGGGGGGAGGTATACCGACATCACACTCATCTACATATCATGTTTAGTCGGTACTTTGTATATTCATGCTTCGTTCTCTTTTTAGTTTTCGTTCTTTCTTTACTTTTGCTTTCTAAAACACAAAAAGACCAAAAATATTTATGTCTCTTTGTTTGCTTCTTCTTCTTTTTGCCTTGGTTTGCTTTTTTCCTTTTGGCTTTGTCTTAATTATTCAAAAAACCCAAAAAGATTTTGCTTTGCTTGTTTTTCCTTTGTGTTCTTGCCTTTGAAAATTAAAAACACCAAAAAGATTTGTTATTCTTCTTTGGTTTTGTGAAGTTTGTTGTAGGGTTCAGCAGTCCTCAGTGGAATTTAGTTTCATGTTATTATTCAAGCCACACAAGTGAAGGGCAATAATGAGGATTAATGTCAACTTGAGGTGTGGTAAGAGGCTGGTTACGAACTCTATTTGTTTTCATTTTTGTACATATACTCATCATTGTGGGCATGCTTAGTCTGTTCATGTAGGGTGTATGTTATTTATGGATGCTTAGTAGTTCTTGCTTTCTTATGATTAACTCCAGCTTGCTAATAGTTTGTAGCATGTCATTTGAATGTTTGTGTAACATCCCAATTCCAGCAATCCTGATTTGTTGTCCAGAATGCAAAAATCAGGGGGATCAAAAACTTTTTCTTGTGCTTTGGTGTAGTGCTTGCTTGTTGTTTGTTTGCACTTGTGCTTATGAGGTGTATCTTAGGATACTCCTTACCTCAACCTCAGTTGACAAAAGCTATTTCCCAAAAACTATCTTGGCTTACTTTACATATTCTCAAACGTTCTGGCATTTTGAAACATGAGCCAAGATGCCTATGTTACCAAAACTATTTTAGTAGCTCCTATTGACAAAACTGTGGAGAGATATATAATACAATCTCCTTATGTTTTCAAGAAAGAGTACTCCACTAATCTTATCTCTAGTTTTTCCCAAACTCTTGATCAAAACATTTGGATTCTACTCTTGGTAGAGATACCAAGAACTCCCATCTTATTCAAAACTCAAACCCTTCAAAATGCCCCACACTTACCTCAAGCTAGGCTTGATGGTGACCCCTAGTAGTAGTTTATTAGTGTGCAAGATGAGTTGCCTTGATCTGCTGTCTGATGAGTTGCCTTGATCTGCTAATTGTTTTGTTTACTTAGGAAGTAGAATGAGTTACCTTAGAGTCTCATCCCTAGGATCAAGTTGATTCCAACTCACCAATCCCTAAGCAATAAAGAAAACCTTGTTATGATCCCTAGCCACTAGGTGATCATCTAAAACCCCTAATCGGAACTTTCCCTCTCATACTCTAGTCACATTCCTCAAAACTGCCAAATTTGGCAAAGTCTGGAAACAGTTTCAACCTCACCTTTTTGAATGCCTCCTTTTCTCAAACAATGTGCATTCTTGGAAATGCACTTGAACCATCTTGTTAACCATCCTATGTACTACCAAGGCCCACATTGGCCCCTGGTTATATCCTCCTCTAACCCACTTGTCCATGATGGTTTTGCGGACAAGAAAATAACATTTCCTGTAAAACTAGTCATCATGCCAACTTTGCTAGAAGCTCACACCACCATCCCAAACCCTATGTACCAACTCTATGAATGATGGTGTTCTAATCATTGAGGTATACCAAAACTTACCCCACTTATCCCAAGTGAACTTTTGAGCTTATTAAACCAACATGGTTTATAAGGCATCATGACACTTTCTGCATGGCAGCTTTAATTTCAACAAACTTTGCCATCTTATCTAGATTACCTCAAATACAATTAATTCAAACTCCCCCTGCCATGATCATCTACATGACTTGGCCTACTCAACCATCTACCCCTTGCACCAATGTGAGCCTTAAGCTCCAAGATGCAAGCATGTTTTGGTGCTATAAAAATAACACCACCCTAGATCATCAACTCATTGTTTCCATCCTTTTCAAGTTGGAATTCCTTTCCACAAGGTTGCAAATGCTTGCTACACCTTGTCTTTCACATATACATTGATCCTCTATATTTACCAATAATTATCCATAATTATTATGGTCCCAAAACTATTCAAATTCTTAAATAGTCAAAACCTCCAAACTCCCTCCATAAATGAATGTTTGGTTTTTACCAGACCACTTCCCCAAATTTTGACTCATGTGAGTTCCGCATATCATACCCTACCTTTCCATCTCCAAAAATAAATATTTTTGAGAAGCTTTATTATTTCTTTTTGTCCATTTTCTTAAATGGCTGAATTGGAATAATAATTGTTGTATATACTTTAAGTCCCAATAAATCTTGGGAAAATTCTCCTAAGTGTGTATTCACATTTGGGACCTTTCCACATCAAAATCCCTCCTTGTCTAATGGAAATTTATCAAATGATCTTCTAGAAATCATTTCTGTCCTTTTTGAGTAATTGATTTTAAGAGGACTAAAACTCCTCTCAAAAATCCCAATTAAATCCTAGAAGCCTACCTTACCCCATCTATCTACCAGTACCATTTTCTCCCCAGGTCCAATGTAAGATTTTGGACTTCATCCAAAAACCCTAGTTTGATCAACTTTGGCCACTTAGCAAACCACTAATCTAAAACACCTCCAACTCCACCAAAGCTTGATCAAAGCCCCTCCTCAGCACCAGGACACCACATTGGTCGAATAGTATTGTAGCTCCACCCCACCAAATTCCATTTGTGCCCTTGTACTAGTGGTAAGAGGAGATTTAAACCCATTTCTTACAAGGATCTTATCCACTAATCACCACAGCCTCCATCTCTGGTCCAGCACGACCCAATTACCATCTTGCCCCTCTCCACCTCCCCCTAGACCAATCACTGGCCAGCCTTGCCCGCCCCCATGTCCAATTTGGTAATTCACCTCATCTAGTCCTCCCTCATGGTATAAAGCTAGCAACACTCCCCCAGCCTGCCCCTGCCCCCTCATTTTCTCCCTCTCCACCCCACTTGCCTCCCCCGAGCACCACACCCTCTCCCCTGCCCTGTGTTGCCCGAGGAAGAAGAAGAGGAGAGCCTCGGCCTCCTCCCCAAATCGAGCAAGGCTCCCTCCTCCCTCCCCCATTCTCTCTGCATGTTGGCCAACACACTCCCCTAGCTCTCATCTATCTAATGGTACTCTCCTTTTTGCCCAAGACCCTACCCTCCATCGTCGCCGCCGAGCTCCGACGAGTTCATCCTCGGCCGCCATCGCGCTAGCTACCTCCTGGTGTCATATCCCCTCGTTCCGCCCCTCGTTCGGCTCATCGTCAACCACCGCGTCGTCCTGCACCATCCCCGACCATCCTCGAGCCCTCTGGTGAGGTCCCGCCTCCCCGCTCCGCCGCTGCTTAGGGTTTCACCGCCGGCGCTCTGTTCGCGTAGAAGACGACCTAGAGCCGTCCATCGCGACTAGATCCGACGGTCGCTGTTGCTCGGTACTGCTTCAGCGCCCTCGCTCGCTGACAGCGGGCCCCGCTGGTCAGATTCAAACCGCCATATCCCGTGCGTCGTGCTGCCCTGCCGTGGGCCGAATCCTCCCGGCCAGCCCAGTAGCTCCTCAGATCTAGCCCGCTGCACTTCCTTTTCTTTTTCTTTTAGTAGATCTATAATTCCAGAAAAGTCTCTTTAGGATTAATCCAAATAAAATGGTAAATCAAGTCTAAATCAGACCTTCTGGTGGTTCCCTGATGTTTTCTCAAACATGCAGAGGCAACCCCATGGCCAAAATAATTTTCTCTTTTTATTAGTAATTAATCTGCTAGAATGTGCCTAGGACACTAATTAAATTCCATAGAGAGTTTTACAACTCCATTTGAGTTGAACCAAAGACCTACTGGAAGGTATTTGAAATACCTATCATCCAGCACAGGTCTCATACCAAGGTGAATTGTGTTCTGCCTTCAGTAAAAATAACAAGATTACCCTTTATCTGTCTTATATAAAATCCCCAGGTCTAACCAAATGTGGTATTGACCTGATTCCAATTCCCAGTACTCCCTAGGACCAATATCTACCAAATCCCAGCAGTTCATAATTTATTGAGCTCTGGTTGATTTCCAGTGAGTTAAATACCTCTATGATGGGTATTTTCACTAATTAAATTACTGCAGGAGTTTGGCAACTCCAAAATGAGTGAATCAAACTCATACAGAGAGGTATTTTAGATACCTATCCCATGCCCTTGTAACCAACTCAATATCTCTTGTAGATTTAATATGGTAAATAAAAGAAGAATCATACAAAACTGTCTTTAGGAATTTCCTGAGGGCATTCTGGTAAATTTTTTGACTTGATTCCAACTCTAGGTGGTTCAGTACAGCAAGTACTACATAACCATACAAGGAAATAATTTTTTAAGCTCCAGAACTCTTCTGGTGAATTATTTCCTTAATCTAGAGTTTATTCCACCATAAAAAGCATATATAATTCTAGGAAATCGATAATCAAGTGAAACTACTTGTGTTGGTTTTGGCTTGTCAAGACCTATATGAGGATATCCTGGTTATCCATTGATAACCTACTGACCTTAGAACCCTAACACAAGTGCTTGGTGTCTAGCTTAGACAACTATCTTCCAAGAGAAAACACATCAGTGGCAATCTAGTAAATTCCACCAACCGTACCCAACTTCCTCCAACCCAAGTCCAGTAGTATTTCTCATGTTTTTTTGCTATATGATTTGATGTTTGTATGTCTGGTATTGATTGTGGATTGTTTGCTTGCATGTGTACCCGATGACGACGATAGTGTGAGTGTCCGGCGACGAGAAGACCGGGTTTTGTTATTATTATTATATTGGGTATTCTTGGTCATCTGAAGAAGTCCAGGGACTATTTGTTGACCACAGGCAAGCCACCATTCCTGAACTCTGATATATGTCCTATTCTCTTTTACCTTTTTTGTATCCTCTTTATATATTGCATGACTGCATGTTTTGTGTTACAAATACTGCAATAATAACTTGGATCCTCCAAGTTGTGATTTCGTGTCCTTCGAGGCACCACCCCTATGAACCTATCATTTTATCCCTTTTAGACCGAGAGTATGATGGTTAGCATCCTACCTCCTTGGAAACCCCGGTTTTGAGAAAATAAACTGTTTTGGGATTTACCCCACCAAAAATGTTTCAAAATGGCTTTGTAAAACCCTGGGAAGAGGCATCATTCCCAGTGGAAGTTTTAACCAAAGAAATGGTGACGAGAAGAAGAGGAAATGTGATGGGATGTTCTACACCTTTACTGGAACATTTTTTATCCACGCAACCACATTACCCTAGGTTGCTAGGGCTTAACTCGTAGTTTGTCTGTATTAGCCGAGGCAACTTCTACCATGCTTATAGGGAGAAATCCCTAGAATCTCGGGTCGGCGTCCCAGATCTAGGATCTGAAGCATGTTGCTTATCTCGGCAAGAATGAGCCTGAGCAATCAGGAGTCTGGTGCAACAATTGGGTCTCCCATGGACGGTATGATTTAGGTAGTACGGAAGGAAGAGGAGTCACAAAATTAAAGGTATACGCCAAGTTACGGCTTGGGTATGCGCGTGTACGGAAGGAAGGACTATGGATAGGATCCACATACGCGTTGCCGGGGAGATAAAACCCAACAGGAAAAGCATGCCTTTGCTAGTGTAGACAAATGAAAAGTTAGGTTTGATTATCCGGACCCCCATCTACCGTGGTAGTGGGCCGTGGTTGTATCCCGACGGATGTATTGATTCTTGTGGGTAAAGTGTGCAAACTCTACAGGGTATAACCTATTCGAATAGCCGTGTCCACGGTCAAGGACGGTTGTAAAGGTGTTGGCTAAGAGTACCCAAAATGTGCTTGTTTGGGAAACAAGTACTCTGAGGACAAAGGTTCCGGGGGAACCCGAGTTCGAAAGCTTTGTTTTGACCCGAGGGGTCGAAGATGTTTAAAAAGGGTTTGTACTACAAAAACGGTTTTCAAAACTCTTTTTCAACTAAGACATGGAGATGTCTGGATTTATAAAACAGAAGCATGTTTTCAAAAGTCTTTTTCAACAAAGATATGGAGATGCCATAATTCAAAGTTAGTTTAGGCTTTTCAAAAGCAACCCCAGATAGAGCTATCTCGCCACAGCCATAATTGCATTTCCTTTGTTTACTTATCCTGGTGGTTTGCGAGTACATTCAAAAGTACTCACGGCTGTGTCCCTGGCTATGTACTTGGCCAGACTTTCAGGAGAATAAGGTGACGTCCAGCGAGCTAGGCCGTCTCCCCAGTCAGCTGCCTGTAGGTTGAGGCACTATTGGGCTCCGCACTTGGCGTTGCTCCGCTGCTAAGATTGATGTAGCCCTAATGGCAATTATGTAAGTCTTGTACTTTCGTTATGTTTCGGATGATTGTAATGATACCTGTCGGTTATGTTCCATGGCTCACTGATCATGGGAACGTGGAAATATGCATCACAGGGATTTCTCGGATGATTAATCCGGGGGTCCCATAGACCTGGTATCAGAGCCATCCTGACTGTAGGAGACCTTAGATAGCATGGACGTTAGACAGGAAACGACAAACCTATTTTCTCAAAGACAAGGGAGAAAAGATGGCTATTTGCAAAAGTGCTTATGTCTTCTCCCCTCTATTTCGAAAAACTACCTAAATTAATATGATTTCCTAAGATTGAAATCTTGCACACTATCACTAACACAACCCCATCTCACCAATCTGCTGTAGATGGCCTCCTTCCGCTCAGAGCACATCATTGTCGGAGATAGTTTCTAGCCCTTTGAAGGACAACTTCACAACCTACTGAAGATAGTCAAGAGACCCGCGCCAACCATTGAAGGAACAGAACTTCCTCGCAGTAACACCAATGTGATGCAATGGGTCATCAAGGCTGTTATTCCTTCCCCCGATGAGGACACCTTGCCCACAATCTTCACTTTCCTCGACAGCAACTGGGTAGATGGCGTGGTGCGAGCCATTCAGGAGATCATGGCGCGCCTCTGCAAGATCCACGAAGATGAGTTGAAAGATACTCCCTACCACCTGTTTGGAAAGAGAGATGAAGATGGACTCCCCACTGAGTCCTTCCTCACCTGCTGCATTGGGAATCAGCTAGAGAATATGGAATACCTACTCCAGCGCTCCCAGGAAGACCTTGACAAGGCCAGACGCGAGAATCTGCTTCTAAATATGGATACCAACCTCCTCCGTAAACGCGAAAGAAGTCTTTAGGCCACCAATGCCCGCTTGGCAAGAAAGCTGATCACTGAAGTGCACCCAACCCCTGAAGACGAAAATCCTGGGACTGACGACGAACTCTCCTTCCTCAATGAGTATCAACCAATCGTCCTTTCACCCGCGCCGACCGAGTCAACTTCCAACCCTGCACCAGGAGAAGGCACCACTCTCACCTTCACCGAAGACGAGCTGAATATCCCGCAAACCCTAGAGGATCTGCAGTAGTTGGAGACCCCGAAGCTAGTCATGACTCCCTAGATGCACCCTCCGAGTAATCACCCGCGTCGTTGTACTCGCTCAGCTAGCAATAGGGTAGCGTCATGTATCGTCCCTGAACGCGTTTTGTAATGCCTAAGTGCTTTTTGCACACTCGGGTGTAAGATTTGGTTGGTATGTAATGACTTCCTTGATTGCTATGCTTGCTTGAATTGTTCCTTTTTGCGTGTTTTACCCAAGTCGTTGCATCAGACCCAACCCGCATCGTCCGCCACCCATAAGACCTCCCCTAGAATGGCCATGAAGACCGGAAGCTCAAAGAAGGCATGTAGTCGCTGCGGAGACGAAGGACACCAAGCCAATAGATGCTTCGGCCCCTGCCCCAACTGCGGAGAACCCCATTCCCAAAGAGTTTTCCCAACTCGACTTATCACTTGTTTTCTCTGTGAAGGCCAAGACCATGTCCCCGTCCAATGCCCAATGTATCCCCTCATTGGCAAGGCCCGTCAACCTCCCGACGTCGGCATGGAAAGGTCGTCAACTCAGCTGCGACGGAAGAAGAACCTCTGCTTCACGTGTGGACTACCCAGTCACTTTAGCAGAGAATGCCCCGAGGGTAAGCCGACAAGACTTCCGCGAAAGAGAAGCTCGACAACATCCAAGGTCCCCTTCTGCAGAAAAGATGGTCACCCTACCGCTTGCTGCCCCGCAGCTCAAGACTGAAGATGTCCCGCGCCTTCCTAGATGACAGCGCCCAGTGGAAGAAAAGATAGAGAAAAGCCCTTTCACCCACTCCAGGACTTCCCGAAAGTCGACGAGTGCAGCCCGTAGTAAACTAGTCCATGGTCCCTCCCCCTGGAACGCCACCTATGTTGCTACCCCCCTCTTAACTCTATGTCTGCCACCTTAAGAACCTACTTTTGCCACCTTCTTAAATAAGTCCCCTAGTTGTAACTCTCCGACCTACCCAAGTCAAATCCTAAGGGGGAAAGCCTGCGTCTTTCCCGCAAAATAGATAATCCCTCTGCCCGACCCTGTGACCCGAAGACCCAAATCTCAGAGCACAGACTTATCACAGACTTTACAGACTTGGTCACAGACTTGATTGCAACAACCCACTTAAGAGAAGTACCGTAGGCCCTTGCAGCTGGAAGATGCCTCCCCGCGAGCAAGGTTGAAGCCAGCTCGACCTCCGAGTTTCAAGAAGATTGAAGTTCAACCTAGCTGTCGAGATGTTTCTACTCGAAGACAAGGTCGACAAGATAGCCCGCAAGAAACCCATGGTACTAACTCCGAGACAAATCCCCTAACCTTACTCTCCAGAATCTCGGGACGAGATTCTTTTAAGGGGGAAAGGTCTGTAACATCCCAATTTTAGCAATCCTGATTTGTTGTCCAGAATGCAAAAATCAGGGGGATCAAAAACTATTTCTTGTGCTTTAGTGTAGTGCTTGCTTGTTGTTTCTTTGCACTTGTGCTTATGAGGTGTATCTTAGGATACCCCTTACCTCAACCTCAGTTGACAAAAGCTATTTCCCAAAAACTATCTTGGCTTACTTTACATATTCTCAAACGTTCTGGCATTTCAAAACATGACCCAAGATGCCTATGTGACCAAAACTATTTTAGTAGCTCCTATTGACAAAACTATGGAGAGATATATAATACAATCTCCTTATGTTTTCAAGGCAGAGTACTCAACTAATCTTATCTCTAGTTTTTCCCAAACTCTTGATCAAAACATTTGGATTCTACTCTTGGTAGAGATACCAAGAACTCGCATCTTATTCAAAACGCAAACCCTTCAAAATGCCCCACCCTTACCTCAAGCTAGGCTTGATGGTGACCCCTAGTAGTAGTTGATTAGTGTGCAAGATGAGTTGCCTTGATCTGCTGTCTGATGAGTTGCCTTGATCTGCTGATTGTTTTGTTTGCTTACGGAATGAGCTAACTTAGAGGCTCATCCCTAGGATCAAGTTGATTCCAACTCCCCAATCCCTAAGCAAGAAAGCAAACCTTGTTATGATCCCTAGCCACTAGGTGATCATCTAAAACCCCTAATCAGATCCATTCTGAGGATTTCCATCCCAGATGTTTCCAAGTCCTTAAGACCAACCTCAAGCAAGGATCTCTTCTACTCACTCTACACTTCCCTATCAACCACTTACTAAAGCTCTGACACCTTGCAACTCCTCCAGGAACTTTCCCTCTCATACTCTAGTCGCATTCCTCAAACTTGCCAAATTTGGCTAAGTCTCGAAACAGTTTCAACCTCACTTTTTTGAATGCCTCCTTTTCTCAAACAATGTGCATTCTTGGAAATGCACTTGAACCATCTTGTTAACCATCCTAAGGACTACGAAGGCCCACATTGGCCCCTGGTTAGATCCTCCTCTAACCCACTTGTCCAAGATGGTTTTGCAGACAAGAAAATAACATTTCCTACAAAACTAGTCATCATGCCAACTTTGCTAGAAGCTCACACAACCATACCAACCCCTATGGACCAACTCTCTGCATGGTGGTGTTCTACTCATTGAGGTCTACCAAAACCTACCCCACTTATCCCAAGTGAACCTTTGAGCATATTAAACCCACATGGTTTATAAGGAATCATGACACTTTCTGCATGGCAGCTTTAATTTCAACAAAGTTTGCCATCTTATCTAGATCACCTCAAATAAAATTAATTCAAACTCCCCCCTACCATGATCATCTACATTACTTGACCTACTCAACCATCTACCCCTTGCACAAAGGTGAGCCTTAAGCTCCAAGATGCAAGCATGTTTTGGTGCTATAAAAATAACACCACCCTAGATCAACTCATTGTTTCCATCCTTTTCAAGTTGGAATTCCTTTCCACAAGGTTGAAAATGCTTGATACACCTTGTCTTTCACATATACATTGATCCTCAATATTTACCAATAATTGTCCATAATTATTATGGTCCCAAAACTATTTAAATTCTTAAATAGTCAAAACCTCCAAACTCCCTCCATAAAGGAAAGTTTGGTTTTTACCAGACCACTTCCCCAACTTTTGACTCATGTGAGTTCCACATATCATACCCTACCTTTCCATCTCCAAAAATAAATATTTTTGAGAAGCTTTATTATTTCTTTTTGTCCATTTTCTTAAATGGCTGAATTGGAATAATAATTGTTGTATATACTTTTAGGTCCCAATAAATCTTGGGAAAATTCTCCTAAGTGTGTATTCACATTTGGGACCTTTCCACATCAAAATCCCTCCTTGTCCAATGGAAATTTATCAAATGATCTTCTAGAAATCATTTCTGTCCTTTTTGAGTAATTGATTTTAAGAGGACTAAAACTCCTCTCAAAAATCCCAATTAAATCCTAGAAGCCTACCTTTACCCCATCTATCTACCAATACCATTTTCTCCCCATGTCCAATGTAAGATTTTGGACTTCATTCAAAAACCCTAGTTTGATCAACTTTGGCCATTTAGCAAACCACTAATCTAAAACACCTCCAACTCTACCAAAGCTTAATCAAAGCCCCTCCTCAGCACCAGGACACCACATTGGTCCAATAGTACTGTAGCTCCACCCCACCAAATTCCCTTTGTGCCCTTGTACTAGTGGTAAGAGGAGATTTAACCCAATTTCTTATAAGGATCTTATCCACTAATCACCACAGCCTCCCTCTCTGGTCCAGCACGACCCAATTACCATCTTGCCCCTCTCCACCTCCCCCTGGACCAATCACTGGCCAGCCTTGCCCTCCCCCATGTCCAATTTGTTAATCCACCTCATCTAGTCCTCCCTCATGGTATAAAGCTAGCAACACTCCCCCAGCCAGCCCCTGCCCCCTCATTTGCTCCCTCTCCACCCCACTTGCCTCCCCCGAGCACCACACCATCTCCCCTGCCCTGTGTTGCCCGAGGAAGAAGAAGAGGAGAGCCTCGGCCTCCTCCCCAAATCGAGCAAGGCTCCCTCCTCCCTCCCCCATTCTCTCTGCATGTTGGCCAACACACTCCCCTAGCTCTCCTCTATCTAATGGTACTCTCCTTTCCCAGGAGCCTCCCCTCCATCATCGCCGCCGAGCTCCGACGCGTTCATCCTCTGTCGTCGCCGCGCCAGCTACCTCCTGGCATCAGATCCCCTCGTGCCACCTCTCGTTCGGCTCGTCGTCGACCACCGCGTCGTCCTGCACCATCCTCGACTGTCCTCGAGCCCTCTGGTGAGCTCCTGCCTCCCCGCTCCGCCGCTGCTTACGGTTTCGCCATCGGCGCTCTGTTCGCGTAGACGACGACCCAGAGCCGTCCATCGCGACTAGATCCGACGGTCGCCGTTGCTCGGTACCGCTTCAGCGCCCTCGCTCGCTGACAGCGGGCCCCGCTCGTCAGATTCAAACCGCCCTATCTCGCACGTCACGCTGCCCCGCCGTGGGCCGAATCCTCCCGGCCGGCCCAGTACCTCCTCAGATCCAGCCCGCTGCACTTCCTTTTCTTTTTCTTTTAGTAGATCTATAATTCCAGAAAAGTCTCTGTTAGGATTAATCCAAATAAAATGGTAAATCAAGTCTAAATCACTAGATCTAACCTTCTGGTGGTTCCCTGATGTTTTCTCAAACATGCAGAGGCAACCCCATGGCCAAAATAATTTTCTCTTTTTATTAGTAATTAATCTGCTAGAATGTTTCTAGGACACTAAATAAATTCCATAGAGAGTTTTACAACTCCATTGGAGTTGAACCAAAGACCTACTGGAAGGTATTTGAAATACCTATCATCCAGCACAGGTCTCATACCAAGGTGAATTGTGTTCTGCCTTCAGTAAAAATAAAAAGATTACCCTTTATCTGTCTTAGCTAAAATCCCAGGTCTAACCAAATGTGGTATTGACCTGATTCAAATTTCAGTACTCCCTAGGACCAATATCTACCAAATACAAGCAGTTCATAATTTATTGAACTCTGGTTGAAGTCCAGTGAATTAAATACCTCTGTGATGGGTATTTTCACTAATTAAATTACTGCAGGAGTTTGGCAACTCCAAAATGAGTGAATAAAACTCATACAGAAAGGTATTTTAGATACCTATCACATGCCTTTGGGTCCAACTCAATATCTCCTGTATATTTAATCTGGTAAATAAAAGAAGAATCATACAGAACTGTCTTTAGGAATTTCCTGAGGGCATTCTGGTAATTCTTTTGACTTGATTCCAACTCTAGGTGGTTCAGTACAGCAAGTACTACATAACCATCCAAGGAAATAATTTTTAAGCTCCAGAACTCTTCTGGTGAATTATTTCCTTAATCTAGAGTTTATTCCACCATAAAAAGCATATCTAATTCTAAGAAATTGATAATCAAGTGAAACCACTTGTGTTGGTTTTTTCTTGTCAAGACCTATATGAGGATATCCTGGTTATCCATTTATAACCTACTGACCTCATAACCCTAACACAAGTGTTTGGTGTCTAGCCTAGACAACTATCTTCCAAGAGAAAACACATCAGTGGCAATCTAGTAAATTCCACCAACCGTACCCAACTTCCTCCAAAACCTCCCAAGTCCAGTAGTATTTCTGATGTTTGTTTGTTGTATGATTTGATGCTTGTATGCCTGGTATTGATTGTGGATTGTTTGCTTGCATGTGTACCCGATGACGACGATAGTGTGAGTGTCTTGAATCAATTTCATACCATGATTAGTCATGTTTTGTTGCAAGCATGATTATGACAGTTATTGTTCTCTCGTTTGTTGCTCCCTTACTTTTGCTATCCTCCACTTGCACTAAGTATGAGCTCTACTCGTGTTTCCAATTTCCCAAAACCAATATTGCCAAAAGTGTCCACCATACCTACCTATTAGCATCATTTGTTGTTCTGTGCATATTCAATATGCCTTGTTTTCTTCCGAATAAAATGGTTGCTTGTTATGAGAAAGTTAGTTAGTAAAGCTCTCATGAACTTGATGGCACACTTTATTGCTTGCACTTAATAAACCTGAACCATTGTGAATGTCCATGAAAGTTATATGCTTGCAAATTATAGGTTGGGGATTAGCAGAACCGTGCTGTCACGGGGAACGATTTCAACACCTGTAAATATATACCCAGTTGATATCATGCTCTTTTGTTTGTGGATGTCGTCGGTGTGAAATAAAAGGGGATCTTGTAAGTCCATGGAGTTATGTATGTGTGTTAGAGAAACGCCTGGGCCGCTGGTCTAATCCATGCCATCATGGTGGAAACCTGCAGCGTAACCATAATGAGTATCTATGAAGCATTCTTCTTATAAAAAAAGAGAGATAGCTATTGAGAGAAAAAAAGGAAGAGATATGAGAAAAGATCAAAGAGAGAGAAAATCACCATTTTCCCATGGTAAATAAGGAGATTGCTGAGATACTCGTTGTCTGCTTGCCTTGTCATTTTGATATGGGGATTCTAAAGGAGTTATGCCCTAGAGGGAAATAATAAAGTGTATTGTTTGATATATCTCCTATATGTTCATAATACGTTTCATACTGTGATATAACTGTGTTAATACGAAACGTTAATACACGTGTGGTATGTAAACAAACCGTGTCTCTAGTTACCTCTAGCGAACTAGTTCATTGGTCATGAGGATGATCTGGGTTTTAAGATCATGGGCATTTATGCCAATTGACAATGAGGTCACGTTATTGGTTGAATGACGTGATAGACAAACATCCGATAGTTGTATCTCAATGAGATCTAGTTACAAAGTTCACCATTGATGATAAACGCATGAAACCTCGCAACCTGATCCTTAGACTGTGAGATAATGCAAATCACCGTTCTAGAGGGAGCTTAGATGGTTATCAAGTATACCGTGACTGGGTGATCGAAAAGGTGCCACTCAGGTTTCCCAAAGGAGCGCGTAGAGGAGTATATATCAAGACCAGGATTTGCCAGTCCATGTAACGGATAAATACATATGTGGCCATCTCGGTGACGTTGCATTAACAAAGATTGCAAGCGTGTGACTAGGTCACGGAATGCAACGGCATGGTAACGAGTAAACAAGTTTATCAGTAACGAGCTCGAATTAAGGTATGGAGATACCGAAGATCAATTCTCGGATGAACTAGGTATCAAGCGGCAAAGGGAACGGGAAATGACTATTCACGGCTCGAGCGACAAGATTCATGGAATGCACGGGGGTCATCATGGGCATCCAAGTCCCGTTGATGATCATTGATGTGAGAGGATTCTCAATCATGTCCGGAGTGTTCCCGAACCGAAGGATGTCACGCTTAAGGGTGGGGCGCTTAGGGATAGATGAGGTACCGTAGGAGAAATAGAGAGAGAGAGAAACCGGAATAGTTCCGGGTAACATCCGATGGTGATCGGAAGGGGTTCGGAAGGAGTTCCGGAGTAAAGGAATATGATAATATATGTATTTGAATGTTACTTGGAGAATTAATATTAAATATATATTTTATTTTATTATTAAAGGCTTCCTAATGCTAATGGGCCTCACCCGAAGGGAGGCCCAATAGGGCAAGGCGCCTAAGGGGAGGGGGCCGGCCAGCCTTGGCTTGGTGGGCCGCCCAAGTGGGGCCCACCTAGGGCCGGCGGCAGCTCCTAGGTGGCCGGTGGGTGTGGGGTTTAGTCCCACACCGCCTAGCCCCTAGGTGGTGAGCCCCCCTCCTACTATATATAGGGGTCTCCCCCCACCCCTTTGGAGGCATCCAATTCTCTCATTCTCTCTCTCATATTCCTCTGAGGACTTCTCCGTAACATTGGGGAGGACCTCGAGGGATTTGAGTTCTCCACCTTCACACTCCGTCGTGTGATCTTCGGTCCGACATCTTCTTCTTCCGCTACTTGGCTGGATCGGAGCCTAGGAGATGCCGCCTACACCGGACATGTGTAGTACTTCAGAGGCACCACACTTGGGGTGATGCTCGTCTTCATCAATATACGCCTTCCTGTATAAGGCGTGCCTCGGTCTTCAAAGGTATGAATATTGTATCCCTTCTCTATTACTTATGTCTACATAGTATAGATCCTGGTATTAGTGTTCGAGTAGATAGAAATTTTTTGGTTTCTACTACGGAACCCTTCAGTGGTATCAGAGCGGGTCTATGGGTAGACATGTCGTACGGATAGAACACATAGCAATATGTGGGAATTGATTCTCTAGTTGCTACCCTCTTTTATGTTCTTGTTCATATCGCGGCACTGTTTGATGAAGCGGCCCCCAACCGACCTCACGTGGTGATTCACGAGACTAGTCCACAAATCAAAGTGGCTTAGGGGGTGTCTGTCTCTCTACAGTAGTTGATATGGCATTGACACTGGAGGTCCCTGAAAAGGGAAGAAGAACGGCAATCATTGAATCCATGTTGTGGCTCAACGTTCGTAGGTGGGAAGGGGTTCTACTGCGAAATCCCTAAAGCCACATAAAACATGCAATAGATAATATAGAAGCGTCTATCTTTATTATTGCATAGGGGCAAGTATTATAACATGGCAATGAAAAGTTTGTGAAACTCTCATTGAAGCTACTGATGATGATCATAAAGCTATAACTATGTCATAACACTTTACTTTTGAAGTATTACTTATTATGCTGGTATACTTATATTAGACGGTAGCATAATAAGATAATCCCTCACATTATTCCAGTTATCATATTCCCCTTGTGTGTGCACCACCAAGAAAGTTCTCCGTTATGAGGCAGGCCGTGACGATCGGGTGTTAGACATATCTGCGTTCGCATACGGTGGGTGTAAGCCATGTTGCACTACAGATACACACAAGTTAGAACTGGCGAGCCTAGCATGTGTAGACATGGCATCGGAATACAAGAGACCGAAAGGTCGAGCATGAATCACATGGTTGATGTGATCGACATTGGGGAATTTCCACCTTTGAAACTGCACTGATGGCCATGATGATCGGGGGAGGTGCAGCGGATTGGGATCATGTGATCACTGAAATGAATAGAGGGATGTTCATTTGAGTGGGAGTTCTTTTGTTTTAGTTTAGGAACATGAATTGAAACTTGAACTCATTATTATGAACATGGTCTAAACGCTTTGCAAATCCCTCGTAGATGTCTCGCACACCCTCCTTCAACCTTAGCCCTTTCCTCGAGAAGGACAAGCTGAAAACTGATGGAACCAACTTCACCGCATGGTTCCGCAATCTTAGGATCCTCCTAGTCCCCTACAAGTTGACTTATGTCATCGAGGCTGAGCTTCCAGCTAAGCCTGCAGATTCCTCCTCCCAGGACGAAAAGAATGTCTGGCAGTCCAAGGCAGATGATTTCTCCCTCATCCAAAGTGGAATGCTCTATGCCATGGAGCCGGAGCTTCAAAAGTGTTTTGAGAAGATGAATGCTTTCGAGATCATTGAAGATCTCAAGGTTGTCTTTGCTCCACAAGCTCGTGCAGAGAGGTATGATGCTTCCGAGCTCTTCTTCTCTGCTAATATGGAAGAGCACAGCAGTATTAGTGAGCATGTAGTCAAAATGTCTGGCTACGTTAAGCGCTTGAATGCTCTGGATTGCAAAATCCTGGGAGAGCTTGCGATTGATAGGGTGTTGCACTCGCTGCCCCTAGCTACAAGAGCTTTGTGATGAACTATAACATGCAAGGGATGACTAAGACCCTTGCTGAAGTGTTCGCCATGCTCAAAACTACTGAGGTGGAAATCAAGAAAGAGCACACGGTGTTAATGGTCAATAAGACCATTAACTTTAAAAGGCCAGGGACAAAGGGCAAGGGCAACAAGCCAAAGAAGGATGGTAAAGCAGTTGCCAATACCTCTAAGGGTACTAGGCCCAGCCCTAGGTCCGGTACCACATGATATTACTGCAAAGGGGATTGGCACTGGAAACGCAATTGCCCCAAGTACATTAAGGACAAGAAAGCCGGCAAGATAGCCGCCAAAGACAAAGGTATATGTGATATACATGTTATAAATGTGTTCCTTACCAATGCCAGGAGCAACACCTGGGTATTTGATACCGGTTCTGTTGCTCACATATGTAACTCCCAACAGGAACTGCGAAATAAGAGGCGGCTTAGAAAGGACGAGGTGACAATGCGCATCGGCAATGGCATGAAAGTCGATGTGGTGGCCGTCGGTATGTTATCTCTACATCTGCCGTCAGGATTGATTCTAGTTTTGAATAAATGGTACTATGTACCCGCATTGGGTATGAATATTGTAAGTGGATCTTGCTTGTTGCAAGATTGTTATTCGTTTAAATCTGGAACAAATGGTTGTTCTATTTATATGTATAACGACTTTTATGTTCATGCGCCTATGAGTAATAGTTTATTCTTACTAGATCTTGATTGCAATACTCACATCCATAATATTGATGCTACACGTTGTAAGCATAATGATGATAATTCCATGTTTATGTGGCATTGCCGTCTTGGTCACATTGGCGTAAAGCGCATGAAGAAGCTTCATTCAGAAGGACTTCTTGGATCATTAGATTTCGAATCTCTTGATACATGTTAGCCATGCCTTGTGGGCAAGATGACTAGGACACCCTTCTCCGGCACGATGGCGAGAGCTGTAGACCTACTGGGAATCATACATACGGATCTATGTGGACCAATGAGTGTCTCAACGCGTAATGGTTATCGTTATTTTGTTACCTTTACTGACGATTTGAGTAGATATGGATATATCTACTTAATGAAACACAAGTCTTAAACCTTTGAAAAGTTCAAGGAATTTTAGAAGGAAGTAGAGAATCAAGCATCTTCGATCGGATCGGGAGGCGAGTATTTGAGTTATGAGTTTAACATGCACTTAAAGGACTATGGGATAATCCCACAACTTACGCCAGCCGGAACACCACAGCGTAATGGTGTGTCGGAACGACGTAACCGTACTCTATTAGATAGTGTGCGGTCCATGATGTCTTTGAATGATTTGTCTGTATCATTTTGGGGATATGCGTTAGAAACCGCTACTTTTATTTTGAACCGAGCACCGTCCAAATCCGTGGAGACAGCCCCATATGAGATATGGTATGGCAAGAAGCCAACTTTGTCATTTCTGAAAGTTTGGGGATGTGAGGCTTACGTCAAGAAACTACAGCCTGACAAACTCGAACCTAAATCGGAAAAATGCATATTTGTGGGGTACCCAAGGGAAACAATTGGGTATACATTCTACAACAAGGCCGAAGGCAAAACATTTGTCGCGAAAGCCGGCACCTTTATCGAGAAAGAGTTTCTCGCCAAAGGAATTAGTGGAAGGAAAATTGAGTTAGATGAAGTTGTTGACCCTTCTCTCCAAATCCCGAGTAGCACAACAGAAGTTGTTCCGAAACCGCTCTCCAACATGGAGAAAGACCCCAATGATGATGATCAAAACAACGACATCGAAACTCTTGAGGTTCGTAGGTCTACAAGAGTTCGTGCCACTCCTGATTGGTACAGTAGTCTTGTGATGTCTGTCATCCTAGATGAACAGGAAGAACCTGCAAACTACAAAGAAGGAATGGATAGTGCTGATTCCGAGAAATGGCTAGAAGCCATGAAATTCAAAATAGGATCCATGTATGAGAACCAAGTTTGGACTTTGGTAGATCTTCCCGAAGGCCGCAAGGCCGTGGAAAACAAATGGATCTTTAAGAAAAAGACAGATGCAGATGGTAATGTGACCATTCACAAAGCTCGACTTGTCACAAAGGGGTTTCGACAAATTCAAGGAGTCGACTACGATGAGACTTACTCTCCCGTAGTGATGCTTAAGGCTATCCAGATTTTACTAGCAATTGTTGCCCATTTCGACTATGAAATTTGGCAAATGGATGTCAAGACCGCATTTCTCAATGGTCACATTGATGAAGAGTTGTATATGATGCAACCGGAAGGTTTTGTTGATCCTAAGAATGCTGGAAAGGTGTGCAAGCTTCAGCGGTCCATTTATGGATTGAAGCACGCATCTCGGAGCTGGAACCAACGTTTTGATCAAGTGATCAAGAGTTTTGGATTTGTCCAAAATCAACAAGAGTTCTGTGTTTACAAGAAAGCGAGTGGGAGCTCAATTGTTTTCCTAGTATTATATGTGGATGACATATTGCTCATGGGAAATGTCCTGGATCTTATGAGAAGCGTGAAAGCATATTTGAGTAGTTAATTTTCCATGAAGGACTTAGGTGAAGCTGCATACATATTAGGCATCAAAATCTATAGAGATAGAACAAGACGCCTGATTGCATTAAGTCAAAGTACTTACCTTGAGAAGGTTTTGAAGAGGTTCAAAATAGAAGATGCCAAAAGAGGTTTGGCACCTATAACAAAAGGTAGCATACTGAGTTTATCTCAATGTCCGGTAACGGATGCTGATAGAGAAAGGATGTCTTACATCCCCTATGCCTCAGCCATAGGATCTATCATGTATGCAATGCTGAGTACGCGACCTGATGTGGCATTGGCTCTCAGTTTGACGAGCCGATACCAAAGTAATCCAGGAATGGATCACTGGACAGCTGTGAAAAATATCCTAAGGTATCTCAGGAGAACAAAGTATATGGTCCTAGTCTATGGAGGCAATGATGAAGCTCTAAACGTAACTGGTTACGTGGATGCAAGCTGGCACTTAGATCCTGATGACTCGAAGTATCAGACAGGATTTGTGTTTTTGGTGAATTGTGGGGCGGTAAGCTGGAAGAGCAAGAAGCAACCGGTAGTTGAACAATCTACAATGGAGTCAGAATACATTGCTGCTGCTGATGCGGCGAATGAGGCTGTTTGGCCAAGGAATTTCGTCATTGAACTGGGAGTTGTTCCAAGTGCGCAAGATCTCGTGACGATCTATTGTGACAACACAGGCGCTATTGCAAATGCAAAGGAACCAAGAACTCATTCTGCAGCCAAACACATCAAGCTACGATTTCACATCATCCGGTAGAACGTTGACGAAGGTGAAATCAAGATTTGCAAAGTACACACGGATCTGAATGTGGCAGATCCATTGACTAAAGCTCTCATACAAGCTAAGCACGAACAATACCGGGATGCCATTGGTGTTAGGTTCCTGCCTATTGTAAAACTAGATTAATTTGTACTCTAGTGCAAGTGGGAGACTGAAGGAGTTATGCCCTAGAGGAAAATAATAAAGTGTATTGTTTGATATATCTCCTATATGTTCATAATACGTTTCATACTGTGCTATAACTGTGTTAATATGAAACGTTAATACACGTGTGGTATGTAAACAAACCGTGTCTCTAGTTACCTCTAGTAAACTAGTTCGTTGGTCATGAGGATGATCTGGATTTCAAGATCATGGGAATTTATGCCAATTGACAATGAGGTCACGTTATTAGTTGAATGACGTGATGGACAAACATCCGATAGTTGTATCTCAATGAGATCTAGTTACAAAGTTCACCATTGATGATAAACGCATGAAACCTCGCAACCTGATCCTTAGACTGTGAGATAATGCAAATCACCGTTCTAGAGGGAGCTTAGATGGTTATCAAGAGTCATATCGTGACTGGGTGATCGAAAATGTGCCACTCAGGTTTCCCAAAGGAGCACGTAGAGGAGTACATATCAAGACCAGGATTTGCCAGTCCATGTAACGGATAGATACATATGTGGCCATCTCGGTGACATTGCATTAACAAAGCTTGCAAGCATGTGACTAGGTACGGAATGCAACGACATGGGAATGAGTAAACAAGTTCATCGGTAACAAGATCGAACTAAGGTATGGAGATACCGAAGATCAAGTCTCAGATGAACTAGGTATCAAGTGGCAAAAGGAACGGGAAACGACTATTCACGGTTCGAGCGATAAGATTTGTGGAATGCATGGGGGTCATCATGGGAATCCAGGTCCCGCTGATGATCATTGATGTGAGAGGATTCTCAATCATGTCTGGAGTGTTCCTGAACCGAAGGATGTCAAGCTTAAGGGTGGGGGCACTTAGGGATAGATGAGGTACCATAGGAGAAATAGAGAGAGAGAAACCGGAATAGGTCCGGGTAACATCCGATGGTGATCGGAAGGGGTTCGGAAGGAGTTCCGAAGTAAAGGAATATGATAATATATGTATTTGAATGTTAATTGAAGAATTAATATTAAATATATATTTTATTTTATTATTAAAGGCTTCCTAATGCTAATGGGCCTCACCTGAAGGGAGGCCCAATAGGGCAAGGCGCCTAAGGGGAGGGGGCCGGCCAGCCTTGGCTTGGTGGGCCGCCCAAGTGGGGCCCACCTAGGGCTGGCGGCAGCCCCTAGGTGGCCGGCGGGTGTGGGGTTTAGTCCCACACCGCCTAGCCCCTAGGTGGTAAGCCCCCCTCCTACTATATATAGGGGTCTCCCCCACCCCTTTGGAGCCATCCAATTCTCTCATTCTCTCTCTCATATTCCTCTGAGGACTTCTCCGTAATATTGGGGAGGACCTGGAGGGATTTGAGTTCTCCACCTTCGCACTACCATCGTGTGATCTTCGGTCCGGCATCTTCTTCTTCTGATGCTCGGCTGGATCGGAGTCCGAGAGACGCCACCTACACCGGACGTGTGTAGTACTTCGGAGGCACCACACTTGGGGTACTGCTCATCTTCATCAATATACGCCTTCCTGCGTAAGGCGTGCCTCGGTCTTCAAAGGTATGAATATTGTATCCCTTCTCCGTTACTTATGTCTACATAGTATAGATAGTGTTCGAGTAGATATAAATTTTTTGTTTTCTGCTACGAAACCCTTCAGATTCTTCCGTATCATCGGGCAAGGGGTACCCCGTTGGCGGTTCTCTATTATACGCACATATTTACTATGACAAGAACTTACCGGTAACTAAAGTTGAGTACCATGAGGAGCGGCCCTCGTACTCAAGGGACATGAGATTTTCCAGTTTATAGTCTATCAAGCATATAACTCAGATTGGACCTCACTTTCACCTTAACCATTTAAAGATCCTTATGATAGGGGCAATGAGAGCTCAAAGCTAATGAGTACCATACTTTCAGGATTTGGAAGCCTTCAAACTTTTCAAAACCTTTTCATTTCCTTGTTGAGTCACCACATATTCTACGAGCACTTCCTTGAGAGCATAGTTGTCATTCTTAGTGTAATATGCTTGTCTCAAAACTTGATTAATTGTGTGATGACTTTGATGCTTGTATCTTTGATATCTTTACTTCTAGTCTTCACTTGAACTTCAGAGGTGCCTTGGCATTTATGTTTGCTCTACAATCAAAGGCAAACCAGATACCACTCTATCATACCTTTTTATGAGCATTGCAATGTTGCTTATGTTTATGTTTCATGCTACTTACTATTTTTGAGTTGGAATCTCTTCATAACTTGCAATGACTATTAAGTAAACTTATTTGCATACTCCTTATTATGAATTGTCTAAGTACTTGATCATATGCTGAGAATATATACATCATATGAGGCAAATATGTTCGTGAAAGTTTCTTTTGTCGCACTCAGTTTTTAACTGAATTGCTTGAGGACAAGCAATAAGCAAAGCTTGGGGGGAGTTGATACGTCCAAAACGTATCTACTTTTCCGAACACTTTTGCTATTGTTTTTCCTCTAAACTTGTGTGATTTGGATACAACTAACACGAACTGACGCTGTTTTCAGCAGAAATACCTTGGTGTCTAGTTTTTGTGCAGAAAATCAACTATCAGGAAAAATCCCAAAAAATATGCCAAAAATCCTATTTCACCAGAAGACTCATGGAGCCACAAGATGAGACGGTGTAGGGCCACGAGGGGCCCACACCACCTAGTCGCGCGAGCTAGGCCAGGCCGCGCCTGGGTGTGGTGTGGCCGCCTCGGTCACCCCCTCGGCCTCCCTTTTTGCCTATAAGTTGCCTCTTGACCTAAAAACCAAGGAGGATTCGATGTTTTTCCAGAAAGAGTTCCGCTTCGCCGCCACCACCAGATTCCGCGAATCAGCACCAGAAACTCCGTTTTGGCACCCTGCCGGGACGAGGAATTGGAGGAGATCATTGCCATCATCATCACCATCGCTTCTCCATCGACCATCCATGTTTTCCCCATCTATGAGTGAGTAATCCCCTGCTATAGGCCATGGGGATGGTAGGGATTGGATGAGATCGTTCATGTAATGGCATCATATTCTTAGGGCATGGTGCCTAGTATCTTTTATTAGTGCTTTTTGACTTTGTTGCAACTTGTTATGCTTAATGCTTGTCACTAGGACCCGAGTGCCATGATTTCAGATCTGAACATGTTATTGATTCATTATGATAGTATTGTTTATGGTCTTACCTACAAGTTGTATACACATATTGTTGTCCGGAACCAAAGGCCTCGAAGTGACAGCAATCGGGATAACCGGAGGGAATGGCTTTGATGTGATGATCATATGTGTTCACGGAGTGTTAATGCTTTGCTCCGGTGCACTATTAAAAGGAGCACCTTAATTGCCAGTAGTTTCCTTGAGGTCCCGCTGTAAACGGGCTGGCAGGACAAAAGATGTTGTGCAAGTTCTCATTGCGAGCACGTATGACTATATATGGAACACATGCCTATGATTATCTAGTACTTGGATGCTTTACCTTATTTATCCGCAATTGCCCTATGTCTTGATCGCCATATGAATTGTCTTGTCCATGCAACGCCCGTCTATCCATCCCTATTCCTACCGCGCTTTAATCCTACTGTTTACTGCTATTGTTACTACTGTTTTACTTTTACTACTACTATTACTTTGCTATTGCTATTACAAAACTGTTGCTACTGATAAACTGATGTGAGCAAGATTGTTTCCAGGTGCAGCTGAATTGACAACTCAGTTGTTAAGGTTTATAAATATTCTTTGGCTCCCGTTGTGTCGAATCAATAAATTGGGTTTCACTTCTCTCGAAAATACTGCGGTACACCCCATATATTTGTGGGTCATCAACCACACACCGTACTTCCAAATCGCGATCAAGCCCATCGTCCTCATCGTCACCACCCAAGTACCAGGATCGGATCCAGAAGCAACACATCTTTAGCCCCCATCGAATCACCGCTGCCACCTTCGCCATATTGGGCTTTGAACACCGCAAGAGCGCCCACCCCGAGGAGTGAGAACTAAGAGACTTTTCCAAACCATCGGATAGGCAGGATATGGTGAAGACCAGGCAGTACCTCCAATCCAAGATTCCCGAGCAAAAGGTCCCAACCATCGACGCCACGTCGAGTCGCCTCCTCCCCCGCCACCATGGCTGGCCAGAAGAAGCTTCAAGACGTGACAGTCGTATCTCAAAAAAAGACCAAACCCTAACAAGGAAGGCGTTTGTACCATCCCCTTCCACTCCCTCGCCACCACGGCTGGCCGAGGGGAAGACAACAGCAACAACAGCCCTCCGACTCCCGAAGCTCCACGATAGAGTCGAAAAACGACCGTGCCCAGAGAGACCACCCTTCCTAGATCCGTAGATCTGAGAGGAGACTAGGCCAGCAGCTCACCGGCGCTGCCACAAGTGGCCTTGCCGAGATAAGAATCGAGATCCAGCATCCTTATTCTGGCGGCAGTTGTTGTTTCGCACGCGCCAAAGCGATAGCGCGCTCGACTCAACGCATCAAAAATGACATACCGGAGGGAGAAAATTTAGCGCACGGAAAAAAATTAGCGTCCAACTATAGCGCGTATGCTAGATGATGTATAACTATCCCTCCCGCGCTGCGTATCAATGGTTATTTTAGGGGCGAGGCGTTTTAGCGCGACCGGTGGATTTTTCTCTAAACCGAGCCTTCGCCTAGGTATCTTTTACTGTACCTTTTTCTACTCCTAAAAATTGACTAGTATAATTCAATCCGACGGTTGACAGAGATTTGGCCCAATAAGTCAACTTAGTAATTATTAAGGAGAAAAAACATGGGACCGACCAGAACGAGACACGGGACTGATCTGAACCTAACTCAATCGTGAATTGTCCCCGTTGTTGTCCCGGAAGCCCTCCGCCGCAGCCGTTGCCGGCCGCGAGGCCGCGTCGCTGTTCCCGGACGCCCTCCGCCGCAGTCGTACCCAGACGCGAGCCGCCGCTCTACCCCGGACGGTCTCCGCTGACAGAGCTCGTCGCCGGACGCGAGCCGCAGCTATCCGCCGTCGCGCGCCGTCGATCTCCCCTGGAAAGGCTCCGCTGACAGAGCTCTTACCCCAGGTTCGCGACGCCACCCCTCTCCCACTCTCTTATATCGATCTGTAGTTGTGCATTTCCTCACCGCGCCTCTCTGCGGAGAATTAGCATATGAATCTCTAGTTGTGCATTTCCTCACCGTCGCCATAGGTTTGCTGCTAAAAGAAGCGACTTGATAATATCATGACTATTGTGTTGTAGATACTGGACAGAAAATGGACTTGTTTTGTTTACTGCAAGAAACAGAACATAATGCCGTCGCCATTGTTTCTAGGCCTTACTCGCGCTGCCACCTCTCCTTACTTGCGCCGCCGCATACCCTCCGCTCTCCAACTTTGCCTGCTCGCCACAACCTCCAGAAGGGAGCTCGCGTCCATAGCCATCCACGCTGCCAAACCATCGATCCGATCTCCGTGGTGCTAGAACACGCCTCCACGACCGCTTCCGCACCCATCCGACACACCCGACACCAACACCGACCCACACGTTGCCCTCGGCGCGGTACTGTTCACATTAAGAACGTTTTCCCATACTCATGTTTATGATTTCAATCTAAGTATCAGATTATGCAATTGGTATTGAGCCACCAAGGTTTTAAATGTGCCATCAAGACATACTTATGTTTATTCAAAGTTGTTCAATTGCTAGATTAATTATAGAGGCCCGGAATTAGGAGGCCGATTTGTGATTGCCTGTGGCAGACACAATAGTGCCAAGTCACAACAAAAGTTTGTCCTGGCAAAAGAGATAGGACTTAATTAGCACAAACATATACTTTTACTCTAGCCAATTTAATTCATAAATTAGCTACTAAATTTGATATCTTCTTATCATGAAATTTGACGGGGTGACGTTGTACTACCTTGTATACGTGTGCATGCTTTGAAAGATTTTCTTTCTTGTAAACATGGAGAGAAAAGGTGTAATGCTAGCTACAAGTTTGTGCAATGTATATGTTGGAGACTGCTTCAGAGCATTTATTTCTTGTACATGGCACGATTATCCTCTGTGAGATAGACAAAAGGAGTTCTATTGCGCAAGCATGCAAGGGTGCAGTGTCTGTTGGAGAAACTTGTGTACTTCTGCATCAATTGACAAAGCTGAATAACTTGTCTTGCACTAAAAATAGTGAAACGAAACGCAGCGGCTTCTGCACGCCTGCAAGCTATAGTAACTGACAATAACTTGTTTGTTCACATGAGAATTTGGATTGTTAAAGTGGTGTTTCTAATGGTGTATGTACCTTTCCAGGACTATATAAGCATATATAGAGCACATTTTGATCTTGTCGGTCTATCAGCTTTACTGTATGGATTACATGGAGCTTGTGCAGGTTTGTGATTGTCTCTTTGACCCACACTACAGTATGATTTACTTTATTTTGAACTGGTTGGCCCCGTGACACACATCATGTACAGAAACATGTTGATGACAATGCTGACATTACTCTATCATCACGCGTCCCTGTTGGAGAGAGGTATTGACTATTGTTTTTGTATCCCAAATTCCTGAATGTGTCATTCTCTTTATTATGAAGTTGCACTGCATCCTGATTTGGTTTTATTTGTTGTGGAAGCTAGGCATCTGAACATGGACTAGTGAAGTTCTACAGTTCAGGTCGCGTGATCCAGTTTTCTGAAAATCCAAAGGGTGCCGACTTGGAAGCAATGGTTTGCACTCATTTCGCTCACATTGAGAGACCTGTTTATACTATTCCCTCCGACACAAATTAGTTGACTTAGATTTGTCTAGATTCGATTGTATCTAGACATGATTTAGTATTAGATACATCCGTATTTTGACAAATTTGAGTCAACTAATTTGGATCGGACGGAGTAATAGATTTGAAGCACCTAAAACTTAAGCCATTGATCATTGCAGAAAGTGGATACCAGCTTTCTCAACTTTGCCATAGATGATCCAGCTAAAAATCCCCACATTGCTTCGATGGGTGTTTATGTCTTCGAAAGAGTTCTTATGAACCTTCTAAAGTAAGAACCTACTCTTGCGATGTGTGATTTCTCCTTGGGCTGTATATTCTAATGTTGGAGTTCTTAGGTCAAGACACACAGAAACTTTGGATCCGAAATCCTCCTGAGAGCTCTACATGACTACAATTATATTTGCAGAATGTGATGATGATGAGCGCGGACCCTGTATAAAAAAGAGGATGAGATATTGAGGCTATTGTCTGTGGGCAAGGTCCCACATCGGTGCCAGGGAGAGCATAAAGCTCAGGTGAGATATTCGCCTGGATCCTGAAACAGTTATGTACTGTTGTTTAGCACATGATCTGATCCATTTGCTGATGTGTTGTATGTGTAGAAACTCCATCATCTATATGAACGTGGGGATCAGAAAGGGCGTGGTTATCACAAATTGTGGAGCTCAAACTCTTCTGAACCCAAAGTTCTTAAAAAAAGAACACTCCTATCTAGAACGATCTGACTACTCGTCCAGGAGGTGAACAGACCAGAGGAAGGGTACTACATCAGGTCCAGGACCGTCGGGATACTGAAGAACATGACGGTGAAAGATGGCACGTCGGGATACTGAAGAACGTGATGGTGAAAGATGGCACCGTTGTGTAGAGTGCCACGTGCACCGCAGCCCAGAGCTGCTGACCTGGATTTCACTCGGACCAGAAAGAAGATATGGCGAAGGAAGCAAGCATCAGTAGCAAAGCAAGTAGTAGTAGTCATTCTTCACCTGTAATAGTAAGATGCGTGCATCCAGTCAAAGTGGCAGTAGACGCTTTTGCGGGATCTATCCTGTAAATTATAAATTTGAAATATGGGATTTTTCTGTTGCCTCCGAATGACTGAATGGTTGGCTGGGTTACGTTTGGTCTTTTTTTTAGAAATTTTTTAGTTGTCCTCCATAAGTTAGATGTTGGTCGATGTTATCAGAAAAACAAACTAGGGAAGAGAAAGAGGCATCAACATGACTAAACATGATACCACAGTTTGGAGGCACAAGTATTCAAAATGAATAAAAAATCAGAAGTTGAGAACAAGATAATCTAGGGCCAAAACAAGAACAATGAGTTTAGTTTATCACTGCCTGTGCAGCTTGTCCTGCTAGGCTGATTACCTCCCGTGAAACAAATAAAGAAAATGGCAACAGGCTACATGTCCTAGAACATAACTTGTTTTCAAAAGCCGATCATAACAAAGTATTGAACTTCGAGTCAACATAAGGAACAACTACTAATTAAGGAGCAACATGCACCGTCGATTTTCCATACTACATAATACCTAGAGCTGCATATTTACAATAATATCAAATGCAAAATCTAACAATATGGCTACACAAATTGCTAGCAAAATATTCTGGCTTCTTCGCTTCTAACTATTCATCCTAACGCTCCTCGGAGGTGAACTTGTTCCAAGCATCCTGCAACATTAGACCAAAAAATGCATGCTTTAGTTTTGATTTTTATACTATAGTCTGAATATAGAGATTAATTCCCATAGCTTCAGATCATTAGTGTAACACAAAAAAATAGAAGAGAAAAACAATGCTTTAGTTTTGATTTTCAACACATTATTGTTCTTGTAGCACCTGATCATAATTATATCAACATGTGCTACTCGTTAGCTACAAGCCTACAACCACAACACACTATCACCTCCAATGGTTGTTCAAGCTTGTTGAGCATAGCACACCATTCCGACTCTCCTACAGTCCCCCAAGTTCTTGTTCTATATCTCTACTTCACATTGCAAAATTCCTCATTTTACTAACTTTGTTTAAGATATGCACACATCAATGGGTGCTTTTTTTACAAAGCATCAGGTTTCTTACTTTCATTGGTATCTTTGTTTGGAAAAAAGCTTGATCTGCTTTAACATTTTTATGTATAATACCATGATATAGAAATGTTCTTCCATTTCAATTATGTAGTCCGACTTGATATAAATGTTTTTAGCTACTGATATTTTATTTTGGTTGCAGATTCATCCATTTCACAGGTCAGTTGGTTAACGAAAAATGTAAGTGCGAGAAGCAGCGTTCAGGAAATGTTATCAGAAATCGACCAGAAACAATGTAGAATTCCAGGTATTTATCATATTGAAATGGACCACAAACTAAGTTTAGACCTCAACTGAATAATCAGATATCTAAGAAATTAAGTTCAACTCCATGCTGCATGCATTGGAGAACATAGCAGAACTCACCACATCGGCCTTAGGGCATCGTCGCAATGCTGGACACCCTCCTCGTCACCGTCAATTTCGCCCTCCATTCCCCACCTCCTATTCTCAATATCGACAAGGTGATGTCCATCGATGGCATGCATTCCCACCTGGCCTACTTTGATGCTGCCCTCCATTCCCCACCCCACCGTCGTTGATGCCGCCCTCCCGAAGGGTCGGACTTGTGGCAGTGGCCGCCCACGATGCCACCAGCGGCAGCATCAACCCGGACACCAGCGACACCACCTTCTTGCAATGAACTCGCCAAACATGGGTGCACAGCCCGAGAGAAGCGCGCACGCGACGTCGCTGGAGCAGGCCAGAAACCATCCGCACCGTCGGGGCACGCCAAGCGGGACTTGAGATGGCGGACTCGGTGGCGCTCTCATCTGTAGCCGCCACTCCAGGTCGGCCTCGACGCAGCTAAGCACGACGTGGAACGCCGCCACCACCTCCTATGTGCGCTGGCATCCTGTAGGACGGATTCGTCTGCCAGCTTAGACAGCGGCCGTGTGTCCTCGAACCCTGCTCCTGGAACCATGACGAACTCGATCGCCTTTGGAGATGGAGGATGACAGTGTCGTGGGATCTCGGATTGGGGCTAAGGCAAGGGATTATTTTTGGGTACGAGGACGGCGGAGGGTGGTAGGTAGCGTAGCAGTCGTATACCCGACGGGAGGGGCCGAGGCGGCGGTGGCGCCGGAGCAGAGCATCAGAGATCGAAGGCGGCGGTCGCGAGGAAGGCTGTGAAACCGCGCCTAAGGTTGGCACGAGGGTTACAATCATTGACAGCAGTACCACCCGGCCATGTGCGAGGCTCTATTGGGCTGGGCCTGTTTATGGTCTTTTTATTTTCCAGTGCAGACTTTGTCACAGGACACCACTAGTATAAATTGTATTACTAGTCTGTCTTTTTAGCACTAGTACAGAACGCTGTAGACCTTTGGATGGACGAAAATATATGGTTGTTATTCAATTGAGGGTACCATACAATCTCCCTCCACCTTCATTTTGATGATCCTCCTTCGCCTACCATCTCAACGCCGACGCCACCGTGCTCCACCCCTGCCGCCGCCGCGCTCTATCCCTTCCGCCGCTGCGTCATCGCGCACCCCTGCCGCCGCTGCGCTCCATCCCTGCTGCCTCCGCCGTCGCGCTCCATCCCTGCCCCCGGCCGTCTTTCATCCCCAGCTGAACAATTCCCCGCCGGCGGTGGACAGGGACCTGTGCAATCGCTCCGTTCTTTTCCGGTGTGTACTGTACATACATCAGACTGGTAGGTGTTGTTCAACTCGATTCCTGACTTTCTTACCATTACCACTTGGTTGGAAATTTCCATGAACGTGGTTCCATCACAATGACCAAAAACGTGTTGATGCTTCAGCCGTTATTCATCTGTCTGTGAATTATTATATGCTACCACGATGCATGTTTCAGTACGGAACAGAGTTTCAGCATGATTTGGTGTTTCAGTTTTGTACAATATGTCCGATGCATTTCTGTTGGAAATCAGGCACCCTAATGTTGTCGTTGACACTGTTTTTTGGGTCATTGCAATTTTTTTGTTCGCGTTGAACCATCCAACTTTTGCTTTTGTTCGATTGTGGCATAACAGTTTCTTTTTCTTGCAGGAGCTACAAGGCTTGTTTGCTTGGAGACAGGTATTTAAATCCGAGTGAACCAATTACTATGGGCCACTTCAAACTCCATAACGCTTATACAAATTTCGCTGTCATCTTTTTTAAGACGCTTATGGGCAAAGCAGTGCTCTATTAAAATGCTGATCTTCTCATTGTAGGGAGGTGAGGTTCTATTCAGTACTGAGCTGCTGATCTTATATGGTTCGCATTCATGTTGCCAGATCTTCTTCAGGCCTTCTATCTTCGAGCTGTCCCAATACTAATAAAATAGGACTCTGAATATCCCACAAAATCCGATGAGATTATCAATAAACACGGCAAACACCAATTTGATTTTCTCTTTTTCTGTTAAGTACAGAACTGCTGATCATATCGACGCCTCTTCTTTTTTCACATCTATTATTTATGTTACGTACATAACTGATAAAAATTCTTTTGATGTTCAATTCTTTTGATGTATTTCCTTGCACTTGAATCCAGTTGCTTTCTTACCTTGGTCTGTAGAATGATAATTTCTGGCGATGTACTTTATTATAGATCACAGTTACAGATTAGTGTAATGTATAATTATAATTACTTGGCATGTGTCAGCCATTCTGAATAGGCTGCAACGATTTGGGGTGATATTGAGGATTCGGGGTGAATGGCCTGGAAAGGAGATGTATCTCAGTCAGACCAGGATTTGTTGATCCAGGAATCAGAGTAGATTTGTCCACACATTGGTCAGAACCCTACTGGCATGATGCAACTGATTGGGCTGGACCCTCTTTCTTCATGAGGTTTTGATCAGCCAAACTCGGTCTTTTTAGCTCAAGTCTGGTTGATGTGATTCTGTTTGCTGCTTGATCTGATTTTGTTTGCAGATTATTTAAAATCGGTTGAGATCAAGAGTTAAGGGCCTGAAGTGGATATCGCAGTTCCTTGGACACCAGGCTGCATGTGCAAATGCCGTGTCCATGCAAGATTGGGGATCATGTAGCAAGGTGCTTGCTGTTGCAGTTCCTTTTACCGTCCCTTTTTTCTATTTCAGTCTTTGTAAAGTTGTTACAGATACTGGAGTATTACATGATGTGATATTTCAGGAAATTCAAGGAATAAAGCGATAACATAGATGCTGGAATACCCAGATTTAACCATAAGCTGATTCATTGACATGGTTTCCAGTAATTCACGATGATTTTGAAGGTGTCGTTGTAAATAAATTCTGTTTGGACTGATTTTCATATGTGTCCCTCTTCCTGTTGATTACCTTTTCTTTCAGACTGGACATGCTTTCTAAATCAAATGGAGTTTGAACAGATTGGTCTATGGGATTTCAGAGAATTCAAAGTAAGTTCCTACACATGCCATACCAGATAAAGCATGTACAACACAATTTCCTCAACTTTTTGCAACGAGAAATTTATATAGTTTGGTAAGATTGGATCACATCCTCTTCTATCATTGTTTGGAGGATTGCTGTTTTTCCATAAAAATATTTTTTCTTTCAAGTTTCAGCAATCAAGTTAGCACATTTATAATTACTGATTTAACTTTGCTACGAAAACTCCCCGAATAATTTTTATTGGCAATGATTTGCCTTTTTAATCAAGTTTGGTAAAGACAATTTGGGACATTCAAGGTTAACCCAAGGATTTGTCCCGAACAATTCACAAGGTACCAACGTTATTATTAATTCTGAAAATGAAAGAAGTTGGTAATCAGTTCACACACTATTTAGAAATGGGTTGCTCAGCACGTCAGGGCATGAGGGCTTGTATTACTCAAAAAACGCGCATTGTGCGTGCATAATTACTAGTCTCCTCAAAGTTCCAACTTTTTGGTGTTTGATTTCTCTGAAACTGTCGAACTTCAGACTGTCAAGCATATTGGAAACCCCTGCACACTACTCTGCATCCAGCATCAGCGCAGCTCACTGGAACTCGACGCCACCGTCAGGATTGTATCTCATAATGCCCACCACAGGAGAAGGATGCTGGTGGCGTTGCCGCGTCCGGCGTCCCCCTCCCGTGCTGCATTTCGCTCTGGACTTGGGCGAATCAACTTCAACGCGCCGGTAAGAACCACCAACCTACTTTGCTCCAACGTGCCATTTTAAGCTGTTCTACATGTGCGCGCTTCGAGGTAGCCTCGATTTGTTGCAGCAATTTAGTATTAGTGAGGAGACGGCAGTGTAAATCCGAGCAAATAGATGGTGATACAAGAAATTAACCAAAGCACAAATTATCAGTTGAGTCTCGGCATTAGTTGCGCTGCAACATTACTCTAGACACTAGCTTATTAATGGCCGCAACAGCAGCACGGCCAATTTTGACATAACTTTATTTACTACATACAATAGTACTACACGGCTATCAAGAAGCCATTTTATAAGATCTCCTTGTACACTATGTTTTTGGCCCTTCCTCTGTTTGCGTGCTCTTCGTCGGCGGTGATAAGGATCTTCAGGCCATGTCTGTTTGTTACTCTGGAGACTGCTACATATAGTTGCCCATGGGTGAAAACTTGCTTGGGCAAGTAGAGGCCGACCTTGTTCAGAGATTGTCCCTGGCTCTTGTTGATTGTCATTGCGAAGCACACGGACAGAGGGTATTGCTTTCTTTTCAGCACGAATGGCCATTTAGGCTCGAAAGGCGACATGATGATCTGAGGGATGCATACCTTATCACCCACGCGTGCTCCAGTTATGATCTGTGCTTCAATAACCTTCTCTCCTAGTTTTGTAATTGTCATTCTAGTACCATTGCATAGCCCTGCACTTTGATTGATGTTACGGAGAAGCATCACTGGGAGACCGACTTTCAGCTTAAGTTGGTGGTTTGGAACTCCTGGGTGCTTTAAGCCATTTAGAAACTCTGTAGTATACAGTAATTCCATTTCATGGGTGTAAGACATTGATTTGCTAACACTGTCACAGCTCAGGTACGTCTTCTTGTCACCTTGAATTTGACTCATAACGTACTCATTGATTTCGCTGACGCTGTTGTTCAATGGACACAATATTGCTCTTTCTTCTAAGAACTCGTGTTTGCACAAATTGTTTTGCAGGTCAGGATAGGTACTTTCAATGATTTTTGTTTTCGGGTCTTCACTGTTTTGTAGCAGCTGGCCATTGGGGATACTTACATAGTCCTTTTCATCTAATAAAAATGTGTCTCCATTGCCGATTTGTAATATCCACTCTGCAAATTGTGCAGTCTTCTGCTGCTCTGCTTGATCCTTGGACAGAGAATTGAGCCGCATATTTTTGGTCAGATTGAATACCTCAAAATATTGCCAGAGGTATGAACATTTTATTGATGCATTTATAGTGTGCTCCCTTCTTCCTTTTGGCACAACAGGGAGGATTTGTCGAAAGTCCCCTCCAAGAACAACTGTCATGCCGCCGAAGGGCTTGTCACAACCATTCTCATTTGTGAACCTCAGCACGTCCCTTAGGCTCTTGTCAAGTGCTTCAAAGCATTGTTTGTTTGCCATTGGAGCTTCGTCCCATAGTATTAATGACGTCTTCCTTAATAGATCCGCTGCATGTGAACCTTGTTTGATGTAGCATGTGGATTGATCTGTCAGATTGATTGGAATATTGAATACTGAATGTGCTGTTCTACCTCCTTGAAGTAGAAGCGCTGCGATGCCAGAAGATGCAACTGCAAGCACGATTTTCCCCTCTGATCTTAGCCTTGTTGTGATAGCTTTCCAAAGGTATGTCTTACCTGTCCCACCATGGCCGTCCACAAATATTGTTTTCCCTAATGATTGATCTGCTGATTCTATTATTGCATCAACTGTCTTCTTCTGATCTAAATTTAGATTTTTTAGTATTTGCATGTGCTCGCCCTTCAACTTGTCTTTGTCATAGTTCATCTCTTCATTTATAAGCCTGTTCTCACTTTTACCTAACTTGGACATATTTGGTAGCTCTATTCCTTGGTAGTCCGTTAGTGATTTTCCAGCTTGTCCCATTTGCTTCTCTATTTCCACTAAAGTGCATTCTCTTTTGTTTGAAGGAATGAAGGGGGTCGGAGAGTTCAAGATCCAGCTTGGTGTAAGCTGTATGTCTTTGGAGAGTGCCTCCCAGTTGGATTCCCATAACATCCTTGGGTCAGTAACCTCACAGTAGCACAATATAGTTACAAACAACTGTCGTAGTTGCACCCCAGATGCCCACCTGGATGCTTCTTTGATGCAATCGATCCACTCATTGTCATCCTTCAGAAATCCTAGCGCAATACATGCTGATTTGTATGATGAGTGCATGATACCTTTCACAGTCCTGATGTCTTCAAATGTCATGCAACCCTTCACAGTGTTGAGTAGAACTCTAAGATAGTACCTTTCTCCACTTGCAGGATGGGCATTATAGATCCTGCCAATTTTCATTCCTCTTCTTCGCCTTATCCACTTCTTTTCTTTTTTACCCCATGTCCACTTTGTAGGGAACTCTGGATATGTTAATTCTCTGGCATCTTCATGCTTTTTGTTCGTCTCCATCCATTCAGTAAACATCGTGATACCTGATCTAGGACGTCTAATTATTTCGTCTAGATTTCTGGTGTCAGGAAAAATCACTTGTTGCTTGTTCTCCTGGTGAAACATTAGCCTCTCAACAGATGGTTCTTGGTATTGTAGAGGAAACTTGAATACTCTCCAGCATGCTTCAGTTGCTGTTATGTATCTGCATCTTAGGTACATTTTGATCTCATCGTTGTTCTGTGTTGGTACGGTTTTTTCAACTAGAGCTGTTGCTTGGTCATCTCCTTTGTGATTATCCTTAAATAGGTATTTGATTGACATAAACCGATTACAAAGCTCCACATTTATGTGTTCTTAGAATTTTACCAGGAGATCTTTGTTGTATGGTACAACATGTCCATTGTTCATCTTTACTCCTCCCTTATCTATTTGTCGCCCATCATCTCGTCTCCTGTATATTGGTAAGTGGTCTTCATCTATGATCGTCTCATCAGAAAATAATTTTGGAAAGTACTTAGTGCACATATGTTTCTCCATGCACGACGACTTCGGATTTGCCTCTCCACACGGTCCGTGCATCATGAAATTCTTTACAGCTTCAAATGTTTCTGGATCTTCACCCTTGTCTGGAATTTCAGCGCATATAATTTCATCAATTTGTGGGGGCATGAGACACTTTCCTTTCTCTCTTTTGTCAAGGAATAGTAGTATATGGGCATGTGGGAGTCCTCTCTTCTGAAATTCTATTGTAAAGATGACTGCAGTTTTTCAATCAGTGTTAGTAAATGATTGGTCATAAAAAATGCAACAATCCGTACTGATAAGTGATGATTTACTAATACTTACTTGCTTTAGTCTTTCCAAAATGTTTTTTTATCTTAATATCGTACATTATCTCCCGTAGTTTTATCATGAACACTCGAACTGCAATATCAGGGCGTTCTGCTGGTTTCTGGTTCCCGGTTTCAGCCAGCATCAACTGAATCTCTGGCCAATTAGGGTTGCATGTGAATGTTACGAACAGATCAGGTGGTCCAGCCCAACGGCATATTGCCAGTGCATCTTGGTAGTTTTGCTCTTTGTTTCGAGGACTTCCTGTGAAACTTGCTGGGAGTACTATTCTCCTCCCTACTTGCTCTGTCCGCGTGTCTCCTTTTCTGAATGCATCCTGTAGTCCATCATAAAGTTCCGTTCTTAAAACTCCTTGATTATTCCTGATCCAGTGGAGCCTACACTCTTCTATGCATGTGTATACATCAACCACGAACTGCATTGACAGATTTCCGCACATTAGCATTAACATTGACTGGCCTGGGCGCTGTTGAAGGAGATATGCGTAATATTCCAGCATGGTGATGTATTTCTTGTTACTTGCACCTTTCTTCTTGTTGCGTTTTATTCCAAGCCTATAACCATCTTCTCCGTATGGGAAGAGCAACGGGTATTGCATGGCCATGAATTTTGGATGGATTTCTGATATTCTCTTAGGTTTCATATCTTTGTACTCAAGAACAATGTCGCGTCCAAATTTTCTTTGGGTTGGATCTTTGACTATCAATGCTGCAACTTGTGACGTTGACGGCATGTTCTGTTGCCTCCCGTCTTCATCCCTATTGCCGAGTAACCGGAGAGTCAAATTATTGTAGTCATCTTCTTTGAATCTATCTCTTGCCATTCGGAATGCTTGTGCTAGTGTGTAATTCTCATCGAGCATGGTTAGTAGGCCACTGACAATTGTTTCATCTAGTAAGGGATTATGTTCACCAGATCTCGATGCTTCTTCCCTGTTCTGGATCTCATTCTCCGTGTCATAGATATACAACTGGCTGAAGCGAGGCTTATTTCCTTCTTCAGGTAGCAGGGTTCCTATCTGGTGGCGATTCTGGCCATTCAGTCGGAAAACATAAGGTCCACATCCTTTGTTTATTTTCTTATCTAATGTGCCCCCCATTGATGTGAATGCAAACATGGAGTTGTAAGACCTAATGTTCTTTTGGTAGTTTGCTGATCTTTTTCCTCCATCTCTTATCAATAAATTTGTAAGGTATGGCGGTGGTTCTTTCAACGGTGGCAAGGTAACCTCTCCTCGTTTGCAGCATATTCCAAAGGATGGCTTTGTACTTCCATAAGATTGTATTCTTTCTCCGTGCCACATAAGTGCATGGCAGTGTTGGCAGATACATGATGGCCCCCCAAAGTTCCATATCTTACTACTACTGGAATTACTGTCTCTGCTTCTTTCACTGTTATTGATTCGAGCACGTTTTCTGTCCCTCTTGAGTTGAATTTGTGCTTTCCGCTTCATCCTTGCTGTTCTTGCTAAGTCATTCTGGCGCTTTTGTTTCATAATTTGCTCGGCTGTTATTTCACTGTGTACAGTTGATGATTCCTTGAGTTGCAATGGTTGATTATTTGAGTTTCCTCTTATCTATCGGCATGCTCGGCACATGCATAATTGTTTATCCAAGTTCCAGTGCGGCATTTGTTGATCTGTGTAGCTGATAGCAGGTAGGGCATCCCTCTCTTTGCTTATTTCCATCAGGTCTGTTACGCTTAGTGTCCTCTTGGATCGATGTTCTTGCTCTTCCTTTTTTCTTTTGCCCATCGGATTACCTCAGCGATACTTGATTTTATTTATTTTCCTTCTCTTTCTGCTGCTTCATACACTTGTACTTGCTCCTTAAAGCTTTTGCACTAGTTCTTGTGACTGGCTCTAGGTGTTTTGGTCCCCGTCGGCATTACTTTCCTGCACACAAGTGAGAATTGCTTAGATTAACCGAGCAAGATAAAATACGATATACGGAAAATTTAAGATGCATGATAGATCTTTTGCGCTCAATCAATAGTTCACAATTCTTATGAATTGTATGAGCCAAATTCAGTAGTTAAGAAAAAAGAGTGATCAAACGGCAGATACTTACATAATGGTCATCTTGGAAGGAAAAAGAAAAGGCTGACTTGATCCATCATTTAGTGAGCAAACCAAGTTAATTCATGCAGAAGTCGGCAAATGTTTAATTTAGTGCTGAAGAGGCTCATAAATGTTCAGATTAAACCCATATTAATCTACTGGAGTTATATAGTTCCTGTTTCTTTCTTGCTTATCTTAACAAAGCTTTTTGTGGAATAGGCCGAAAAGAAAAGCCAGGTATTTGTTGATCCATGTGAGCAGGTACAGTACTTTTCTACTGATTCTTGATTCTGGAGCAAAGGTAAACAATGGTTTGGCAGTGTTTTATCGTTGTTTTACTTCAAAGCAACCCAAAACTCTAATCAGGTGAAATATTTGGATAAAAATTTAGAGAAAATTTTGACTATGTGCATCTACCATTTGGAGAAAACTTGATTATGAGTTCTTCAGACACTACCTCAAACTATTCCAGTTTTCTCCTCTGCACAAAGCTGCATGTCCTGAAAGCTTGAAGTTGTCTGACTGAATAAGATAGACCGAGCATCCAAGATGAGCCCATGAAAAAAGCAGGGCGGACGCGAATTGTAAAAGAAGGATAAAAAGGAAGTAGAAGATCATCCACACCTGATATTTTACCCTTCTTCTCTGCTGCAGGGCCGTCGAATTGCTTGAACACAACTTTCTTGGCTAGCAACTAAACTCTAAATTGATTATTCCCTGCAGTTGACGATCTATTTTACCCTTCTCAGAGCACACTCAAGATACACATTGGAAGGTGGCAATCTAGCAGCGCAGGGCGGAGAGAGGTTTCTGTTTAGTGGAGCAGCAGAAGCAGTAGCTGGTACGTGTTCATCTCACACTGTCAATGCAGCCACCCTTCTGTCTATCTTCAAGTAAGAGATGAGTTCTACTATATCTTCTTCAAGATATGGACACGGCTCTGCACCTCTGTGGATTCCTTCGGTGCTGCGTGTGTCAGTGTGAGATTCCCACTGCAGCAGCAGCACGCCAGGTCAAGTCTTGCCCATACCCTAAGGCATACGTCTGTTTTTAGGCATTTTATGCTTTTGTCATATTTCATTGTCACTCTCGTGCTCGGCATGAAATTCAGAGGGGATGGTATTTCATAATGAAGCTTACTTTTCCAGAAACATATCTAGAATAGAATGAAATTGTTTTTCATATTGATTGTTGTGGAGTATTTTCTTTACGGTCATGGTGTCAATAATTCCAGAGGTTTTAATCTCTGTTCGCTTCACTCAATGCGGTGCACCTAGTATATGTATTTTCTTGACTGTAGGCACAACGACATAAACAAAGTAGCTGACACTAATCTAATCCGAGCAAACGTTAAAAAATTATCATAACCAAAATAATGGTATAGTAGTTTTTTTGGTAAAATAATCCAGCACACTCAACTTCTCTGATGCAGCCCGTCCTATGGATACCCTACCTCTACTCCACCAAGTTCCTAAAGTGGACCGATGACTCGCGCACGAGCCAAACTTCTCCAATGTAAGGTCAACTCGATCATATCCTCGTGTGACTTCAATACTCCTTTGAAGTACCCCTTCTTCCGGACCCGCCCTGGAGCGCAACCAACCCCCCCCCCCCCCCCCCCCCCCCCGCAAACACTGAAAATACACCCAAGCCATGATCTCCTAGTCGCTGCGGCTGTCGGCGACTGCGGCGGTAGTGGCAGCGCCCGTCCCATCCAAACGATGGTGCGCAGGGGGTGCTTCTCGGTGGAGCTTCACAGGAGGAGGTGGGGCATAGGCGAACGGCAAGGGCAGCACGGCCGAGGCCTGAGGTCCTCAAGCAGTATGCTGAGTGCAAATATGATGCATATTTAAGCATACAAATTATTCATATTGTCACTCATCGCATGCTATATCTAGCTACAGCTATGCCCATTATGCATGATTACTTATTCTCATTCATTTTCATAAGGACTTTTCACAACTAGCAGTTTTAGTAGGATTTTATTACTTTTTTCTTGTCTTTGACTTGTGTGTAGGTGCTCTCATGAATAAAAGGAGCCAAGAAGATTCAATATGGAGAAGTTATAGGTGCCAAACTTAGCCATATGAAATGTGGAAAAGTCATATTTTCCATAATCTCATATTGCTGATCCAAGACCATAGTGTTGTAGCCCTCATCCATATGAATCCAGCGAGCCAAAGAACACCTCAATCGGAGTCCATATGAAGAAATGGCGGCCAAAACACTGAAGAGTACAGAGGGTTTAACGACCTGCGGTACGACCGGAGCCTGCCTGTACCGTACGATCGTACCACCCTTTGCCGGATTCATTTCATCAAATGGAACAACATTTGTGAAGACCCAATGGGCATATTCAACCCTGAGCTCCATCGGTTTGCAAAACCGACCTCCGGAACGCCTATTTAAAGAGGGAATCCCTAGCCGCCTCAGGGAGAGTCCACACACGCCATAGGGGCGAAGCCCTGCTATTCCGCCACCCCCATAGCCGCCGCACACAAGATCTCCACCGCCACACCACCCAAGAGGAAGAGGATACTTTCATCTTGAATGGCTACACATTGATCTTCATCACCATCTTCATCAACATCTTCAACATCGATCTGCTTTGTTTAGTTTGTTGTAATCCTAACTCTATTGTGGATTTGCACTTGTATTCAATTGTACCTTCATATATCATCCATACTATTGTCATCATGTTGATCCCCTTCATGTATGAGTAGTTGCCTTGTTTTGGGGGAAAGATGGTAAAAGCCTAGTATTATTATGCATTGAAATAAAGATGGTCTATAACTTTTGTAACATCCCAATTTCAGCAACCCTCATTAGTTGCCCAGAATGCAAAAATTAGGGGGAATAAAAACTTTTTCTTGTTTAATGGTGAAGTGTTTGCCTATTGTTTGAATATGTTATGCATATGAAAGTGTATTAGATGATATACTCCTTACCTTAACACCACTTGACAAAAGCTACTTCCCAAAACTGTCTTGGCTTATTTTCCAGATTCTCAAATGTTCTGGCCTTTCAAAACATGAGCCAAGAAGCCCTTGCAAGCAAACTATTTTATTAGCTTCTATTGATCAAACTATGGAGAGCTATATAATATAATCTCCTTATGTTTTCAAGACAAAACTTCAACTACTCTGACCTCTAAGTTTTCCAAAACCTGGTTATAAAACCTTTGAATTCTACTCTTGGTAGGTGTACCAAGGACCTTACCTTGTTCAAACTCCAACCTTCAAAATTACCCATCCTTACCTCAAGCTAAGCTTGATGGTAACCCTAGTAGTAGTTGACTTGTTTGTAAGATGAGTTGCCTTGATCTGCTGGTTGACTTGATTGCCTAGATGTAGTATGAGATACTTTAGGAGCTCATCCTATAGAATCAAGATACTTTAAGATCACCAAACCCTAAAAAAGAATACAAGATGGATCTGATCTCTAGCCACTAGGTGATCATCTAAAACCCTTAACTAGATCAATTCTGAAGTGATCCCTTCTAGAAGTTTCCAAGTCAATGAAGACCAATATCAAGCATCGATCTTTCATACTCTTCCCACACTTCAACATCATCCACTTGATGATTCTTGGGTACCTTGCAACCCATCCAAAAACATCCCCTCTCATACTCTAGTCAAAATCAACAAAACTGCGAAATTTGACCAAGTCTAGAAACTGTTTCAACATCACCTTTTTGACTGCCTTCCTTTCTCAAATCATGTGAAGTTTTGGAAATACATTTGAACCATCTTGTTAACCATCCTAAGGACTACCAAGGCCGACTCTTCCCCTTGGTTAGATCATCCTCCAACCCACTTGTTCTTGATGGTTTTGCAGGCAAGAAAATCACTATTCCTGCAAATCTAGTCATCATGCCCACTTTGATAGAAGATCACACCACGATCCCACCTTCTCTGGACCAACTATTTGCATGGTTGTGTTCTACTCATATAGGTCTATCAACACATACTTCACTTGTTCCAAGTGGATTTTTGTGCTTCTTAAACCCACATGTTTATAAGGCATCATGACTCATCTGGTATGGCAGCCTTATTTTCAACAAAGTTTGCCATCACTTCCAGACCACCTCAAATGTGACCAATGCAAACTCCTTCTGCCCTGATCATCTATATGACTTTGTATAACTATCCATTTATCCCTTGCATCAAGATGAGCTCTGAGCTCCAAGATCCAACAAGGTTTTTGGTGGTATGAAAATAACATCACCCTAGATCCTGAATTCCTTGTTTTTTCATCTAATTCAAGTTGGATTTCCAATTCCCAAGGCTGCAAATGCTTGATACACCTTTTCTACATCATCTACCTTGATCATCAAGATTTATCAAATATTATCCCTGATTATTATGGCTCCAAATCTAATAAATCTCTTTAATAGTCAAAATCTCCAAAACTCCTTTCCCAAAGGAAAGTTTGGTTTTTGCCAAAACACTTCCCCAGATCTAAGCACTTTTGAGGCCCATATATCATACCATATCTTCCCACCTCAAAAATAAATAATTTTGAAGAGCTTTATTATTTGTTTTTGCCTATTTTCTTAAATGGCAGAAATGGAATAATAATAGTTTTAAATACTTTTATGCCTCAATAAATCTTGGTAAAATTACCCTAAGTGTGTATTCACATTTGGGACCATCTCACATCAAAAAATCAACTTGTCCAATACAAAAATATCAAATGAGCTTCTGGAAACTACTTCTGCACTTTTTGGATAAATGATTCTAAGTGGACTTCAAATCTTTAGAAAAATCACAAATAATTCCTAGAGAGGTCCCTCAACCTCATTTATCTCCCAGTACCATTTCCTCATCTTGTCCAATGCAAGTTTTTGGACTTTCTTCATAACCACCTATTTGATCAAAATTGCCAAGTATGCAAATCCTCAAATCAAAAACCCACCAAACCTACACCATTTTGGTCAAACAAACTTGCACAACACACCTCTCATCCCTCTGGTCGAAATACACTGTAGCAAACCCTCTTCCCATTGTCTTTAGTGCTTGGAGGAAGGAGAGATGCACACATTGGTCACAACTTGTCTTTACTTCTTGCAGCACTCCACCCCACCTCCTCTCTGTCCCCTGCACGACCCTAGTGCCCTCTCCATCGCCCATGGAAACCAATGAGGAGCCCCAAGACCTGCCCTAGCTCCTTCATAAGCTATGTCCACCCTACACCACCCCTCTTTGGTTTATAGGCCAAAGGCCACCCGCGCCTCCCTCTGCCCCTCATTTACTCCCTCTGCTCCATACTCCCCTCCACAGAGCTCCTATCCCCTTCCCTCTGTCTGGTCCATAGGAAGAAGAAGAAGCAACCTCGGCCCTCTCCAAAACTTGATATAGGCGCTCCCTCCTCTGCCTTGTTTCCCCTGCATGTCGCCGTGTTGAGATCCCCTGTCCCTGCTGCTTCTAATCATCTTTGTTTCCCTCCCAGGAACGGCTCCACCAAGGACGATGGCGAGCTCTGACGAGGTTCCCCCTCGGCCAGCTCCACGCGAGTCCCTTTCGGCCGCCATGAACACCTGCGCCGCCTACTGTCCGTTTCTCCGTGTCCTCCGCCTCCGTCCAGCACCCTCTGCATCGGCATGCAGCATGCCCTGAGGTTGCCCCAACGAGCACCGACGCGAGCCCAACGGCGTAGATGCATGCAGCACGCTCCGACGACACCACCGCCTCCTTGCTGCCCCTCCCCGGAATCGCCCGGGAGTCCTCCGTCGCCCTGCAACCTCGCCATCCCCTCCCAGCGACCCCAGGTGAGCCTCCCCGCAAAACCCCGCCATTAGCTAGGGTTCCTCCCGTCGATGCCCTTGCATGGGGAAGACGAACCCACGATCGTTGGATCAGATCTAATCCAATGGCTCACGGGGCTTGATAACCCTTCGGCGCCCTGCTCTGACTGACCGGTGGGTCCGGCTTGTCAGAGGTTTGAACCGCGCTCCCGCGCGCCACCTCTCCGGTTGGGCCGCCTTCCTGCCGCCCGGCCCAACTTCTTCCAGATTCCAGCCCATGTGCCCCTCGGCCCCCTTTTCTTTTTAATTAAATTCCAGATCTACTAAATGGGAGTCTAGTTTAAATTTGTTTGAAAATGGAAAATACGACTATATGACTAGATCTAATTTTTGACATGCCCTATGAGGTATTCTCTACCATGCAGAGGTAGTCCCCTACCAATATCTATCTTAGTCTTTTGCTGGAATTAAATCTACTAAAATGTGTCTTCTACACTAAATAAATTCCTCAGTGATCCACATATGTCCAAATGAGATGAAACAAAGTTTATCTGAAAGTATTTACTATAGCTACCAGTTACCATTTACCTCATGTCAAGGTGAACCATGGTTTGACACTAGTAAAAATAACAAAATCCATCCCTTTTTGCCTTTTAAGATTTTCTCTAGGTAAAACCAAGTTATTAATTGACCTAATTCCAACTCTCTGTGATGTGATACCCTTAGTACTACCCAAAACCCAGGAGATCAAGGTTTATTGAGCTTCTGAGGATTTCTAATGAATTAAGCAATTCTGTCCATAGTGTTATCACTAGATAAATCATCACAGAAGCTCCGCAACCCCAAAAAGGTTGATTCCAATTTATTCAGAATGGTATTATAAATACCTACCATGTACTCTTGGAATCAAATCAAAATCTTCTGTAGATTTAATTTGGTGAAAAATACAAAAATCCCATAGAACTGCCTTTGAGAATTTCTGGAGGGCATTCTAGTAATTATTTTGACATGATTCCAACTCTCAGTGAACAAGTACATCAAGCCCTACCTAACCACCCAAGGAAATAATGTTTGGACATGCAGAACATTTCTGGTGAATTATTTCCTAAAACTAGAGCTTTTATCACTAAAATATTCAAGAAATTAAAGAAAAGTGATAAATTAGTGAAATCACTTTGTTGGCCTCATTTTGTCAATACCCACCTGATGGTATCATCTTTGCATATTGATATCATACAGACCCAAGCCTAGTTCTAAATCCCCTTAACAGGTGGTATTTGGACACATACATCATAAAACAAAGACCACAAGGGCAATTAAAGTAATTCCAATTACAACCCACTCAACCTATCAAAACCTTCTGATTGGAGTAATGTGTGGTATGTTTGCTTGCTGTATGTATTGATGTTTGTATGCCTGGTATTGATTGTGACCTTGTTTGCTTGCATGTGATCCATATCGACGATAGATGCGATTATATCGGAGACCAGAAGAAGTTGGTTATTTTGGTATTCTAAGAAGTTCAGGGACATACATGCCATATTGCTAATCTCAGGCAAGCCACCTTCTTGCTCATAAGCCTTGTCCTACTGTTTTACTTATGAATGTTTTATCTATTGTTTATTAAAAATGCATTACTATATATTGATGTATATATGGTAGTGGTTTGGCTCCTCCGAACTATTATACTTTGGTACTACTAAGTACAACCCACTTGACGATACCTACTTGTCCGTAGTATGGTAGATGGTGTAATGCACCATACCCCTTTTTGGAGATCCTGTTTTAGCCAAAGAAAAGCTAGAGGATGGGAAGACCCCGGAAAAAGTTTTACCAAATATTTTATGATAAAACCTTGGTGAGGTGGGACCTCCCAAGAGATGTTGAGAAAGAAAAAGGTTTTGTTTTACAAAATGCTGAAGGAAAGATGGAGGAAAAAGGTTTACAAAAACGCACCCGGTTCTTTGCAGTTTTGCTAGAACAATTAACCCTGTGCAACCACATTACTTTGGAATGGGAGAGGGCTGGTTTTGATGTTTTTCTATTCTGGTATAAGCTGCCTCGCAACTACTACAGGGGATCGCGATCACCGGAGGCTGGGCCTTCTCCTGTGAAGGTCCATGTGGGACATCAACCTAGAGAAGGAACGAACTGTTTGCGGACAGGCAATCGTTACTATGAGCCCCTCATTGAAAGCGCCCACTGTGTAAAGTTTAAAATGCGCTTCGGTTGGTCCTAGGTACCCGACGTCCTGGTTTTTAGGGGAGTAACACTCATAGGGTAGGCACTTATATTAGAATGGGCATCCGAAGAGTCTTGATTGGTTACTCGACCCACGATCGGTGTAGATCAGGGTAGTGTGCAACTTCTGCAGAGTGTAAATCTATTCGAATAGCCGTGTCCGCGGTCATGGACGGTTGGGAAGGTTGTTGTAGAGCGGTGCTGGTTTTGATTTCAAAAAGGATTTCGGAAAAGCAATGGCTTTGGAAATGTTTTTACCATGGGATGGTCGTAAAGGAGAAAGGTTTTGACCATGGGATGGTCGGAAGGAGGAGAAAGGAGTTTGGTCATGGGACGACCTGAAGACAGGAACAAATGGGTACCCCAGTCCCGAGGTTTTCCAAAACTTTACAAAAAGGTTTCCAAAAAGGCTTTACAAAAGTTTTCAACAAATATATGTAGATGCTATATCTACAAGAGAAACTAATTGAGAAAGAACCTCTCTTGGAGCCCTCCTACTACCACAACCATAATGCATATCCTCTTGTTATTATTGTTAGCTTAAGGTGGTTTGTGAGTACGTTCAAAGTACTCACTAGCATTGTCCCTGGCTATTAACTTGGTTAGATATCGAGAAGAAGGTGAAGTGGACGACTATGCGAGCTAGGACGTTCTCCCAGTCAGTTGCCTGTAGGTTAAGGCATGGCTTGGGCTCTACGCTTAAGGAAGTTCCGCTGATGATTATTGATGTAGACATAATGGCATGTTAGGTATGACATGTATCCGCTTAAGTATGGATGTTTACTTTGGTACTTGTCGGTTATGTGCCACGACTAACTGATCATGGGATCGTGGTGTATGCATAACAGGGATTCTCGGAGGATTAATCCGCGGGTCCCACAACTTTGGTCCTTGATCTATTGATTTATGATATTGTGTTAGATCTCTCTGTTTAGATGGTATGTGAAGTCTGCCACATATCATTTTCCTTCGGGACTAAAGAGAGGTAGATACTCTTTGGACGTGTATGGGAGTATGTCCAGTGCTACTTTTGTGACTACACGCATTGGCTTATAACCTACACGGTCAAAGGGGGAATTAAGAGAGACTCACTAAGATTATTACGATATCCATGGGTAAACCCTTAATTGTGGGTCTCGAGGAGTGATTTCTCATAGGCATCACAATGGTTATTTAGAGATGACCTCAATACCTGATTCGAGAAGCGACTGCTCACGAGTCTTGTAGTGAACATCTTATTATTGAGCTTTCTCCACACATATCATGACGAAAGACATAAATTATCCTAATCATACATAATTCTCCCCTGCTAGTGGTGAATCATACACTCCTTGAGAACCCCTCGATTACATCCCACAACACTTCTTAAACACTCTCTTGCTTTAGTTTACTTTTGTTATTTACTTTGCTCTTATTTACTTTAAATCTCACTTCCATTGTCATTCTAGCAACTTATAGTGTAGACTATTTCCAAACATCGTTTTGGGAGCGAACGTGGCCTCCCTGACAACGTGGCTATGGGGTTGTGTTGTTTCCATTTGCAAAGCTTCCATGGGACAAACTTTTTAATAAATAGTTGCTGCTACAAGTACTACAATAACTATGTTTTTGATCGTAGGAACCTAGACATCACGGTGCAGCGGTGAGGAGACAGCGGTGCGCTGCCGGTGACTGTTTCGCTCACGTCATGACTGTTTCGCTCACGTCACGCGCGTTTGGGTTTTCAATCTGTACCTAGATCTGGGACTCTTGTGGGCTTAAATATAGACCAGTGAGACCCAACCAGGGCACGTGTTGTGGGAACTAGTGATGCTCTTTGTCTTTCAGTCTTTCTACATTCGTGCATGGTGTTACCCTCTTCTCTGATGTCATCCCACTAGATGGCGACTAGCGTCGTGGGTAGTCTGGCGTATAAAGGAGGCAGTCCTAGGGTTTCTCCCACACCAAGACAAAGATTTTATTATTGTCTACCCTTGTTGACCTACTCTGGAGAGGCGTGTTCCGGAAGGCTCTGCTGGCGCGAACTCCCATGGGCGTATCATGTCTAGAGTTTGCTGGACCAGGAACAATTCAGTTGTACGCACTTGTGTTTTTTACTAGCATTTGTTTCCAGAAGGAGCGTTGTGAAGCTTTGCTACTTGTTATCATCATGTATCATGTCTTTCATGATCCATGATGAAGTCAGATGCGGAGAATGTCATGAAGGCAAGTACATAAGGGCTAGCTATGGTGGTTTGAGTCTTTGTGGCGATGATGATCTGGCTTTGTGATCTGTGATTCACAGCAACATCTGTTAGAGGGGCTATTGGGCCACGCAGATATAACCAAAAAAAATCCCTACGTGGTTGACGAGGGTTTAACTCATCAATGCCCATTGTTATGGACTTGGGTTTTGGAGAAGGAGGGAGCACTAGAGGCATCAATCGGCTAGCAAACAAGCACACAAGGACGCAAGATTTACCTGGGTTCAGGCCTCGTAGAGGTCCCTACTCCTGCTTGTCTGCTCTTGGAATTAACGAGGGAGTCGAAAGTTACAAGGGTGCATAGATGCAATCTGGCGAACGTTGTGGAAACTAGGGTTGTGATTGTCTTCCTCGCCGCCCCCTCCTAGCCTTTATATAGATAGTGACATGGGTATACCCTATAGGTACTCGAGCTTGGTATATACGGTCCAAATACGTACAAGCCCATGGTGTCGCCAAGGCCCGGATGAAAGGACTCGAGTAACCTGCGGACTCTCGATTGCTTGAAGAACAAGAAGAAGCTAAAGATAGAAAGTTTGAAAGGGAAAAACCCTAACTTGTAACAGACTCGACCTGCTACCCGTGACCTAGCCTATCTATATAAAGGCTAGGAGGGGGCGGCGAGGAGGACACACGCAACCCTAGTTTCCACAACCCTCGCCAGATTGCATCTGTGCACCATTGTAACTTTCGACTCCTTCGATAATTCCACGAGCAAACAAAGCAGGAGTAGGGACCTCTACGAGACCTGAACCTGGGTAAATCTTTGTCCCATGTGTGCTTGTTTGCTAGCCCATAGATGTCTCCAGCGCTCCCTCCTTCTCCAAAACCCAAGTCCATAACAATGGGCATTGATGAGTTAAACCCTCGTTAATTGGCGCCGTCTGTGGGAACTAGGAGTGCTGATGTTGCGGCTTCTTCGGCCCCATCAACTGCGATCTACAACTCTGCAATAGCGGAGATTCTCCAGCTCTTCGGCGCCTTCGACTTCACCGTCCACACGCTGGCCACCCGCCCGGCCTTCGAGTCCGTGGGCGACGGAATCAGCCTAGCGATTGGGAGCTTCTGCTTCCAAGTTGGTCAGATGGGAAGCTTCGCATGCCTGATCAGCCGACAGCACCGGCGATTGCCCCGGCATCATGGTTCCCTCCATCGATCGGCACCCTCAGTGAGCTCAACGCCCCGGTGGCAGTCGAGAACACGATCAGCGACAGCAGTCGCGATTCCGATCTGAGCGATCTGGCCACTAAAGATGGAACCTACAGTTCTGGATCTGAAAGTTGTAGAAGCAACAACTTCCCCAATCACTTCATGTGCGCCGTCATCAACGCAGGCAACACCTCCGCCAATCACGACAACGGTGGTAACACCGGTAATGGCACCGATCCACCCAACGCCGGCAACTGTGGCAACGGCGGTAACGGCGGAAATCGTGCTCCCGACAACAACGGAGGAGTAGTCGAACCTCCCAGCATAATCAATGAGCAAACCGGCGAACGCGTCGTAATCAAGCTCAACGAGCAAGAGTGGGATCGCTGCCGCGAAGCCTTACGGGGTACACCTCTACCCTTTGGGTCCCCGTAGGAACTGCTGATGGGCTATCATTGGCTCCTGAAAGAAGAATTCAAGCGCCAAATGCAAACAATCGCGCAACTTGAGGTGCGTAAAAAGGCAGCGGACGAATTGAGCCTTCGTCACGCTGGGCTCTCCTCCTACGGAGGATCCTCCTCAAGAGGCAACGAGTACCTCGCCAAGAAGAGGCAATCACGGATGGCTCATCTTACCGAACAAGAGCGCACAGAGGCCGCGAAAGTCCTCGACTTCGGCTCTATGACAGTCGACACGAGAGGCAACGTGGTTCCCAGGACGCCGCAGGCTGCGGTGACAGCAGCCACCATGTACCTCCTCAATAACCAGCCGCCAGCTGGAGATCCCCGAACTGCCATGCACCGATCTACGATCGCAGGTTTGGGACTAATCGAGGCCGCCCTCGACAAGGAGCCAGCACCAGACCCAAAAAAGGGCAAAGCGCTAGCAAAGCGCCACTCCTCGCCCTCATCCAGCGGTGACAGTCACGACCTGTCTCGGCGCCGCCGCTCACGGCGACACGACCGCGACTATGATGCACGCGACGACCTCACGCAGCGCAAGATCGACAAATCAAGGGCACGACGTGCTCGGTCGACTGATAGGGAAGAAGAAGATGGGGAGCTCTGTGGCGCCAGATGCTTCAGCAGATCCATTAGGCAGAAGCGAATGCCTAAAGGGTTTAAACTCCCATCGGAGAACCCGAAATTTGACGGTCTACAGGACCCCAAGATCTGGCTGGAGGACCACATCTCCTCCGTCAGGCTCCACGGAGGCAGTCGAAGCACTGCCATGCTGCAGGGCGCCGCCCGATCATGGCTCAATAACCTCCCACGCGGATCCATTCGCAGTTGGGATGAGCTAGTTTACAGCTTCGTGCACAACTTTAAGGACACGTACAAACGGCCCGCATCAATCGAAGAGCTGAGATGCTGCCAGCAAAGATCTGGCGAATCGCTGCGCTCCTACATCCAAAGGTGGTCCATCATCAAGAACTCCGCGGAAAACATCTCAGAAGACCACGCGATTGATGCATTCAACGGTGGTGTCCGCCGCCTAGAGCTCAGGGAGGAGCTGGGCCTCTCAAAGCCCCAGACCATCGACCACCTGATGGAGATCGCGAATCGGTGGGCCGATGGAGAAGATTCAGTAAAGAATCACGCTCACTCCGACGAGGAGGCAGAACTCGAACGTAGACGCGACCGCCGAGGTAAGCGCCGCATGTGCATCTACGATGACCGCGACGACGTCAACATGGTCGCGGCCGGCTACGCCGATAGACGCGACGATAACCGCAACAGCGGATACCGTAGTGGCGGATACCGCGACTCCGGGAAAACCACACAAGTATGGCAACGCCGCACTGCGACGAGGCACCCGCGACCTCCATCGAGGACAAACTGTCCGGGCCATGCACGGTACACTTCTACATCGACAAGCATGACGACAAGAGAAAGTCCAGCCACCTCCTCAAAGACTGCCGCGAGTTCCTCAAGCTGCACGAGAGATTGGTCCGGATGAACCGTAATGCAGTCGAAAGAGGCTACGGAGCCGCTCCAGGCGCTGTGGCACATGGCGCACCACCACCACCACCTGGGCCACCCCCGAACGGAGCCGCACCGGACCAGCACCACGGGGGCGAACCGTACCCACGGGCAATGGGTACCATGATGATCCAAAAGGGGCGCCCCTCCAACAGGGTGCAGAAGGCCATCACTCGCCAAGTCAACTTGGCCACGCATTCGCCACCATCCACCACTAAGTACCTCAGTGGAAGCGAGTCGTGCATCACCTTCGACAAACGCGACCACCCGCCTCAGATACCTCTTCCAGGTCATTGCCCCCTCGTACTCGAGGCGCAAATTAGAGGCTTCGACATGAGTCGCGTGTTCATAGATGGCGGAAGCGGCATCAACCTCATATTCGCGAGTACCTTGCGAGCAATGAGGATCCCTCTAACCTGCCTGGAGGCATCAGAGACAATGTTCCATGGCATCGTCCCAAGGAAAGGCGTATACCCCCTGGGCAAAATCAACCTCGACGTCATCTTCGGCACGCAGAAGAACTTCCGGCGCGAGCGCATCAACTTTGAGGTCGTCGACTGGCCCTCACAATACCATTGCATCCTTGTGCGCGTCGCATTCGCTAGGTTCATGGCAGTGCCCCACTATGCCTACCTACAGATGAAAATGCCAGGTCCCAATAGCGTCATAACGATCAACAGGAGCTTTGAGCGATCTGATAGTTGCGACAGGGAATTCAACAGAATCTCCCAGTCCTTCGGCATGCAGGAGGAACTCGCAAGATTGAAAGAGACGACAGACAATAGTCTGCCTCCCCTGAGTAGGCCAAGCTCACGTGATCTCTCCTTCGACTCATCTGTTCACACAAAGAAGGTGCAGGTCCATCCATCGGATCCTGCCAAGACGGCCCTCATCGCAAACAACTTGAGTCCCGCATAGGAACTCGTGCTCGTCGAATTCCTCCGTGAGCACTGGGAAATTTTTGCCTGGTGTCCTGCAGACATGCCAGGAGTTCCCAGGGAATTCGCCGAGCACGCACTCAACGTCAACCCGGACGCAAGGCCAGTCAAGCAAACAATCAGGCGACTATCTGAGCCACGAGCGCAGGCAGTTGTAATGGAGATCAACAGACTCCTTGAGGCCAAGTTCATACGCGAGATCAAGGAAAGCACTTGGCTCGCCATTACGGTGCTGGTACCAAAAAAGGACACGGATATCCTACGGATGTGCGTGGACTTCACTTCTTTAAACAAGCACTGCCCAAAAGATCACTTCCCGCTACCACGGATCGACCAGATCATTGACTCTAGCGCGGGATGCGAGCGCCTATGCTTCCTCGATGCCTACTCAGGCTATAAGCAAATTCGAATGAAGGAGGAAGATCAGGAGAAAACAGCATTTACAACGCCCTTTGGTGTGTTCTGCTACAACACAATGCCCTTTGGGCTAAAAAACGCGGAAGCCACCTACCAGCGGTGCATGCAGGCTGGCCTCAAGGAACAACTGGGTCGCAACATCCAAGTCTATGTCGACGACATAGTAATCAAGACCAAGGAGGAAGCCTCTCTAATTGACGATTTGCGCGAAACCTTCGCCAACCTTGATCGCTACCGGATCAAGCTCAATTCGGACAAATGCGCCTTCGGCGTACCATCTGGGCAGCTATTCGGGTATCTCATCTCCGCGAGAGGAATCGAGGCGAACCTGAAGAAGATAAATGCCATACTGGCCATGGAGAAGCCGAAGAACATAAGAGGCTTCCAGCAACTGGCCGGCCGAATCGCGGCTCTCAGTCGATTTATCAGTCGGATGGGTGAAAAGGCACTGCCCTTCTACCAGCTCCTCCGCAAAGCTGAAAAACTCAAGTGGACCAATGAAGCGCAAGAAGCATTCGAAGATCTCAAGCGCCTGCTATCCACTTCGCTAGTGCTGGTGACTCCACGAGAAAGGGAACCACTGTTGCTGTACATCTCCGCCACCAACCAGGTGGTCAGCATAGTGCTCGTCGTCGAGCGAGCTGAGGAAAACAAGGTCCACAGCGTACAACGCCCGGTATACTACCTCAGCGAGGTCCTCACGCCAACAAAACAGTAGTACCCGCACTACCAGAAGCTGGCGTACGGTGTCTTTATGACCGCCCGGCGACTGCGCCACTACTTCCAGGAACACCCAATCGTGGTAGTCAACGACGCCCCATTGGGACATATCCTCAATAACCCTGATGCCACAGGGCAAGTCACGCTTTGGGGAATAGAGCTGTCTCCACGAGACATCACATACGAAAAACGCGACGCAATCAAGTCGCAAGTTCTCCCTGACTTCCTCGTGCACTGGATGGAGAACCAGCTCCCGGACAAACTAGATATGCCCTACCTCTGGACAATGCACTTCGATGGGTCCAAGTGGAAAGACGGAGCTGGCGCAGGTGTCATACTGACATCACCTCAAGGGGACAAGTTGAAGTATATCCTGCGAATGCAGTTCACAGCCTCAAACAACGAGGCTGAACACGAGGCCCTGTTGCACAGGATGAGGATGGCAAAAGCTTGCGGCGCCAAGAAAGTTGGTCGTCAATCAAACAATGCATGAGTGCGACGCACTGAACGACAACATGATCGTGTACCGCGACCTCTACGATACACTCGAAGGAGACTTCAATGGTTGCGAGCTGCGACACGTAGGTCGCGGAAGCAACGAAGAGGTGGACGCACTCGCCAACATAGGCTCTACCTGCACCCCCATACCACCTGTGGTATTTCTCGAGCGCATATGCGAATGCTCCGTCAAGCCAAAGGCCACAGAGAAGAAAACAAGCGCAGCAACAGACTCGAGGGCTACGCCACCCAATGAGCCAATGGCACTCGATGACTTGGAGCTGGACATAGGACTCGAGGGACCAATGAGAGTCATGATGATCGAGCAATCTTGGATGCAGCCGTACATTACGTACCTCATCAGCAAGAGGCTACCGGACGACCCGACAGATGCACGGCACATCGCGCGGTGCTCCAAGGCATTCCCCATTATCAACTGCGAACTGTATAAACGCAGCATCACAGGAGTGCTACAACGATGCGTCTCCATGGCTGACGGAAGAGAAGTTCTCCTCGACATCCATGAAGGGACCTGCGGGCACCACGCCGGCAGTCGCGCCCTCGTTGCCAAAGCTCTATGAGCTAGATTTTACTGGCCCACGGCCATGCGCGATGCCAAGGACATAGTCCAAAAATGCAATGCTTGCCACTGATTTGCGGACAAGCCACACACACTAGGCGTAGAGCTACGGCCAATTCCATTGGCCTGGCCCTTCGCATAGTGGGGACTCGACATGGGCGACAAGCTTCCAAGGTCCTCGCGAGGAGGCTACGTCTACCTCTTGGTTGCAGTCGACAAATTCACCAAGTGGATCGAGGCCATGCCGGTGACCAACCAATCAGGGCACAGCGCAGTCAAGTTCTTCGAGTCCATCGTCTACCGCTTTGGCGTGCTGCACAGCATCATCACCGACAATGGGACAAACTTCACATCCAAGGAGTTCCAAGAATTCTGCGAGAACCTGGGGATCAACATCAGCTACGCCTCAGTAGCGCATCCATAGACCAATGGTCAGGTGGAAAAAGCAAACGGGCTCGTCTGCAGCGGCATCAAGAAGCGACTCCTCCGACCACTCGAATAAGCCGCGGGTTGCTGGCCAGATGAACTGCAATCCGTACTCTGGAGCCTACGTACAACTCCAAACAGCGCCACGGGCTACACGCCATTCTTTATGGTGCACGGAGCAGAAGCAGTACTACCCGCCGAAGTACGATACAAGGTGTCGTGCGTGGTCGCTTAGAGGGAACAAGAGTCATCCCTTGCACTCGAAGACTCCATCGACCTCCTTGACGAAGCAAGAGAAATCGCCGCAGAAAGATCCACGGTCTACCAGCAGAACCTGCGCAACTACCACAGTAGAAGGCTTCGCCCCAGATCCTTCGTCGAAGGTGACCTGGTCCTGTGACAGAAGCAGCAGGGGCATCTCAAGATCGAGCCCCCCTGGGAAGGACCGTACGTGATTACAGAAGTAATCCCAGGTGGCGCCTATCGCCTCCAAGATTTAGAGACAGGAGTCGCATACTCCAACCCCTGTAACGTCGCACAGCTGCGACACTTCTACCCTTAGTCGTTTTTTACTTTTACATTGCAAATAAGGCTACTCAGCCAAGGCTACTTAGCCACACATTGTACCTCGCATTGTTCTTTGGATAAATAAAAGCTAAGTGCCCCAAAACTCTGTGTTCTCTTTTACTTTGTCAATTTACGTACCCGGGGGCTGCGCCACCCTGTACACATCCGTTCTTCGAACCAATAACGCGATATCCTGAGGAGCTGGCACATCAATCGAACCCCTTAACACAAACTCAACCCAGCTGCAACGCACCTGATAGGTTGACAAGGGACTGAGATAAAACATGGCCAGGCTAACGAAAAGGACTCGCATAGTGCAACGCACCTCACACTAACAAAGCTCTTTATACACATTCGACAATAAATTATCTACAACATCTATATGAACTTTACAACACAAGTACACTTATGTGCAGGATACAAACTTGGCTACTATTGCAGCAGAATAAAGTTGGTTTGTTCCTCGAAGAAGTCGACGATCTCCTCTGCTAGTCGGTCCACCGCCTGATAGTGCGACACCATATTCCAAGCAGATCCTGCTGGCGGTGCTGGCAGCCTAGACGCAATGGCGGCAACATCCATGTCAGGCCTGTGCAATCGCACCATTGAGAGAGTAGCCTTGGCACCAGCCACCAACTGTTGCCTCACGCACTCGCGAACCGCGGACAGATCTTGAAATTTGGCAAGGAGAGCCAGCAGGCTTGATGGAGTGTCATCCAGCGGGAACATCGCCCAATAAATGTTCTTCAAGCACGACTGCGACTTTTTTAGAAAGAGCAGCACTCGCGATGCACGATCCTGTAGGGTCGCCAGCGCAGTCGCACGATCATGATCTACCCAGAAGTATCCACTCTCTTGAAGTTGCTCCTGGGTGAGATCATGAAGGCAAATGACAATTCTATCCTTATCCCCCTGCGGATGGTGCGCGCTAACAACTACAAGAAGCAACACCAATAGCATGAGTACAACGTACCACTGCGAGTAACTACAAAGGAAACGATGAGAATAAGCAAACTAACACTTGAACTGGTCACCTAGCTGCGTCACTTCACCAAGCAGATATTGCTCGCGGGCGGCGGCTTTTTCCGCCTTCGACTTCCACACGTCTGCGCTATCGTGGAGCACGGGCAACTCACGCTCCAGCTGCTTCACGCGATCACGAAGTTGCGAAAGCAAGGATAGCTCCTCTACCCTGGAGCGTGGCGGTGCCACGGTATCATCAAGAGATGGCGAGTCCTGGGTTCCCCTCACGGGTTCACTTGATGTACCCTACCACAAGTCAAGATAGAGGCAAATAAGGCGACCAAATCAACACAAAGGCAAAAGGAACAGATGCATTCAGGATCAGCATAAGTATTCACAGGCACACTCGCCAGCAGGCATGTTCTTAAACCAAAAGGACAATTAATCAACTATTACAAAAGCTAACTACGGAGCAGCTGGCTTCTTCGACTTCGACGGCTTCGGGGGCTTCATCAAGTCCGTGGCAGTGTCAGACACCACTGACTTTCTGCCGGCCCCTGAGGCCGAAGCTTTCGCCGCCTTCTTAGCTCGTTGGAGCTCCTCCGAGTACTTCGCAACAATATTTATCAAGTGATGCCCATATTTGGCACAGGCAGTCGCAAAAGGAGCGAAGACTACCTGCTGACCATCCGTGCCAACAGACATTGCCTTCGACACCACGGAAGGATCGATCTCGGCTCTGTGGGCCTGCACCATCGCGAGTGACATGGACGCGCCAGCCGCGCGGAGGGAGTTCTTGTAGGTGGAAGGCACACCACCGGCGAGTGACTCCACCAGCTCGTCCATAGTATCGATCAGCTCCGCCTTTGGCATCAACTCCAGGCGACTGAGGGTGACCTTGGCCTTGGAAAGTGTATCTTGGATAGCGGCGCTACGGTCCTCGACTATGGACACCGCGCCTGCCAGAGCATCATCACGACGAAGGGCCTGCGGGTCAAAGCTCAAATCGCCAGCATCTGTACAGGAACCCACACATGGATCAAAACTTTAGCGCCACCAGCAAAAACACTAGATGCAGAGAAGGACAACAACAATATCAACAAGCAAAGGTACATGAGAGGGCCTTGGCGATTGAGAATAGTTGCTCTTCGAACAACTTTTCCTCGGCCGCAAAGGAGGCACGCAGATCCTCTTCGCGCTTCTGTGCCTCTTCACGAGCTGCGATTGCCTCATCGCGACCCTTCACAGCTGCGGCATGTGTTTTCTCCAAGGTGGCGACGTTACGCAGTAAGGCATTATGTTCAGCTACACAGCAATCAAAAGTTGATTATCAGTCGACTATACCAAAAGGAGAAGACGAAAAAGAATAAGTGTAGAACACTCACTCTCAACCACACGATGACACGTCTCCAGAATTGCATGCTGGCGGAACATCGCCATCACATGCTCTGCCAAGTGCGTGGCTTCCTTTACAAGGAGCTGTCGCACAAACAAGGAATCAGTGGAGGCAACAGATAATGTCGACTACAACACTAAAAAGAAGAAAAGCTATACTTACATGGTCCTCCAGCGACTCCAAAGATGTTTCCTGTACCGTCATCCGAGCAACCATTCGATGCTCCCCTACGTGAGGAGAGCTAGAAGAATTGTGCCCGGAGTGTGCCGCCACCTGAGGGGAAGGAGCGCGCTCGACCTCTTTCTTGGCCCTTGAGGTCGCGACTCCTGACTCCTTCAAAAACTCGACGTCGCCAGAAGATGACGACGCCTCTTTATTACAAGACAACACCCACCTTGAGAAAGGGAAAATTCTAGGACAAGCCAACAAGAAGACAACAGAGAAGAACAAATGAACTCAAAAACTTACCAGTCAAACTTGTCAAAATCAAACGTGGCCTCCACCGACTCCGACAAAGACTCCTTAGGCAATCGCATCTTCTTGCGAGAAGATGGTGCCACAGCCCTCACAGGAACGGCAGGAATTGGCGACTCCGCGCCAAAGGCCATACCTTCTGGAGTCGAAGGAGATGACGCGTCAGAATCCTTGCTGCGTGAACGCTTGCGAGTATCCGGACTCTCGGACTCGGGGGCTTCCTCTTCCACATCAGAAGGGACAGTCGATTCAGACTCGTCCTCTTCCAAAGCTTCGCGAGGAATAATCCCCTTAGGGAGAGGGGGCATACAAGGCGACACCGCCCAATCCTGCATACAGACAATGAAGATTAGCAAAAAGAACAAGTAAGCAACAGAAAAGCAATCGAGAAAATAAGCTACTACGTAGCACAACTGTACCTCAGGAGGAGTATTCGAAGCATCAAAGGGAGGAACAACTGGCTCACTAGGAAGCACATCCTTGCCAGTGCACTTCATGACCAGTCGAACCCTCTTATCCACCTCACTCGCGGACATGCCATCGGCAGACACGCGAGTGGCATCATCAGCGCCAGCCCATTGAAACATGGGGTGGACTCTGGCTAGAAGGTGCTGGACGCGACGGCGCAGCCAAGTTGGGATGAGGGCGCAGCCTCCCTCTTCTTTGCCGATGCAACTCTCGAGGTCACAGACGCATTGATACAACAAGCCTGTCTCCGCGAGTTCGCCAGGCATAACTACGTTCTTCTAGGAACGCATCTTCTTGCATGGAGTCGCGGGATCGAAGGGCGCGAGTCCAAAGTGCTCATCTTTGGCCTTCTGATCATGGACATAGAACCATTTGTCCCTGCATCCCTGGACGGACTTCGTGAGCTTGATGTCGAAGTAGGTGGCGGATGGGTCGACGTGGATTCCGCAACCACCTACGTCATAAACTAAAGAGCCAGATGCGGACTGGCGCTTCAATTTAAAGATGCGCTTGAAAATACCAAAGTGGGGCTCGATTCCGAGCCAGCACTCGCAAAGAGTGATGAAGCAAGAGATGTGGAGGATCGAATTTAGGGACAGCTGATGGAGCTGGAGCCCGTAGAAACAAAGAAGACCCCTAAGAAAGGGGTGAAGAGGCAAGGAAAGACTGCGAATGATGAATGCAAGAAACATCACTCGAAAACCAGCGGGAGGAGCAGGAATGGTCTCACCGTTGGGGACGCGCGCATCGGCGACTGCTGCGGAGATCACTCCGTCTTGGCAAAGAAGACGGAGATCAGACGCCTTGATGATGGAAGGGCGCCACGCACCATTTGTAACGCGGGTGCCCGCGACCTTCTTCTTCCCGCCGGCGGCGGTACTGGTGCCCGCAGCGGTGGAGCCGCCCTTCTTCTTTGTCGCGGCAATAGTTGCCGCGGAATCAGCGGCAGTGCCTCCCTTCTTCTTCCCCATTGCATGACGGCGATGTGAGTGAAGGAAGTAGCTCGGGAATGAGCGGAGCTGGTCCAGCGTCGTGGAGGAGACGGGCGCAGGAGAAAGCAGAGGAGCAGAAGCAATGGCGATGGCAACAAGGAAAAAAAGCACAGATGGGAAAATTACCGCCGTAGCGCCGCTACTTAACCCCTAGAAGATGCAATCCAACGGCTCAGAAAAACCCTATTGGACGCGTGGCACACATCGTGTTGGACACGTGGAGAAGGGGAAGCGCGAACCGTCCCTCCACTACTCCCATTACACACGGAAATCGAGGAGGAACAGTTAAAATAAAGATTACACATGCCCAGTCAAATCAAAGTCAGGAAGTGGGACCCACCGCTCGTCACGTCCCGTCAAACTCGCTCACGCGGGCAACTGAGGTCATACAAGCGTCAGCACTGGCGTCATCAAAGCTACACAGTGAAAAAATTCGACTACTTTAGTCCTTGCTGGAGTCTTCGACTCCACCAAGCACTTGGGGGCTACTCCCATAGGGAGCGCTGGCCGCGCACCCTACAATTTTTCTTTTCTTTTTGCAGGAACAAGGACAATCAAAACAAAAACCCAACCACTCGAAATACGGTTCGACCATGGACATGGGTTACTCCCATAGGGAGCGCCGGAAGCAAATTCGACAGAAACAAACAAGCAAAAGACGACAGCAGTCGCAAAAGTTATTTAGTCCCTGCCTTAGTCTTCGACTCAACTAGGCACTCGGCGGCTACTCCCATAGGGAGCGCTGGTCGCGCACCCTATGATTGTTTATACAGAAAACTGTGGGTTGATAACATACGCACTTGAAGCTTATGGCGACACCACCTCATAATTTCCCTACAAAGAGACTATGTCTCCTGGGTCGCCCGAATCGTCTCCGCGATGATAAATTTCGGATGCCGCGCTTACAGCGTGAAGGTAAGACTTGAATAAGGCCTGGCAACGCATTTAGCTGCGCACTACTAGAAATATATCCGTGCATACAGACACGATGAACATGCCTTGACGGACGCGTCGAGTGCTCACACCCGTATAACTGGAATTCTACTCCTGTAAGACCTCCCCGGCCTGAGTCGAATTACACCTGCACTTTTCCGGATTCGAGTCCAGGGACTCGAGTTCGAGTAGATTGCGTTGTTTCACCCTAAGATGGTTAACTGATACCGGTACTTCGGTTATATCAGGCACGTACATCAACAATCCCTATGACACAAATAAAAGCAGTCGAAATGTACTCAATCAAGCATTCAAAGACTTCAAAAAGTCCCCAGTCGAATCTACGATTCCACTAGACACTCGGGGGCTACTGACATGGGTATACCCTACAGGTACTCGAGCTTGGTATATACGGTCCAAATACGTACAGGCCCACGGTGTCGCCAAGGCCCGGATGAAAGGACTCGAGTAACCTGCGAACTCTCGATTGCTTGAAGAACAAGAAGAAGCTAAACATAGAAAGTTTGAAAGGGAAAAACCCTAACTTGTAACCGACTCGACCTGCTATCCGAGACCTAGCCTATCTATATAAAGGCTAGGAGGGGGCGGCGAGGAGGACACACGCAACCCTACTTTCCACAACCCTCGCCAGATTGCATCTGCGCACCGTTGTAACTTTCGACTCCTTTGATAATTCCACGAGCAGACAAGCAGGAGTAGGCACCTCTACGAGGCCTGAACCTGGGTAAATCTCTGTCCCCTGTGTGCTTGTTTGCTAGCCGATAGATGTCTCCAGCGCTCCCTCCTTCTCCAAAACCCAAGTCCATAACAATGGGCATTGATGAGTTAAACCCTCGTCAGATAGGCTAGGTCTCGGGTAGCAGGTCGAGTCGGTTATAGATTAGGGTTTGTCCCTTTAAACTTTCTATCTTAAGCTTCGTCTTGTGCTACAAGCCATCGGAGTCTCCGTGAGTCACCTGAATCCTGTATTGGGCCTTGGTAACACCGTGGGATCCTATCATATATGGGCCGTATATACCAAACTCAAGTACCTGTAGAGTATCCCCCGAGTGTCCAGTGGAATCGCAGATTCGAGTGGAGACTTTATGAAGTCTTTCGAGTGCATAGCTGAGCATATTTTCGAGTGCTCTGTTTCATGTCATAGGAATTGTTGATATATGTGCTTGATTTATCCGATGTATCGGGATCAGCTAACTGACTTAGGGCAAAACAACGCAATCTACTCAAACTCGAGTCCCCAAACTCGAATTTAGAAAAGTGCTGGCGTAATTCGACTCAGGCCACGGAGGTCTTACAGGAGTCGAATCCCAGTGTGTAAGTGTGAGCACTCGACGTGTCTGTCAAGGTGTATTCATCGTACATGTAGGCATGGATATATTTCTGGTAGTGCATAGTAGATGCATTGACAGGCCTTATTCTGGTCTTATCTTCATGCTATAAGCGCGGCATCCAAATTGCTGTCATCGCGGAGATGATTTGGGTGACCTAGGAGACGCAGTCTCTTTGCAGGGAAAATATGAGACGAATTCGCCATAGAATTCGAGTGTGGATGTTATCAACAGATGGTGTAACATATAAGAAATAATCATAGGGTGCGTGGCCAGCGCTCCCTATGGGAGTAGCCCCCGAGTGCCTATTCGATTCGTAGACTCAAGTGGGGACTATAAGTATTTTGCGACTGCTGCCGTCTTTATTTGCTTGTTTTAGTCAAATGTGCTTCCAGCGCTCCCTATGGGAGTAACCTGGAGTCCACAATTGAATCGTTGATTTGAGTGAAGGGTTTTCATGATGCTTGGATATCTACATAAAATTCTTTCAAGTGCGCCGCTAGCGCTCCTATTAGGAGTAGCCCTCCGAGTGATTGGTTGAGTCGAAGACTCGAGTAAGGACTAAAGTAGTCAAAATGTTCTTCTGCTGGAATTGATGACGTCAGTGCTGATGATGAGATGACCTCACTTTCCCACGTGAGCGGCTTTGACAGGGCGTGACGAGTAGTGGGTCCCACTTTCTAACCTTGATTTGGCTAGGCGTGCGTAATCTTCTGTTTTAACTACGTCTCCTCGATTTCCGCGCGTAATGGGAGCAGTGGGGGATGGTTTGTGTTTTACCCTTGCCACGCGTCAGTGCTGATGTACGCCACGCGTCTGGTAGGTTTTCTTCTAGCCGTCGGATGACATCCGTTAGGAGGTTAAGTAGAGGCACAGGTTCGGTAATTTTTCCCTCATCTCTCTTCCTGCTTGTGCTTCCTCCGCCATTGTTGCTCTTGCTGCTCCTTTGCACACATCTTCTCCATGGCACTGGACCAACTCCATGTCTTCCCCAATTACTTCCTGTGCTCACATCGCCATCGCAAGATGGGCAAGAAGAAAGGAGGTGCCGCCGCTGGATCTACGGCCACCATTGTCGCTGCCAAGAAGAAAGGAGGCGCCGCTGCTACAGGCACCAGTGCTACCGCTGCGGCGGGGAAGAAGAAAGGTGCGGGCACCCATTTCACCAATGGGTCATGGTGCCCATCCATCATCAAATCTTCGTAGCTATTCACGCTGCGCCAAGATGGAGCGCTTCCTCCCGCGGAAGACGACTCTCGCATGCCCGGCAAAGAGGTTATCCCCAATCCTCTTGCGGGTTTCCGGGTGATGTTCCTTGCATTCATCATTCATAGTCTCTCTCTCCTCCTGCATCCTTTTGTTAGGGGTCTCCTCTGCTTCTATGGGCTCCAACTGAACCAGTTGTCCCCAAATTCGATTCTCCACATCACTTGTTTCATCACCCTTTGTGAGTGTTGGCTCAGAATCGAGCCACACTTTGGTCTCTTCAAGAAGCTTTTTAAGCTCAAGTGTTAGTCGAGGTCTGATTCGATAGTCTACGACGTAGGAGGCTGCGGAATCCACGTCGACTCCTCTGTCACTTATTTCGACATCAAACTCACCACGTCTGTCCAAGGGTGGAGAGATAAGTGGTTCTACATCCGCGACCAGAAGGCCGACGGAGAGCACTACAGACTCGCACCCTTCGATCATGTGGCTACCTACAAGAGGAGGCACTCCTGGAAGAACATTGTGATGCCCGACAAGCCTGAGGAGACGGAGATGTTGTATCAGCATGTCCGCGACCTCGAAAGCCGCATAGGCAAAGAGGAAGGTGGCGCTGAACTTATTCGCACGTGGTTGCGCTAGAGCCCATCCGATGTACCCGCTGGATTGGTGCTGGCGATGTCACTCGCATATCTGTAGAGGGCATTTCTTCGGGTGAGGTAGATAGGAGGTTGCGGCCGGTGACCAAGTATACCGCCAAGGAGGATCTCCCAGGCGAGTCAGTCGTGCCTCCTTTCGATGCCAACAATCCTCCACCTGAGGTAGAATTTCCCTATGAAGTGTTCTAGACTTTTGATTGCCTGTTTGGTGCTTGATATATACTGATGCTTCTTTTGCTGGTAGGACTAGAAAGTGGCTACCAGCTTGCCTCCTCAGCCTGAAGGAATTATCCCGCACGAAGTGGAGGAAGAGGACGAGTCGGGCTCCACGGTTCCGATTGAGGAAGATGAGGAAGCCCCCGAGTCCGGCGATCACGAGAGGCGTAAGCGCTCCTGTAGCGCGGATTCGGATGCCTCCTTGCCAGCGATGTCGGAGGGTCCTTCTGCTGTTGCGGAGGAGCCAATCCCTGCCGTGCATGTACGCTCCATGGCTCCTCCTGCTCGAAAGAAGCTGAGGTTGCCGAAGGAGTCGTCGGGGGACTCCTTTGATCTCGAGAACTTTGACAGGTAAGCTTTAAATATTTGCGAGTTCATCTTGTTTTCCTTGAAGTTTCTCTTCTGAAGTGGTATTGGTCATGTTTGTAGTCAAACGGCATCGTCGTCTTCTGACGACTGCCAATTTGTGAAAGAGTCCGGAGTCGTGGACTCCAAAAACAAGGAAGTTGATGTGCAGTCGCCTTCTCCTTCGGTGGCGGCCCACTCCGACGCCAACTCTTTGAGTTCCCCTCATAACGGGAGGCACCATATGGTTGCACGAACGCCCACTCTACAGGAATCTTCGGAGTCCCTGGAGGAACACGTAAGTATCTTTTTGCCGCTGGTAGTCGAATTGTGAATTTGTGCCTTTTTGTCAATGCTGAATCATCGTTTCTCTTGGTGTAGCCTATCGTGAAGGATTCCACTCGCCTTGTGGAGCAAATCCTTGCTTTGGGTCAACAGCAGGCCCTGCTGGAGAATTGCCACCGCGCAGTCGAAGGTTTGTACTAATCTTCTTTCTTGGCTCTGCTGATGTAGAAATTTGTAGACTCAGTTGTTGTTGTGCTCTGTCCTTTGTAGGTGAGCATAATGAGCTTCTCTGTCGCGTCATTTCCCTCGAGAAGGGACTTGCCGCAGCGGAGAAAAAACGAGATGAGGCAGTCGCGGCCCTGGAAGAGTCACAGAAGCATGAGGAAGACTTGCATGCTTCCACTGACGAAAGGGAGAAGTTGTTCAAAGAACAACTTTTCTCGATTGCGAAAGCTCTATCAGGTATTGCTCAGCCTCGCTTGTATTTTTTGCCTGTTTGATTTCATGTCGTTGTGCTAATATTCTGTGTATGCAGATGCTGCTGGCGTAAGCTTCGACGCCCAGGCCTTGCGCCATGCAGATGCCATGGCTGGCGCCATGGCCGCAGTCGAGGACCGTAGTTTGTCCCTCCAGGATACACTCAGGAAGGCTAAAAACATGCTGAGCCGCCTCCGTGAGGATGTGTTTCCTAAGGCCAACTTAATCGAGACTCTTGATGGCTTGGTGGAATCCTTCGCAGAAGGCATCCCGACGGAATTCAAGAATACTCAGCGGTCTCTTGGCGCCACCATGGCTCTCGCGATGGCACAAGCACATGGCATAGAGCTGGACCCGAGTGCGATCTCCGAGGCGATGCATGTCGATGCGGGAGGCCAGCAGGTAGTGTTTGCTCCCTTTGCTACTAAATGTAGTAAATACGGGCCTCGTCTCATCGAGACAGTCGCCAAGTATTCTGAAGAGTTGCGGCGAGTGAAGGCGGTGAAGGCTTCGGCGTCTGGGGCTACCACTGGACAGTTTGTGGCATCAGAGACTACCACGGATTTGAGGAAGCCCCCAAAGTCAAAGTCGAAGTCGAAGAAGCAGATTGCTCCATAGCTGCCCTTTGTAATAGTTGTAGCTTCCTTTTGCTGGTCCGCATTTTGTGGGCGGTTCCCCCTTGATACTTTTATCGAATTTGAATGTATTCCTCCTTTTTATCAATGTATGATTGGTCTCATTTTCCTTTTGCTTGGTTGTAACTAGGGTCCTTCGAGTGGTCCTTCGACTGATCCTCATGACTCTCCTCCCACCGATGAAGCCGTGGCGCAACCACGTTCAAAGGTGGAGGAGCTGTCGTTTCTCTCATGACTGCGCGGCCGTATAAAGCAGTTGGAGCGTGAGTTGCCCATTATCCTTGGTAATGCGGATGTGTGGAAGTCGAAAGCTAAGAAGGCTACCGCTCGCGAGAAGTATCTCCTGGATGGAGTTGCGCAGTTGAACAAGCAATTTAAATGTTAGCTCTCTAACTTCTTATCATTTTCTTTAGCCATTCACGGTGATGCCTTGTCTTTATACTTTGCTCTTGATTTTTTAGTTGTTAGCGCTCGTCATCCACAGGATGAGATGGAATGGGTAGCCATTCAAATGAATGACTTAACCTAGGAGCAGCTGTAGGCTAGTGGGTACTTTTGGGTGGACCACGATCGTGCAGTCGTGTTGGCGACGCTACAGGATCATTCTTCACGAGTGCTTCAATGCTTGAAGAAGGCGCAATCATGCCTTAGGCATATCTTCCAAGCGATTTTCCTCTTGATGTGGTGCCCTCAAGCCTGTTGGATCTCCTCGAGGTTTCAGGATATCAGCACGGTACGCGAGTGTGTGTGACAGCAACTGGTCGCAGGTGCTAAGGCTGCATTGTCGCTGGTACGACTACATCGGCTAGATGTGGACATCGCGTCTGTTGCTGCTAGACCACCGCCGCCACCAGAAGGGATGACTTGGAATATGGTGCCGCACTACCAGGTGGTTGACCGGCCAGCGGAGGATATGGTCGACTTCTTTGAAGAGCAAACAAATGTTCTTCTTTTGCAGCAGTAGCGTAATTTGTCTCCTGCACAGAGATGTATAAGTGTTGTAAAATTCATATGATTACGATGGGTGTATTTTGATACCCCTTAATATGTAAAGAGCTTGCTAGCTTGTATATTTTTTGATTGTGCTATAAGGTATATGTCCTTTTCGTTAGCCTGACATGTATCCATCTCAGCACCTTGCCAACCTGTCAGGTGCGTTGTAGCTGGGTTGGTGTTTATCAAGGGTTCGATTGGTAGTGCGTCAGCTACTCAGGATGCCGTATTGTTCGTGGAACAAGATGCAAAGGGTGGTGCAGCCCCCGCGTAAAATAATTGCGAGAAAAGCATAAAACATAGGGTTTGGGGCACTTAGCTATATTTAATCGTAGAATATCATGAGGTACAATGTGTGGCTAAGTATCCTGGCTGAATAGCCTTATTTGTAAAGTAAAAAACATCTAAGGGTAGAAACGGGGCAGCTGCGCGATGTTCCAGGGGTTGGAGTATGCGACTCCGCTCTTGAAATCTTTAAGGCGATAGGCGCCACCTGGGATTACTTCGGTAATAACGTAACGTCCTTCCCAAGGGGACTCAAACTTGAGGTGCCCTTGTTGCTTCAGTCGTAGGACCAGGTCTCCTTCGACAAAGGATCTAGGGCGTAGCCTTCTACTGTGGTAGTTGTGGAGGCTCTGCTGGTAGATCATGGATCTCTCCGCTGCAATCTCGCGTTCCTCGTCAAGGAGGTCGACGGAGTCTTCGAGTGCGAGGGTTGATTCCTTCTCGCTGTATGCAACCACCCACAGGGCTTTGTGGCGCACTTCTGCTGGTAGTACCGCTTCAGCACTGTGCATCATGAAGAACGGAGTGTAGCTCGTGGCGCTATTTAGAGTTGTGCGTAAGCTCCAAAGTACAGATTGCAGCTCGTCTGGCCAGCACCCAACGGCATGTTCGAGTGGCCGAAGGAGTCTTTTCTTGATTCCGCCATAGAGGAGGTCGTTGGCCTTTTCGACTTGACCGTTGGTCTGAGGGTGAGCCACCGAGGCGTAACTAATGTTTATTCCTAGGTTTTCGCAGAATTCCTAGAACTCCTTGGAGGTGAATTTTGTCTCGTTGTCCGTGATGATGCTATGTGGCACCCCAAAACGGTAAACGATGGACTCGAAGAACTTGATAGCGCTGGCTCCTGATTGATTCATCACTGGCATGGCCTCGATCCACTTGGTGAATTTATCGACCGCGAGTAGGAGGTAGACGTAGCCTCCTCGCGAGGATCTCGGGAGCTTGTCGACCATGTCGAGTCCCCATTGTGCAAAGGGCCAAGCTACTGGTATTGGCCTGAGCTCTGCGCCGGGTGCATGCGGTTTGTCCGTGAATCGTTGGCAGGCGTTGCAGCGCTAGACGATGTCCTTGGCATTGCGCATGGCCGTTGGCTAGTAGAATCTAGCTCGTAGAGCTTTGGCGACGAGAGCGTGACTGCCAGCATGGTGTCCACAAGTGCCTTCGTGTATGTCGAGTCGGATGGCTCTTCCGTCCCCGTTGGAGACGCACCTCTAAAGAACTCCTGTGATGCTGCGCTTGTACAGTTCGCCGTTGATGAGGGAGAATGCCTTGGATCGTCGCGCTATGTGTCGTGCATTAGTCGGGTAATCTGGCATCCTTTTGCTGAGTAGGTATGTGATATATGGCTGTGTCCAAGATGGCTCAATCATCATGACCTCCATTGGGCCTTCTAGTCCTATATCAGGCTCCATGTCATCGAGTGCCATTGGCTCATTGGGTGGCATAGCCCCCGAGTCCATTGTTGTGCTTGCCTTCTTTTCTGGAGCCTTAGGCTTGATGGAGCGTTCATAGATGTGCTCTAGAAATACTCCAGGTGGTATTGGGGTGCTGGTGGAGCTGATGTTGGCGAGTATATCCGCCTCTTCATTGCTTTCGTGGCCAATGTGTCGCAGCTCGCAGCTGCCGAAGTCTCCCTCGAGTGTGTCGTAGAGGTCGTGGTAGGTGATCATGTTGTCGCTTAGGGCATCACACTCGTGCATTGTTTGGTTGACCACCAATATGGAGTCGCCGTAGATGAGGAGTCTCTTGGCGCTGCAGGCTTTAGCCATCCGCATTCCATGGATCAAGGCTTCGTATTCACCTTCGTTGTTGGAGGCTATGAACTGCATTCGCAGAATATACTTCATCTTGTCCCCTTGGGGCGATGTCAGTATGACACCTGCGCCAGCTCCGTCCTTTCGCTTGGACCCATCGAAGTGCATTGTCCAAAGATCGGACATATCTGGCTTGTCGGGGAGTTGGTTCTCCTCCAGTGTATGAGGAAGTCCGGGAGAACTTGCAATTTGATCGCATCGCGCTTCTCATATGCGATGTCTCGTGGAGACAGTTCGATTCCCTAGAGCACGACTTGTCTAGTGGCGTCGGGGTTATTGAGTATGTGCCCGAGCGGGGCTTTGTTTACCACCACGATTGGGTGCTCCTGGAAGTAGTGGCGTAGTCGCCTGGCTGTCATGAAGATGCCATATGGCAGCTTCTGGTAGTGCGGGTACCGCAGCTTTGTTGGTGTGAGCACCTCGCTGAGGTAGTATACTGGGCGCTGAACCCCATGGACCTTATTTTCTTCGGCTCGCTCCACCACGAGCATAGTGCTGACCACCTGGTTGGTGGCGGAGATATATAGAAACAACGGTTCCTTTTCGCGAGGCGTGACCAATACTGGCGAGGTGGATAGTAGACGCTTGAGGTCCTCGAATGCTTCTTGCGCTTCATCCGTCCACTCGAATTTGTCAGCTTTACGGAGAAGTTGATAGAAGGGCTGTCGTCTGATTGAGGACAAGTACGCCATGAGGGGGTCCTCGAGGAGTACGGAAGAGAGGGGTGTCAGACGTACGGTATTCCGGGACGATGCGCACACAAGTTTACCCAGGTTCGAATCTACCGGCTTTGGACGGATCCTACTCCTGCTAGCAATCCAGTAATACGGCAGAGCCGGAATATGGGTTACAAGGGTATCGCCTCTGCGAGTTGAGGGTCTAAAGTATTAGGTTGTGCCCTAAAGGCTCTCCCTAGGACGGCTTATATAGATATCCGGCCTAGGGTTTACAGGAGAGATCAATCTGGCTACGACTAAGAGTTGGTTACAGAGTACATCTTGAACTGCAAGTAACATTATGGGCCTAAGTCGGTAAGTCTTCTGGGCCTTCCCGTAGCCGGATTGGACTCCATCTTCTCTCCCTGACTGGGCCGCTCGTGAAGCAAAGCTCTAACCCGAAGTGGGCCACCCTGGTCAGTGAGGAACTGTGAGGATACCCGGAAAGTACATCCCCAACAGCAGCCCCCAGAGGCCTCCAAGATCCAAAGTCAGATTTATCATCATCGTCTAGCTTGATCTTCGTCTTGCAGAATCTTGAAGGGCTCCTGAAACTTTACAACAAAAAATACGATTCGGGTCTTAAAAGTAAGTCGGACCTATCAACAGGTTACTCGAATTTTCCAGCTCGATTTCAAACTAAGCCGGAACTTGGTCTCTAACGCCACCTGACACAAGCATGGTCAAGTCACGTCATCTGACAGGCGTGCCGTCATCACGACTGTTGGTGGGTCCGCGGTTCACGGAACCGAGGCGCCGTTTCAATGCATGCGTGGAGATCGAGGCGACGCAATCATCGCGTGGGTCCTTCCCAGTTCTTTCCACGACGCTTGGCAGTTACACTGTAGCATTTGCACGAATCTTGGCGCAGTTAGGTGGATATAAGGGGTTTGGATTTCTCCTTCTCCTTTCCACCAGTCCTTTGCCATTTCCTTTCCTCCCAATCCTCGTGCGCACACAGAGCCTCCTCGTCCTTCCCCCACAAAACTCCCAGCGCCGCCCCTTTCAGGTCATCTTCTCACCGGAGAAATGGCTTCATCTTTTTCCTTCGGTTTGGCGGCAGCAGCGGCGGCGGCGACGGCGGGAGCAGCAGCGGAGAAGCAGAGCTTCCGGGGAATCTGGATCCCCTGCGCCCTCAACGAGGAGGGCCTCAAGAACGTGGAGAAGGAGGGTCTTCTCGTCGCCGGCGACTGGCGGACCGGCTCCGGTGAAACCATCCCCAACCCGCGCGACGGCGAGCGGGTCCACTTCGGCACCCATCTCGACCAAGGTCTGTCTTTTCCTCCCTCGGAGTTCTTCTCCGAGGTGATAGATCATTACGGAGTTCACAATCTTCCTCCTAACTCTCTCTTAGAGATGAGTGTGTATGCTTCGCTTTGCGAGGGCTTTCTCGGAATTAGGCCGAGTTTGCTTCTCTTCCGGTACTACTTTCATGTCCGGAGAAATTCCATCACTGCCGGTGTTCCTTACATCACCGGCACTATTAGCTTTTCACTTAGACATGACCGGGCATATCCCAAAATTTCAGCCAGTGACTCGGTCAAACAATGGCCAGCCACTTTTTTCTATCATAGGGATATTTTGGCTCCCGGCAAAGCTACTGCTTTGCCGGCTTTTGCGGAGGGAGCTGCCACGGCTCAACCTTCTTGGGACGAGGCTGCTCTGGTTCTCACCGATGATCTGATCCTCGCTAAGAGGCGGATCGAATATTTGATCAAGCACAAGGGTCTGAAGGGATCCGACTTGGTCCAGTGCTGGGTCTCACGTCGGATCCAGCCACTTCAGTACCACGGGGATAGACTGATGCACTCCATCACGTCATCCAAACAAGACTCCCTCTGCATCAACCCCAAAGCCTACACTACTCAAGGCTACATAAGCCAGATCAAGTGGCTGATCAAGGAGCGGATCGAGAGGAGAATTCCGGAGGTTTCTCTAGATATGCACACGGCGGAAAATCCCGTGGTGCCGGTAAGCTTCCATCAGTACACCTTTTATGTGTTTCAATCTTCGACTTATACTGCAATACTGATATGTTTTCTTGTTTTCAGCTTGCTGACCTCCCCGAGTCGGAACTTGCTCTGCTCGAAGGATACCCTCCTGAGTTTTCTCAGGAGACAGAAGTGGTCCCATTGCCGGACCTTGCGCTCAAGAAGCACAAAGCTCCGATAGTGGCCGTTCGCACAAAGGAGGTGCCTGTTGTGAAGAGGTAACTTTCAGTCACAATTTCCTCCTCTGTACCTTTCTCGAATTTCTTTCCTAGATGTAACGTTTCCGACTTTACTACATTCTCAGAGCAAAGCCTTTCATCAAGGGTAAGGGGAAGGGGATTCCTTCGAAGCCCCTGCGACAGACGAAGCTCACCATAGCTTCCCCTACCGCGGCTCCTCCGACTCCTGCCCCTCAAACTTCTGCAACTCCGGCGATCATTCCTGCTCCGGTAGTTGCAGAAGATCCGGCTCCTCCAATGGAGCCGGCAATCCTTGGGTCACAAACTGACGTCACCGTGGGTGCGTTAGATCAAGATAAGGGTGAACCCTCTTCGGGTAATGATCCCTCAGCTGAAACCTTCACCGAAAACCTCATCAACAATCCGGGACTTGCCAAGTTTGGCCTGTCCCGGAAATCTACAAAAGAGATCTAGCGGCTAGCCAGGTAAGTCCTGGACAAAAGCCATTTATCTCCCGAAGAAGCGCAAGAAGCAGAGGACGTCAAGTTCTCTGACCTTCTCGCTCAAGTCCGCCTTCGCGACGAGAGGATTAGGACTAGCGAGCTTCCAACAGCCCCAGTGATCCCTCTTACTCTTGCCGAGAAGGTGGCCGCTGAAGTGAACGCGGGTTTGGATAAACTCACCCGTGAGCAATATGTAAGTCGGAATTCCAACTCTTGTTTTTCCATTATGTTATATCATATCCTCTAGCCCCCAAGCATGAAGTAGGATACGTAATCCGAGTTTATGCTTCATTAGGATGCCAAAGAACGAACTAGTGTAGCCCCCAAGGCTCGTGCTGATATTTAGCAAAAAATATTAGCCCGAGTCTTAAGTAGCTTTCTGACTTTGGGTATTCTGACTTACAGAAAGTATGTTCCTATAACCAGGAATTACTGACCAATGTCTGCGATAAGCGGAGAGAGATCAAAGCTCTTCGGCTTAAAAATGCTGAACTTAAAGTAGACAAGGATGAAGCCGAAGGTAAACATTCCGAGATTCAAACCTTGTCTTATGATATTTTTCAATGTCGAATTTTTCTGAACTATTGTTCTTTTTTGACTTACAGCGCTGGTGAAACAATCCGTCGCCATGATTGAAGAGGCCGAGAACCTCAAGACCTTGGTGGTGGAGAACAAGGGACTTTGCCAAGAGCTGGATAAGCTCAAGGAGGATCATGAAAGGAGCATAGATCAAGTCCTTGAATCCTCCTCCACAGCCACTGATGAGCGTGATCGCAAGATCGCTGCTCAAGATAAAATAATCTCGGATCTCAAGAATGAGCTTGGCAGAGAGAAGGACATCTCCCAGGCACTCCGGGCTGAACTCCAGAGTCTTCGAGAGGAGAAGACCAAGTTTGACGGCGTCATTCTCGGTATGTTCCATCTTTCTGATTTATCTTTTTCTTTGACTTCTATCAATGTCAGATTTTTCTTAACTTTGTTTTGTGCATAGGTCCTCTGAACTTGACGGCTCTTCCTCCTCCGAGCCCCGCACCCACCGACTTACCCAAGTCGGTGACCTTCTTCATGACTTCCGCCAGTCCCTTGAGGACATTGGCGAGTCTCTTAGGATTCAGGACATGCCAAGCATGTCGGATTTTTAGGTGCGGGACAAGGCCAAGGAGATGCCGCAGCTTGTTCGGGACTGGAATATGTCCTACGCGCAGACTGCTGTGCAGAATGCTCTCACCATGGTCATGAGCCACCATGGATACATGGAGATATGGCAAGTGACCAGAGGGTACTGCAAGGTAGACGAAGACGACTAGGAGCAGGACCTTCAAGCCATCATGCACTCCTGCGCCGGATATGGGTGTCACGTGGCTGATCTGACCAGCTACGAGATCCCCTTCTTCACCCGTGTAGCTACTCCGCCTCCTCCTCAAGAAGAAGCCGAAGAAGTTTCCGACGATGAATGGACCACCTCAGATCCAGACATCTTGGAACGATATCAAGGCGGAGTAACCAGCGAGCCGGCAGCTCCTTCATCTCCTCCTGCATCATAGACCAGAAACTTATGTATTATTCCGGAAAGAACATGATGCGTTTGTAAATATTAAGTACTATTTATTTTGCTAGTGCTAAGCTTTTGATCTATTCAGCACTTTTGACTTTGATTTTTTGTGTGCCTGAAATGTTTACATAAGCACTTGTATTTTTCCTATTCACTTATCGTTTATCTGGCTTTCCACTTCGTCCCTTTCGCGAGCCGGCTAAACCTTCTGCCCAAAACTTTGCAGAGCAACGGAGCTCAATTGCTAAACCAGTTTTAACTCGGAAACAAAGCCGGCTTCCAGTACCAACAATTCACTACTCGGAAAATACCCGCATCCAGCAATCATACAAATAACCAAAGTAAAGACTAGAAATTTTAGAGTTATACCCGAAGGTAGAAATTTTAGAATCGGAAATCTAGACCAGAACGAACATGAGCATAAAGTACTTTCAAGCTTTCTGGGATTTTCGACTATGACATGATCATTTGGAAATAAGATGGTAAAAACTTCTCAGAAAAAACTTGAGGCAACCAAAACTTTTATTTCTCACAGAACATGTACATATATATGATTACAAAGAAGGATAAACTAAGAATAAAAGGGATGTAGCTGAGCAATATTCCATGGCCTGTCTAACTCATCCGGATTTGTACTGCCTCTAGCTCTCTTTCTCTTCTTAGTAGCAGGTCTTTCTTTGACTGGCCTCATGTCAGTTAAGTAGTACGATCCATTGTGCAATACTTGACTAACTAAAAAGGGCCCTTCCCATACTGGGGAAATTTTGTGCTTTCTTTGTTGCACAAGCCGGAGAACCAAATCACCTTTATTGAAAGATCTAGTTTGGACTCTCTAGCTATGATACTTGCATAACTTCTACTGATAGGCTGTAGATCTCATTTCAGCAACGACGCGAACTTCTTCGACTATGTCGAGATCATTTTGTCGAGATATCTCGGATCCTCTTCGATATACGCGGCCACTCTAGGAGAAGTATGAATTAAATCGCTAGGAAGAACTGCTTTTGCACCATAGACCAAGAAGAAAGGTGTGTATATTGTTGACCTATTCGGAGTTGTTCATAAACTCCAAATTACAGAGGGTAATTCCTCTGCCCAAGCCCCCGCAGCACGTCGTAGTGGTGCTTTGAGTCTCGGTTTTAGGCCTTGTAAGATTTAACCATTTGCTCTTTCGACTTGTCCGTTAGCCTGTGGATGTGCGACTGACACAATATCAAGCCGGATATTTTGCTCATCGCAGAATTCAGCCAATTCTCCCATGGAAAAGTTACTCCCATTATCCGTGATAATGCTATGCGGATAACCATACCGGATTATAACATCCTTGACAAATCTTTTGGCTGTTGCTCCATCACAACTAGTGACAGGTTGAGCCTCGATCCATTTGGTGAATTTATCCACCATCACTAAGAGGTGAGTAAATCCACTTGGAGCTCGTTTAAATGGTCCTACCATATCAAGCCCCCAAACCGCAAAGGGCCATGTAATAGGTATTGTCCGTAGTTGATCAGCCGGAACATGAGCTTGCTTGGCGTACTTTTAGCAGCCTTTGCACGTCTCGACTAATCATTCGGCATCTGCCTGAGCTGTAAGCCAGAAAAATCCGTGTCTAAAAGCTTTTGCCACTAAAGATTTGGCTGCAGCGTGGTGACCACACTCGCCTTCGTGGATTTCCCTTAAGATTTCCACTCCTTCCGGAGATACACAGCGCTGAAAGACCCCAGAAACACTTCACTTATGGAGCTCACCTTTAATAATAGTATAGGATTTTGCTCGTCGGATAATCTGCGGGCTCAGCACCTCGTCTTCGGGTAATTTGCCATCTACCAAATAATCGAGGTAGGGTTGAGTCCAGCTGGGAATTACAGCCAGAACTGCTATCAAAGGTGAGTCAGATTTGGTCGGATATTCCTCATCTACTCCCTTTATTGAAGGAACTTTGAGGTGCTCTAAAAAAGCGCCATCCGGGACCTCTTTCCGCGCAGAGCCTATCCGAGATAGTGCGTCTGCTTCCTCATTTTCTGCTCGAGGGATGTGTTGAACTTCAAACCCTTCGAACGATTTAGATAGATCATCCACGACCGCTTTATATGCTGCCATGTGTTTATTTGCATTACAAATATCCGGCACTTGTTGAGCAACAAGATCTGAATCTCCGTAACACATCAAACGTCGGATGCCAATATCCTTGGCAATCCGTATTCCATGCAACAGTGCTTCATACCCGGCAATATTGTTTGTCGTTGTGAAGTGGATCTGCAACACGTATAAAAGTTTATCTCCTTGGGGTGATTTGAGCACCACGCCAGCCCCGAGCCCCCTCGAGCCTTAGACCCATCAAAAAAGAGGGTCCAATATTCCGACTCAGGGAGGACCATGTTCTCCTTCGTCTCTGTCCAATCAGCGACAAAGTCAGCAAGGATCTGGGATTTGATTGCTGTCCGGGGTTTATACTCAATATCGAAAGCTGCAAGCTCTATGCCCCATTTGGCGACGCGTCTTGTGGCGTCACTTTTGTTGATTATATCTCTCATGGGAGCTTTGCTCACCATGGTAATTGGATGCTCCTGAAAATAGTGTCATAACTTACGAGATGCTAGAAAAACACCGTAAGCCAACTTTTGATAGTGCGGATACCGATGTTTGGACTCTGTCAGGACCTCGCTGACAAAGTAAGTCGGACGCTGCACCAGGTGTTCCTGATTTTCCTCTGGTCTCTCCACCACCATGACAATACTGTCAACCTTATTTGTCGCAGCAATGTAAAGCAACATCGGTTCCTGAGGTTCCGGCGCTGCAAGGATAGGAGTAGATGAGAGTACTTTCTTCAGGTCTTGTAGTGCGGCTTCAGCTTCGTCAGTCCAAACAAAATCCTTGGTCTTTTTCAGGAGTTTGTATAATGGTGCGGCTCTTTCACCAAGCCGGCTTACAAATCGACTGACCACAGCGATGCAGCCAGTTAATCTTTGTATGTCCTTCAGGCGAGTTGGCCTGGACATATTGAGTATAGCCTTGATTTTGTCGCGGTTCACCGCTATGCCTCTTTGAGACACGATGAAACCTAACAATTTTCTGGTTGGTATTCCAAATAAGAATTTCTTCGGGTTAAGCATGATGTTGTATTTTCGTAGATTGGCGAACGTTTCCTCCAAGTCAGAAATAAGTGTTTCCTTCTTTTTGGACATCACCACGATATCATCCACATATGCATGTACATTGCGTCCGAGTTCGTCATGGAGGCAACGCTGCATCGTGTGCTGGTACGTAGCTCCTGCGTTCTTCATCTCAAAGGGCATCGTAACAAAACAGAAGGTTCCGAAGGGGGTTAAATGAAGTTTTGACTTTGTCAGATTCCTTCATCCGGATTTGGTGATAACCGTAATATGCGTCGAGAAAATAGAAGAGTTCCGAGCCTGCCATAGAATCGATGACTTGATCAATTCTAGGCAGAGCGAACGGATCTTTTGGACAAGCCTTGTTCAAGGCAGTATAATCAACACACATCCTTAAATCAGTGGTGTCCTTTTTAGGGACCATTACAGGATTGGCCGACCACTCAGTGTGGATGACCTCTTCTATGAATCCGGCTAACTCGAGCCGTGCTAGTTCCTTAGCTATTGCCTTGCGCTTTTTGTCGCCAAACTGTCGTAAGGACTGTTTGACGGGTTTAGCGTTCAGGTTTACATTTAGAGAGTGCTCGGCAAGTTCCCTAGGTACTCCAGTCATGCCAGATGGCTGCCATGCGAAGATATCTTGATTTGCTTGGAGGAACTTGACGAGCATGCTTTCCTATGTGATACTTAGGCCTACGCCTATCTAGGTCACCTTGGAGGGGTCATCATCCTTCAACGGCGCCTTCTTCGTCTCTTCTGATGCCTTGAACTCCGGATTTCGCTTTGTCACCTCCTTCTTCATTGCGGGCATCTCGGACGGATCTATGCTCTTCTTGATCTCCTGGTACTCCTGGGCATGCAGCACGGCTTCAGCAAAGGCGGCATTTCCATCCTCGCACTCTCGCACCTTCTTCGGGTCTCCCCTGATGGTGATCACGCCGTTGGGACTTGGAATTTTCATCATATTGTAAATGTAACACGGACGAGCCATAAAGGCCCAGTAAGCCGGACGTCCGAATATAGCATGGTATGCGCTCTTGAACGGGACCACTTTGAAGGAAAGTGCCTCCGTCCGATAATTCTTTGGAGTTCCAAAGGTAACATCCAAAGTAATCTCTCCCAGGGAATTATCTTGTCTTCCTGGGACAACTCCGTGAAAGATCACAGAGCTATGGTTCAGCTGTGTTTCCGAGATCTTCATCCGGCGTAGCGTTTCGACATTGAGAATATTGATGCTGCTACCACCGTCCATGAGGGTCTTGGAGAAACCATAACCGTCAATAAGTGGGTTGACGATTAAGGCGTATTTCCCTCGCTTGTGTAGCTTAGGCGGATGATCAGCGTGATCAAACGTGATTGCCACTTCCGACCAGTCCAGATATTGAGGGACAGCCGGAACTGTTGCATTGAGCTCGTGGAGAACTGCTTTCTTGACCTTTGCTGGTTGAGATCCGAGGAAGGTGACGTAAGTGTCCTTCTTGGTAGGAAAAGTTTTCTTCCCTTCCGACTTGGGATTTGAAGCATCAGCTTCCTCCATGTCGGAATCTTCCTTGGTCTCCTTGTCTTTTTCGGGATTTTTCTTTCCCTTCTTCCGCTTAGCTTTGTAGCCCGCGGTATCATCTCTCTTGATGTCGTCATTAAAACGATATTCAGCGTTGGTGTGGGACGAGCCCCCATTGGCGTCTAGGTGATGCACACATGGGTTATTGGCAATGTCGGCCCAAGTGTAGGTTTTGCCTGGTTGTTTTTCTCCTCTACCTTGAACCCTTGATGTCCCACAGCCACGCCCGCGGCCTCCGCCACGTCCTCCTCGTCCTCCAGACCCGGAAATAGTAGTAACCACCGATGTTTCCGCGTTGGGTTTTTCTTCCGGGGCATTTTTGCGCTTCTAAGCTTGTTGCTTTGGTTGTTTTGCCGACTGAGGCACAGCCAGGACGTTGAGTAATCGCTCTGCATCGTCGTCAGCATCTGCATACTTGCTCGCTGTCTCTATCATCTCTCCCAGATCAGTGACCTTGTCACACTTCAAGCGGTGTCGTAGTAGACCAATTGGGAGCCCTGCGATGAAAGCTTCAATCGCGGTTTGATCGTTTACTCCTTGACAGGAGTTCTTGGTGTCGATCCATCATCCGAGGTAATCCCGGCAGGTTTCTCAGGCTTCCTGGGTACAACGCGGTAGGTCTCCAACCGTACAGGGCCTCCGATATGTGCCTTCGAAATTCTGAAAGAACGCACTTTGCATGTCATACCAGTTGTGGATGGTGTTCTCCGGAAGTTCATTGAGCCATGATCGCCCCGTCTTCCGCAACATAAGTGGGAGATATCCGGTTGCGACCAGGCTGTTTCCGCCTTTGGCGATGCAGCAAGCTTGGAAGAAATCCTGTAGCCAGGTATCTAGCCGAGCAATGCCGTCGTAGCCTTGGATGTGCCTTGAGATAGCAAATCCTTCCGGGAATTTTGTAGCTCTGACGCGTGGTCCAAAACACTTGGGGCCCACATAGAAATCATCGTTTTCGTAGCGCCGCGCCTCTATATTGGAGTTGATCCTGTGCCTTGCGTCGTTCGGGGATAGAGATCGTCCCGAATGTCGGTTGTGGCTGCAGTGCCTTGGAGCCAGACTTCGGCTTCTGCCACCACCTGCTCCGCCATGTCATCCTCCTTGGCCTCCTTGGGGGCCGTTGTGATAACTGCCTGGTGGAGGGGGTGGGGCAGCTAAATTGTTTCCGGCTGATCGCCGGCCTAAGTCCGGAGCGTCATTATTCCGGTTCCGGGGAGGTTCTTGACTACGATGAGCCCCCTGCCGGCTTGTTCCAGCATGGTTTCTGTCGTTCCTTCGTCCGTCGTTCCCACCATGGTGAGGCTCAGCTAGACGACTCTCATGTCTAGGAGGTGGCATTCTCTGACGATCCTCCTCCTGACGTTTCTCTTTATCTTCTCCCTTTCGATCGTTGGACTCTCGTCAGGGAGGGTTCCTCGGATTTAGTGCAGCGATCGCGTCTTTCTTGGCCGCTGGAGCGACATTGCTCCAGTTATGCGTAGCTCTACGATGCTATCCTGATGATCCCGTTCTTGAATAATTGTCTTCCCTATGTTCAGGGTGATGATACTGCGCCCGAACATAATGGGATCTTACGCCAGCCCATGCCGGATCTGTGCGACATTGGTCAGAATCCGAGACCAGTTTTTGACTTCCGGACATGGCGACCTTTTGCTGCTCTAGTCCCTTGTTGAGTAGCATGATACCCAAACGGATCTCCTCTGGTCCTGGATTAGCCGATAGAATTCCTCGGGCTGCCACAGTATTCTATACTAGGGTTGGGTATACCCAATCTCCGTTGCTGTCTTTCCGTGGCTTCCTCATCTCATCCGCAAAAAGGACGGCACGGACACGTGGGAATTGGTCATCATTGGTGTGACGCTTCCGTGTCTTCTGATGCAACCGAGACATGTACTCCTTGGTTGACATGCGTTTCTTCTCCACCTCGATGTTTTTTGCTTCATCGAGGAGTTGTTGACGACGCACTTCTAGGGCTTGTGCCCTTTCGTCCAGCTCATCCGCAGTAAGTTCTGCAGCTGTAGGGATAGGTGTGGTTAATGCGGCATCGATGATTTTACGCGCACCTTCTGTGATCACATGTCCATCCACCAATGCTTCTTTTTTCGGCTCTTCTGGGATAAGTGCTCCATCCGAGTCTTCCTCATATTCCTCGGCAATCACCTCCTCTGTGAGAGGGTCTTTTGTCGGGGTCTTGTTCTTCTTCTTTGCCTTCTTGGCAGCGCCGGTAGCAAAGACGGCTTTGGGTCTGTTTCTCAGAGTCAAGCTCTGATCGGTACTTTCGGACATCCGGACTTCGGGATTGTCTCCGACGTCCATGTCATTCTGCGCTTTGGGAGAGTGTTCCCCGGATCCTTCATCCATGGCTTCTCCTTCCTCTGCAGCTTTGGAGTTGTACTCCTCTTCATATTCCACGGTGAACTTTCGGAAATCTGCTGACGTCATAGATTCATCCGAGGATGCGGGAACGTCGGCATTTGTTCCAATTGCCTCCAGCACCGAGTTGGTGTTTTCTCCAGCATCAGCAGAGCTGGATCCAGATCCCACGTATCCGATGAAGTGCGACGCGTGCTTCTTGAGGTACCTACGGCTTTCGCGATCAGCCATCGCGAAATTTTTAATGGTCTCGAGGATTGCATCTGCGCTTTCGCCTTGCAGTATCATACGTCTTAGTGTGTACCTTAGGAAAGGCATGTCTATCCTGGTATCGTCAAAGCCGGAATCAGTGTTGTTGATATGCTCCTCCTGGATTTCGACTTCCACGGGTGGGTCGATCTGGGATCCGGCTTCTCTAGGGAGATCCACTCTAGATTCGACTTGGACCGTGAGGTCTTCTTCAGGCTCAGATTTCTCCACTATCTCCGCAACTGGTGCGGGCTGGGTGGGATTAGGGTTTTCTGAGATCCGAAACTCTGCCGCCTCCACGAACAAATGGGACCCAGAAGATTCTTCTGCCTCTATCATCACCGCTGGGGTGGGTTGGGTAGGTTCAGTGAAACCGATGTAAACATCGATCTCACCAAAAGACATGATTGTGTAGGTAGTCACGGCCTCCCTAGCCAGAATTCAAGTCTCATCGAGAACGATGAGAGGGACATCGCTGGCGTAGAGGATGTGACCGACGACGATGGTCTCGCCGATTCCGATTCTTGCAGATTCCGCTCGGAACGCAGATCCGAAGCTCACTTGCCCCACGGTGGGTGCCAACAGTCGTCAGATTGAGGACAAGTACGCCATGAGGGGGTCCTCGAGGCGTGCTGAAGAGAGGGGTGTGAGACGTACGGTATTCCGGGATGGTGAGCACACAAGTTTACCCAGGTTTGAATCCGCCGGCTTTGGATGGATCCTACTCCTGCTAGCAATCCAGTAATACGGCAGAGCCGGAATATGGGTTACAAGGGTATCGCCTGTGCGAGTTGAGGGTCTAAAGTATTGGGTTGTGCCCTAAAGGCTCTCCCTAGGACGGCTTATATAGATATCCGGGCTAGGGTTTACAGGAGAGATCAATCTGGCTATGACTAAGAGTTGGTTACAGAGTACATCTTGAACTACAAGTAACATTATGGGCCTAAGTCGGTAAGTCTTCTGGGCCTTCCCGTAGCCGGATTGGACTCCGTCTTCTCTCCCTGACTGGACCGCCCGTGAAGAAAAGCTCTAACCCGAAGTGGGCCACCCTGGTCAGTGAGGAACTGTGAGGATACCCGGAAAGTATATCCCCAACAAGGGCAATGCCTTTTCTCCCATTCGACTAATGAATCAACTGAGTGCCACGAGGACGCCCTTTACGTTCTTCGGCTTCTCCATGGCCAGTATGGCCTTTCTTCTTCGGGTTTGCCTCGATCCCTCTCGTGGAGATGAGGTACCCGAGCAGTTGCCTAGATGGTACGCCGAAGGCGCATTTGTCCGGATTGAGCTTGATCCGGTAGCGATCGAGGTTATCGAAGGTCTCGCGGAGATCGTCGAGTAATGCGGATTCCTCTTTGGTTTTGACGATGATGTCGTCGATGTAGACTTGGATATTGCGACCAAGTTGGCTCTTGAGGCAGGCCTGCATACACCGCTGATAGGTGGCTCCTGCATTTTTTAGCCCGAAGGGCATCGTGTTGTAGCAAAACACACCAAAGGGTGTCGTGAACACTGTTTTTTCCTGGTCCTCCTCCTTCATTCGAATATGATTGTAGCCTGAGTAGGCGTCAAGGAAGAAGAGGCGCTCGCATCCCGCAGTGGAGTCGATTATTTGATCAATCCGCGGCAATGGGAAGTGGTCCTTTGGGCAGTGCTTGTTCAAGGAGGTGAAGTCCACGCACATCCACAGGATGTCTGTGTCCTTTTTAGGCACAAGCACTGGATTTGCGAGCCAGGTGCTTTCCTTGATCTCGCGTATGAAGTTTGCGTCGAGGAGTCTGTTGATCTCCATACCGACAACTTTTGCTCTTGGCTCAGACAGTCGTCGTATTGTTTGTTTGACTGGCCTTGTGTCTGGATTCATGTTGACTGAGTGCTCGGCGAATTCCCTAGGAACTCCTGGCATGTCCGCTGGACACCTGGCGAAGATTTCCCAGCCTCACGGAGGAATTCGACGAGCGTGAGTTCCTATGTGGGACTCAAGTTGTTGGCGTTGAGGGTTGTATTGGTCGGGTCCGTTGGGTGGACCTGGACTTTCTTGGTGTGTACGACGAGTCGAAGGATAGGTCAGGTGAACTTGGCTTGCTCAAGGGAGGCAGACTGTTGTCTGTCGATTCCTTCAACCTTGCAAGCTCCTCTTGCATGCTGAAGGACTGGGAGATTCTGTTAAATTCCCTGTCGCAGTTGTCGGACCTAATGAAGCTTCCGCTGACTGTGATGACACTATTTGGGCCTGGCATTTTCATCTGTAGGTAGGCGTAGTGTGGTACCGCCATGAACCTTGCGACCGCGACACGTCCGAGGATGTAGTGGTATTGTGAGGGCTAGTCGACAACTTCAAAGTTGATGCGCTCTCGCCAAAAGTTTTGTGGTGTGCCGAAGATGACATCGAGGCTGATCTTGCCCAAGGGGTATACGCCCTTCCCTAGGACGATGCCGTGGAACATCATGTCTAAAACGTCCAGACATGTCAGAGGGATCCTCATTGCACGCAAGATACTTGTGAACATGAGATTGATGCTGCTTCCGCCGTCCATGAATACGCGACTCATGTCGAAGCCTCCAATCTGTACCTCGAGTACGAGGGGGCAGTGTCCTGGGCGAGGTACTTGGTGTGGATGGTCACGCTTGTCGAAAGTGATGCAGGACTCGCTTCCACTAAGGTACTAAGTGGTGGAGGGCAGAGAGTTTATCGCCAAATTGACTTGGCGAGTGATTGCCTTCTGCATTTGATTCGAGGGACGCCCTTTTTGGATCATGCCCGTGTTGCCCATGGCTCGCGGGTATGGCTCACCTCCATGATGCTGGATTAGCGCAGCCGCAGGTGGTGGTGGCCCAGGTGGTGGTGGTGGTGCTCCGTGAGCCACTGTGCTCGGGGCAGCTCCATATCCCTGGTTGATCGCGTCACGATTCATCTGGGCTAGGCCTTCGTGGAGCTTGAGGAACTCGCGGCAGTCTTTGAGAAGGTTGCTGGACTTTTTCTTGCCACCGTGCTTGTCAATGTAAAAATGTACGTTGCACGGTCCGGACAATTTGTCCTGGATGGATAGTCCAGGTGCTTCGTCGCGAGTGCGGTGCTGCCACACTTGCATAGTTTTCCCGTTGTCACGGTATCCACTGCTGCGGTATCCGCTGTTGCGGTTGTCGTCGCATTTGTCGGTGTAGCCGGCTGCGACCATGTCGACCTCTTCGCGGTCCTCGTAGAGGCGCATTCGACGTTTCCCTCGGCGATCACGTTTGCTCCTGAGGTCGTCGTCATCATCGGAGTAGACACGATTTTTCATCGAGTCCTCTCCGTCAGCCCATCGATTCGCGATCTCCATCTGGTGGTCCATTTTTTTGAGCTTCGAGTGGCCTAGCTCCTCCCTGAGCTCTCTGCGATGAATACCATCATTGACCGCGTCGATTGCACGATCCTCAGAGATATCTTCTACAGAGTTCTTAATGATGGACCATCTCTGGATGTACGAGCGTAGTGACTCGCCAGATCTCTGATGGAAGCCTCTTAGCTCTTTGATTGATGCGGGCCTTTTGTAAGTGCCCTTGAAGTTGCGCACGAAGCTGTAGACCAGCTCTTCCTAGCTGCAAATTGATCCGCGTGGGAGATTGTTGAGCCATGCACGAGCGGCGCCTTGCAGCTATAGCTGCAGGCATTGCATAGTCGTGCTTTGGGTTCCACCATGTAGCCTGACGGAGGAGATGTGATATTCTAGCCAAATCTTCGGGTCCTACATGCCATCGTTTTCGGATGGTAGCTTGAACCCTTTAGGCATTCGCTTCTGACTGATGACTCTGCTGAAGCATCTAGTGCCGCAGAGCTCTACCTCGTCGTCTTCCGAGTCAGTCGAACAAGCACATCTCGCACGCATCTTGTCAATCTTGCACTACGTGATGTCATCACGCATGTCGTAGTCACGGTCATGTCGCCGTGAGCGACGTCATCGTGACAGATCATGGTTGTTATCGTTGGAGGAGTATGAATAGCAGTACTTGTCCAGAGCCTTAGTTTTCTTCGGCGCCGGCGCTTGCTCCTTAACGAGGGTGGCTTCGACTAGTCCCAAGCCCATGATCGTGGATCGGTGCATGGTAGCTCATGGATATCCAGCCGGTGGCTGGTTGTTAAGGAGGTACATGGTGGCTGCTGCCACCGCTGCTTGCGGTGTCTTCGGGAGCACATTGCCCCGCTGTAACACCCTCAAATCAGCCCTATGCAAGTTTTAGCGATTCCCGCCAAACCCGCATAGAAACGATTCAAGGACGCCTACCAGGCACTTTCGTGCGGGTGGAAAACGAAGTAATACCATTACACAACAGTCCTCGATGGGACTAACAGAACAGATATATATACAACATGACTCCACGAGTCAAGAATACAGATATACAATACAAAGATCCAAATGACCTTGAAATCGATAGGGCGTCCGACTATGGACAACATGCAAATGGGGCTAAGAGCCCTGAAGGATAACCAATGGCGTCCATAACCCTGCCCAGGCCAAGCCGGAAGGGTAACCCTGCTAACGACGTCGATCTCAAACCTACTAAAACAAAAAGGGGTGCCGACAAAGGGCAAACGAAAAAGAGGAGCGTCAGTACTGAGGCCAGTACACGGCGAGGCTAGAATTCGACGGCTCTCGCCTACATAGGTATGGTGGACTGAAGCGGCAGCGCAGCAGCACTAAACAATCTATAGAGACTTGATGCAAATGTCGGCTATTAGAAAGGGATAAGAGAGACCTATTCAGATCCAACCTGATACTAACACCCAAACATACCCATCCTGGTATGCCCCTCGAGACCAAACGAGGAAGTCAAGCCGAGGACACTCACACGGTTGGCAGTTTTATTTAATCTTTCCAGGGCAGTTATCCAACTTACTAGCCATCTCAGATACAGGTCAAATTATAGCAGTAAACTTTAGTTATAGTTGTCTATGATCGAGAAACTGTGCTCCAAGTCATCCATAACCGCGGACACGGCTTTTCGAAAAGATTCAACCCTGCAGGGGTCCACCAAACTATCCACACACACTTCAACCCTTTTTGCCAGATCAATTAACATACACCCATCAGTATGTCGGCGGGGCCTAAGTCATGACGTTTCCTAGACCCAAAGCAAGTACATGGGGGCCACCCCACTAAGCTACCCGCAACAAAGTCGGTCGGCTCCGAGACGGACCCAGGGTTTACGTCGACGGTTGTAAACGACTGGGAACCCGAAAAGTGTGACTGGGCTTATTGATACCGTGAAAACGTGGCGCGATCCAAAACAGTACAGGTGCTCCACGCACAAATTAAATAAAGCAGTAAACATGGCATAAGTACAGAATAGTAATAAAGCCCCAAACTACTTGTGGCCCCCAGTACAGTACTTTGAAATCAGGTAGTAAGCCGATGGAGGTGCCCACACACCCCACCTGTGGTTAGTGTGCTCGATCTCGGAACAGGTGTCAAGAACTCGGGTCCTAGGGGACACTAGTGGGCGGTTAAGAACCAAATAATGACTATTACCCACCGGTGCCTCTGCATTAATCTACCAACAACATTAATTAATAAAGTATAATTAGAATCATGATCAGCACCACCATTAGACATTTGCCAACCTCCCAACAACTGTGGAACATCGACGACGCGAGGCAACACCGGAGCAAGCAACTACGACGCGCAGGGCCAACTGTCTATCAAGCAACAGGCAATAGGAGGTGTCCAAGGCAATATCTGGGCTACAAGGAGTATATCTGGTACGGAACACTAAAGCATCGTGACACGGATAGCAAAAAAATCAACAGGAGGAAATAAAGACTATAAATGCAAAATAGGTAGAAAGAGGGAGAATGCTCGCCTGGGAAACATTGCCGGAGGTTCATATCCGGAGAACTTGTCGATACTCGCATCAACTCATCGGCATAGTCCGCGAAGAGGCAAACACTAGAAGAAACACCGGATGCAATATTTAATACCACGGCAGAAGATCCGGCATGATCATGATATGACGCAAATGCGGTGCAATTAGGCAGTGTTAAGAAGAACCGGGGTCCCGACAATTAATTAAATGGTTCAAGTTGTTTAGGACCCCCGCAATTTAAATGTTGTATTAACAGGACAAAACATGGCATCGATTCGCTACACAAATTTAGATGGAGTCCAGATTAAGACAAAGATATCCCGCATATAGAATCCATATTTAATTTAGGTGAATCGACTATTCAACCCAACCCATATGATGAGATGCAAGCATGAACCATTTAATATGCAACAGATATATGTTATATATTATAAAAATAGAGGTCTCGGAAAAGGAATCACACATTAGGACTCGGCGATCTTGGGTCGATGTGGTTCAGGTTCGGTCTCGCCGGGATCGGTCTTCGAGGTTCGATCATCGGATCCATGTCGGTGCACTCGGGGTCTCGGCGCATTCGAGTCCGCGAAGGAGATGTCTTCAGGGTCACATCCGTGTGTGGGCCTGCGGGAGATCTTGGCGATGCCACGATGATCTTATCGAGAGACACGAATGACCTGGTTCAACATCTCATTCACGTACGGCGAGAGGTTCGGGCTTGTCACATAGTACCATTTCCGCGTGGAGATCATCATCTGCAGCTCTTCACAGCGCTTCGGTTCCATGCCATCTCAAACATAGCTAGCAGCATCTGAACATACCATAGCTAATTAGAAAGTGCCTAACATCTGATACATCACAACATCACAAAACAGTGCCATGCACGAGGCCACGTCTGCCGCTCGGGCAGAGGCGCACGCGGGCTCGGGTCGAGCAGGGCGGAGCACGCACAGGCGGCGAGAGGGTCGGGGCTGGCGGGAGGCAGACACGACCTAGGCGAGGAAAACGGGCCGAGGGCGGCAAGACGGCAACAGAGGCACTAGCGCGAGCAGGAGTTCGAAGTCGAGCTTGGAGGTGCGGGGCCATACGGATGACAACGGCGGCCGGCTCGGCAGAGATGAGTCGGACGACGCAGGCGCGGGGGTGCTCCCGCAGGCGGAGCTGCTACTCGCAGGACGCGGTCGTGAGGAGGGGAGCGAGGAGGGCCGAGGATCTGGCGGTGGTTGCGGGGGCCCGCCGGTCGGGAGGAGCTCGGGCCGGTGGTGGTCGAGCGGTCCACGAACGGCGGTCGGCGGAGCGGCGACAGAGAGGCGGGGCCAGGCTCCGGCCAGAGAGGCGCGGCGACGTGTCGGGGTAGGTACGCGCGGTAGGTGGAGGAGCGGTGGAGATGGGAGGGAAGGTGGCCCGGCGGCGGCCGGCGGTTTCCAAGGCGGAGGAGAGCAGGGGCGGGGCCTGCGCGCGGTGGCGGCGGTGGTTGGCAGCGGGAGAGGCGCGGGGAGCACGGAGAGAGAGAGGGGTAGGTGGAGACCGCGAGGGCGGCGTCGCGTCGTGGGGCTGTAGGATGGGACCAGGAAGGAGGCGTGGGTGCGCGGAAGGTGGAGGCGGACGTGCACCTGGGGCAGGGTACCGAGGCGGCTGTCGGTCGCCAGGGTGGGACCCAGCACGCGGCAGGTGGGGTGGGGATCGGTGCAGGTAGGAGCCTGGGCGGGAGACGCGCGCTGCGCGGCTGCAAGCGTGTGGCGGCTAGCTGCGCGCGGGTGCGTGTGTGTGAGTGCGTGTGTGGTGTGTGTGTTGGGTGGACAGGGGATTATGTGGCGGATGGTGGCTGGGTGGATGGAGGGAGGATAGCTGAGGTGGCGAGCACCAATTGGGTGGGGTGAGGTGGAGGAAGGGCAGGTAGGCTAGGTTTAGGTAGAAAAAGGTTTGGGGGGATTCTGGTTTTTGTACTGGGGGTGGCCGACTGGGTCGGATCGGCCCGGTACGGCTGCCCCCTAAAAATAAAATAAATAATTTTAATATTTAAAACGGGGCTTTTGAAAACCGTTAGTAGACGAAACAAAATAATCCGGAGACCCGGGTTTTTAATTTGAATTTAAGACTGGGCGTTTAGAAAACAAAACCAGGCTTTTCGAAAATAGTTTCAGACAAAACCATGCACGATGATGACGATGCTCAACTGCAATGTGGCATGATGACATGAGCATGTGGTCATGACGATGCAATGCACAAAAACAATGCGATTTTCTAGTAGTGGTTTTTGCGAGGTGCCACAATTCGACACCACTAACAATGGATCTCGCCCTCGATATCCGCCTCATGGTACCGGGAAGAAGACCGGCGATCTGAAACTTCGCGCTTCGTGTAGATCCTCGCGACACCACTAATAAGAGGTCGTTGTCCGTGATCGTCGAGAGAACACTCCGGAAAACAAAGGACGAAGGTAAAGGTATCCAAAAATAAAGCCACCTCTAGCTTCGATAGAAAGAGAGAACCGATGCATTCTCATCCACTTCAACACACAAGAGCAAATAGAGTGAGTAGTCGGCATGGGGGCCAATCCATCACGCACCCAAGCTATTACTCCGCACAATCAGTAGAAAAACATGCAACCATTCTCGGAATCAGACTGAAGATCTCGACAATCGAGGTTCGGAACAAGGGAGTGATGCAGGCTCTGCATCAGATCTGGCGTAGATGATGTCGTCGCGTCGGAAAACACCGGAAGGCACAAACAAGGAACAAAGAATGGTACCACAGATGAAGGATCTCTCAGATAGCATGAAGTTCGGAGATAGAAACACAGTTGCCAAAAGAGGAAGCGAAACCTTGAAGGTATGACGGAAAACTGTAACCCCCTCGAATCGGCCCTATGCAAGTTTTAGCCCTTTCCGCCAAAACCCGCATAGAAACAATTCAAGGACACCCACCAGGCACTTTCGTGCGGGTGGAAAACAAAGTAATACCATTACACAACAGTCCTCGAGGGGACCCACAGAACATATATATATATATACATCAGCGACTCCATGAGTCAATAATACAGATATAATATACAAAGATCCAATCACCTTGAAAACGATAGAGCGTCCGGCTACGGACAAGATGCAAATGGGGCTAAGAGCCCTGAAGAATAACCAATGGCGTCCATAACCCTGCCCAGGCCAAGCCAGAAGGGTAACCCTGCTAACGACGTCGATCTCAAACCTGCTAAAACAAAAGGGGTGCCGACAAAGGGCAAAGGAAAAAGAGGAATGTCAGTACTGAGGCCAGTACATGGCGAGGCTAGAATTCGGCGGCTCTCGCCTACATAGGTATGGTGGGCTGAAGCGGCAGCGCAGTGGCACTAAACAACCTATAGAAACTCGGTAATACTGGCGGCTATTAGAGAGGGTTAAGAAAGACCTATTCGAATCCAACCTGATACTATCACCAAACATACCCATCCTGGTATTTCCCCCCTCGAGACCAAACGGTCAAGCCGAGGAAACTCACACGGTTGGCAGATTTATTTATTCTTCCCATGGCAGTTATCCAATATAATAGTTATCTCAGATACAAGTCAAATTATAGCAGTAAACTTTAGTTGTAGTTGTCTACGATCGAGAAACTATGCTCCAAGTCATCCATAACCGCGGACACGGCTTTTCAAAAAGATTTAACCCTGCAGGGGTGCATCAAAGTATCCACACGCACTTTGACCCTTTTTGCCAGATCAATTAACATACACCCATCAGTATGTCGGCGGGGCCGAAGTCATGACGTTTCCCAGACCCAAAGCAAGTACATGGGGGCCACCCCACTAAGCTACCCACAACGAAGTCGGCCGGCTCCGAGACGGACCCAGGGTTTCCGACGACGGTTGTAAACGACTGGGAACCCGAAAAGTGTGACTGGGCTTGTCGATACCGCGAAAACGTGGCGCGATCCAAAACAGTACAGGTGCTCCACGCACAATCGTAAATAAAGTAGTAACATGGCATAAGTACAGAATAGTAATAAAGCCCCAAACTACTTGTGGCCCTCGGTGCAGTACTTTGAAATCAGGTAGTAAGCCGATGGGGGTGCCCACACACCCCACCTGTGGTTAGCGCGCTCGATCTCGGAACAGGTGTCAAGAACTCGGGTCCTAGGGGACACTAGTGAGCGGTTAAGAACTAAATATTGTCAATTACCCACCGGTGCCTCTTCATTAATCTACTAACAACATTAATTAATAAACTGTAATTAGAATCCTGATCAGCTCCACCATTAAACATCTGCCAACCTCCCCATAACTGTGGAACATCGACATCGCGAAGCAACACCTGAGCAAGCAACTACGACTCGCGGGCCAACTGTTTAACAAGCAACAGGTAATAGGAGGTGTCCAAGGCTATATATTGGCTAGAGGAATATAACTGGTACGGATCACTAAAGCATCGCGACACGGATAGCAATAGATCAACATGTGGAAATAAAGACTATAAATGCAAAATAGGTGGAAGGGAAGAGATGCTCGCATGGGAAACACTGCCAGAGATTCATATCCGGAGAACTTGTCGATACTCGCATCCACTCATCGGCCTAATCCGCGAAGAAGCAAAGCACTAAAAGAAACACCGGATGCAATATTTAATACTACGGCAGAAGATCCGGCATGATTATGCTATGATGCAGATGCGGTGCAATTAGGCAATATTAAGCGGATCCGGGGTCCCGACAATTAATTACATGGTTCAAGTTGTTTAACTACCCCGCAATTAAAATGTGATGTTAACTAGACGAAACATGGTATCGGTTCGCTACACAGATTTAAATGGAGTCCGGAATAAGTCTAGAATAGCCCGCAAGAACACTCCATATTAAATTGAATCGACAAGGTACCCACAAACCCTAAAATATGTATGCGACATGATCAATTAATGCAACAAGGAGATATGATACATTATAAAAATAGGGGTCTCGGGTAGGGAATCACATTGGGGGTTCCGAAGATCTTGGGGACCGACGGGGTTCGATGGGGATCAGGCGCGCCAGGATCGGTTCTTGGATCCGAGAGGGAGAAGAGCGCCGGGTCCGGTCTTAGGCCGTCTTCGGAATTCCTGAATGACCTCTTGTGTTTCGGGTACCTCGCCGTCGGGTTCCATGTCGAAGTCCTTATTGTCCCATGTTTTATCGGTGGCGGTTTTGGATCGACAATGGGACACCTCACCGAAATAGAGAGCCCATGACACAACCCAGCATCGAGTAAGTAGCCGGGCAACATCAAAACAGATAGCGCCCCGAATCGATTCCCTGGAACAGACGATTCCTTTTTAGACAAAGGTACAAGCAGCTAAGACACATGGCAACCATAAAGGAACACATCAGACGCTCGTACTGCATAGGTCGACGCGAAACAGCAGGACACCACTGGTCTTGGCAGCAGGAATCGCTGCCCAAACTGAGAAGAAGACCGGCGTAGAGCGGATGGCCGGAAGGCGTGCTCGGGATGGCTTGAGGGCGCACGTCAGCGTGATGCAACACGCACAGGGAAGGTGTTGGTGGGAGGCGTGCAGATCGGCGGCTCGGGGATGCGCATGGAGCGGCGCGAGATAGAGGCGAGGAGGGGCTTGCTGCCGCGCTGTAGAGGCGGACCGTCAGAGGTCGAGGTCATCGGCGCTGGCCGAGGCGGGGTCTCGCGCGGCAGCGGCAGACGGCGACGCGGAAGGGACACCCGCGTCGGAGGAGGCGCAGGAGGGCGCGGCAGTCCACTACGGCGGCGGAGCTCGGGATCGAGGGACGGTGGCGCTTGCCTGGCCGGAGACGCGGCAGAGGCCGGCGATGCCAGGAGGGAAGCGGTCGGTGCGGAGGTCGAGCGGCGGCTCGCCCGGGACAGAGGACGACGCGGCTGGCTCGAGGAAGGCGGAGGGCGGCGCGCGTCGCATAGACGAGGTGGTGCTGGCGGACTTGCAACGGAGGGAGGCGGCCACCGGGATGGAGGCCGGCGAGGCCGGGGAGCTCGGCCGGCGCGGCGGCGTCAGGTTGGAGGCGAGGCCGCACGGGGGGGTGAGGGAGGCCGGGGACGGATCGAGGAGAGGAGGCGCGGGGGCGCGTCTGCGGGAGAGAGAGAGCGAGGCGGTCGGATCGGGCATGTGGTGGGGCCAGGGGGAGACCCGAGGTGGTCAGGGGAGCAGGTGGAGACGGAAGCTGGCACGGGCGTGGTGTCCGCGTGGTGGGGCTAGGGCGTGGTAGGTGGGATGGTGGGGAGTGGGCCGGCTCGCGGGTTGGGGCCCAGGAGCCAGGGAAGGAGGTGGGTGGTGTATGTGCATGCGGGCGGTGTGTGTGTGGCGGTGTGCTGCTGCGTGCGGGGGCTAGGGAGGGCGACGTGGCCAGCACCGGTTGGTGCAAGTGGGGTGGAGGTGTGAGGTGGCGCGCTGTTATAGGGCAGGGTGAGGTGGAGGGGCTGGGTAGACTAGGATTGAGTAGACTAGGGATTAGACTAGGTTTTAGTTTAGGGCTTGGAGGTGGCCGGTCGGGCTTCGGGCCTGGCGGGCTGCCTCCCAAATAAAATAAATGTTTCAATATTTAAAACGGGGCTTTTGAAAACCGTTGGCAGACAAAACAAAATATTTCGGACAGACCAGGATTTTGTAGTTTGAATAAAAGACGGGGAGTTTAGAAAACAAAATAGGTTTTTCGAAAATAGTTTAGACAAAACCTATGCATGATGATGACGATGCTCAAATGCAATGTGGCATGATGACATGAGCATGCGGTCATGATGATGCAATGCACAAAAACAACGCGATTTTCTAGTAGTGGTTTTGGCGGGGCGCCACAAAAACCCACCCACGAGAAATCCTGGACTAGAAAAAGGTAAGAAAACAGATTCAAAACACGCGGAGGTAAGAGGAGAATAGCAGAGGGGTAAGGAGTAAAACAGACTTTATCAGATCTATCCAACCGATTTTGCAAAATAGTTTTGACACTCTAGATCGTCCGTTAGCTAGGTTATCCTACATGCTGGACTTGTGGGGTATCGCAACTGCTGAGCTCTGATACCACTCTGTAACACCCTCAAATCGGCCCTATGCAAGTTTTAGCGATTCCCGCCAAACCCGCATAGAAACGATTCAAGGACGCCCACCAGGCACTTTCGTGCGGGTGGAAAACGAAGTAATACCATTACACAACAGTCCTCGATGGGACCCACAGAACAGATATATAAACAACACGACTCCACGAGTCAAGAATACAGATATACAATACAAAGATCCAAATCACCTTGAAATCGATAGGGCGTTCAACTACGGACAACATGCAAATGGGGCTAAGAGCCCTGAAGAATAACCAATGGCGTCCATAACCATGCCCAGGCCAAGCCGGAAGGGTAACCCTGCTAACGATGTCGATCTCAAACCTGCTAAAACAAAAAGGGGTGCCGACAAAGGGCAAAGGAAAAAGAGGAGCGTCAGTACTGAGGCCAGTACACGGCGAGGCTAGAATTCGGCGGCTCTCGCCTACATAGGTATGGTGGACTAAAGCGGCAGCGCAGCAGCATTAAACAATCTATAGAGACTCGATGCAACTGTCGGCTATTAGAAAGGGATAAGAGAGACCTATTCAGATCCAACCTGATACTAACACCCAAACATACCCATCCTGGTATTCCCCCTCAAGACCAAACGAGGAAGTCAAGCCGAGGACACTCACACGGTTGGCAGTTTTATTTAATCTTTCTAGGGCAGTTATCCAACTTACTAGCCATCTCAGATACAGGTCAAATTATAGCAGTAAACTTTAGTTATAGTTGTCTATGATCGAGAAACTGTGCTCCAAGTCGTCCATAACCGCGGACACGGCTTTTCGAAAAGATTTAACCCTGCAGGGGTGCACCAAAGTATCCACACGCACTTCAACCCTTTTTGCCAGATCAATTAACATACACCCATTGGTATGTCGGTGGGGCCTAAGTCATGACGTTTCCTAGACCCAAAGCAAGTACATGGGGGCCACCCCACTAAGCTACCCGCAACGAAGTCGGCCGGCTCCGAGACGGACCCAGGGTTTGCGACGACGGCTGTAAATGACTAGGAACCCGAAAAGTGTGACTGGGCTTGTCGATACCGCGAAAACGTGGCGCGATCCAAAACAGTACAGGTGCTCCACGCACAAACTAAATAAAGCAGTAAAGATGGCATAAGTACAGAATAGTAATAAAGCCCCAAACTACTTGTGGCCCCCAGTATAGTACTTTGAAATCAGGTAGTAAGCCGATGGAGGTGCCCACACACCCCACCTGTGGTTAGCGCGCTCGATCTCGGAACAGGTGTCAAGAACTCGGGTCCTAGGGGACACTAGTGGGCGGTTAAGAACCAAATAATGACTATTACCCACCGGTGCCTCTGCATTAATCTACCAACAACATTAATTAATAAAGTATAATTAGAATCATGATCAGCACCACCATTAGACATTTGCCAACCTCCCAACAACTGTGGAACATCGACAACGTGAGGCAACACCTGAGCAAGCAACTACGACGCGCAGGGCCAACTGTCTATCAAGCAACAGGCAATAGGAGGTGTCCAAGGCAATATCAGGGCTGCAAGGAGTATATCTGGTACGGAACACTAAAGCATCACGACACGGATAGCAAAAGATCAACAGGAGGAAATAAAGACTATAAATGCAAAATAGGTAGAAAGAGGGAGAATGCTCGCCGGGGAAACACTGTCGGAGGTTCATATCCGGAGAACTTGTCGATACTCGCATCAACTCATCGGCCTAGTCCGCGAAGAGGCAAACACTAGAAGAAACACCGGATGCAATATTTAATATCACGGCAGAAGATCCGGCATGATCAGTTTATGATGCAAATGCGGTGCAATTAGGCAGTGTTAAGCAGAACCGGGGTCCCGAAAATTAATTAAATGGTTCAAGTTCTTTAGGACCCCCGCAATTTAAATGTTGTATTAACAGGACAAAACATGGCATCGATTCGCTACACAAATTTAGATGGAGTCCGGATTAAGACAAAGATATCCTACATATAGAATCCATATTTAATTTAGGTGAATCGACTATTCAACCCAACCCATATGATGAGATGCAAGCATGAACCATTTAATATGCAACAGATATATGTTATATATTATAAAAATAGAGGTCTCGGAAAAGGAATCACACATTGGGACTCGGCGATCTTGGGTCGATGTGGTTCAGGTTCGGTCTCACCGGGATCGGTCTTCGGGGTTCGATCATCGGATCCATGTCGGTGCACTTGGGGTCTCGGCGTATTCGGGTCCGTGAAGGAGATGTCTTCAGGGTCACATCCATGTGCGGGCCTGCGGGAGATCTTGGCGATGCCACGATGATCTTGTCGAGAGACACGAATGACCTGGTTCAACATCTCGTTCACGTACGGCGAGAGGTTCGGGCTTGTCACATAGTACCATTGCCGCGTGGAGATCATCATCTGCAGCTCTTCACAGCGCTTCGGTTCCACGCCATCTCAAACATAGCTAGCGGCATCTGAACATACCATAGCTAATTAGAAAGGGCCTAACATCTGATACATCGCAACATCACAACACAGTGCCATGCACGAGGCCATGTCTGTCGCTCGGGCAGAGGCGCACGCAGGCTCGGGTCGAGCAGGGCGGAGCACGCACAAGCGGCGAGAGGGTCAGGGCTGGGGGGAGGCAGACACGACCTAGGCGAGGAGAACGGGCCGAGGGCGGCAAGACGGCGACAGAGGCACTAGCGCGAGCAGGAGGTCGAAGTCGACCTTGGAGGTGCGGGGCCATACGGATGACGACGGCGGCCGGCTCGGCAGAGATGAGGCGGACGACGCAGGCACGAGGGTGCTCCCGCAGGCGGAGCTGCTGCTCGCAGGACGCGGTCGCGAGGAGGGTAGCAAGGAGGGCCGAGGATCTGGCGGTGGTTGCGGGGGCCCGCCGGCCAGGAGGATCTCGGGCCAGTGGTGGTCGAGCGGTCCGCGAACGGCGGTCGGCGGAGCGGCGGCAGAGAGGCGGGGCCGGGCTCCGGCCAGAGAGGCGCGGCGACGCGTCGGGGTAGGTACGTGTGGTAGGTGGAGGAGCGGCGGAGATGGGAGGGAAGGTGGCCCGGCGGCGGCCGGCGGTTGCCGAGGCGGAGGAGAGCAGGGGCGGGGCCTGCGCGCAGTGGCGGCGGTGGTTGGCGACGGGAGAGGCGCGGGGAGCGGGGAGAGAGAGAGGGGCAGGTGGAGACCGCGATGGCGACGTCGCGTCATGGGGCTGCAGGATGGGACCGGGAAGGAGGCGTGGGCGCGCGGATGGTGGAGGCGGACGTGCGCCTGGGGCGGGGTACCGAGGCGGCTGTCGGTCGCCAGGGTGGGACCCAACACGCGGTAGGTGGGGTGGGGATCGGTGTAGGTAGGAGCCTGGGCGGGAGACACGCGCTGCGTGGCTGCAAGCGTGTGGCGGCTGGCTGTACGCGGGTGCGTGTGTGTGAATGCCTGTGTGTGAGTGCGTGTGTGGTGTGTGTGTTGGGTGGACAAGGGATTATGTGGCGGATGGTGGCTGGGTGGATGGAGGGAGGATAGCTGAGGTGGCGAGCACCGATTGGGTGGGGTGAGGTGGAGGAAGGGTGGGTAGGCTAGGTTTAGGTAGAAAAAGGTTTGGGGGGGATTCTAGTTTTTGTACTGGGGGTGGACGACTGGGTCGGATCGGCCCGGTACGGATGCCCCCTAAAAATAAAATAAATAATTTTAATATTTAAAACGGGGCTTTTGAAAACCATTAGTAGACGAAACAAACTAATCCGGAGACCCGGGTTTTTAATTTGAATTTAAGACGGGGCGTTTAGAAAACAAAACCAAGCTTTTCGAAAATAGTTTCAGACAAAACCATGCACGATGATGACGATGCTCAACTCCAATGTGGAATGATGACATGAGCATGCGGTCATGACGATGCAATGCACAAAAACAACGTGATTTTCTAGTAGTGATTTTTGCGGGGCGCCACACCCGCGTATCCACCATCATAGAGCCGAAGTCAAGGACTTTAGTAGCTTCTTCGTGCTCCTTGTCAGTGAGGTGGGCCAGTCGAGATTGTCGCTTGGCGGCCACGTAGTCGTTTCCCTTGGAGGAGGATCCTCCCATGGGGAGTTGGGCCCGTCAAAGGCTCGACTCGTCTGCCGCCTTTCTTCGTGCGTTGAGTTGCGCGATCACTTGTTGCTGGCGCTTGTACTCCTCTTTTGAGCAGCCAATGGTAACCCATCAGCATGTCTTGTGATGAGTTTGGGGGTAGAGGATTACCCCGCAGAGCCTCTCGACAGTGAGCCCACTCGCTGTTATTGAGCTTGATCAACACGCGCTCTTCGGTGTGCTCATTTGTCGTGAGGTTCGGGTTCCCTTCTGTCCCATTGTTGGTGGCCGTGTTGTTGGCGGGGCCGCTGTTTTCGCCGTTGGTTGGCCCGGTACCGATGTTGTCGCGATTGACACCGGTGTCGCCTGTGTTGATGATGGCGCACATGACATGATTGGGGAGGCTGTTGCTCCCACAACTTTCAAAGCCGTAGGCTCCATCCTCTGTGGCCATGTCACCCAGATCGGATCCGCAACTGCTATCGCTGTCCGTGCTCCTAACTGTCGCTGAGGGTGCCAATTGGTGGTGGAAACCATGAAGCTGGAGCAATCGCGGGTGTTGTCAGCTAGTCAGGGAGATGAAGTGTGCCCAGGTGACCAACCTAGAAGCGTAAGCTCCCGATCGCCAGAATGATCCCATCGCCCACGAACTCGAAGATCGGGCGAATGGCTGGCGTGTGGACGGTGAAGTCGAAAGCACCAAAGAGCTGGTGAATCTCCGCTGTTGCAGAGTTGTAGATCGGGCCGAAGAAGCCGCGACATCAGCACTCCTAGTTCCCACACATGGCACCAATTGACGAGGGTTTAACTCATCAATGCCCATTGTTATGGACTTGGGTTTTGGAGAAGGAGGGAGCACTGGAGGCATCAATCGGCTAGCAAACAAGCACACAGGGACGCAAGATTTACCTAGGTTCAGGCCTCGTAGAGGTCCCTACTCCTGCTTGTTTGCTCTTGGAATTAACGAGGGAGTCGAAAGTTACAAGGGTGCGTAGATGCAATCTGGCGAAGGTTGTGGAAACTAGGGTTGTGATTGTCCTCCTCGCCGGCACCTCCTAGACTTTATATAGATAGGCTAGGTCTCGGGTAGCAGGTCGATTCGGTTACAGATTAGGGTTTGTCCCTTTAAACTTTCTATCTTAAGCTTCGTCTTGTGCTGCAAGCCATCGAAGTCTCCGTGAGTCACCCGAATCCTATATTGGGCCCTAGTAACGCCGTGGGCTCCTGTCATATCTGGACCGTATATACCAAACCCGAGTACCTGTAGGGTATGCCCACGTCAGTGGTACTCCCAAGATCTAGCTGAGGTAGAAGGCCACAAGGATTACCACTAGATTCACGGGTGCGGATTAATGATGAAGTGCGTCGGTTGATGTAGTGTAGTCCCACAATCCGATCCAGTCCCACGATCATTGAAGTGCTGAATGTACAACACCTCTACTGGTATCGACACATACAAGGAGGATCCCCGACGACAAACTGCTAGATCCAGTGCGGCGGCTAGACTGAATGGGGCTAGGTTTCCAACACATGGAAGTGTCTAACCATGCCCTTTGGGCATCCTGCGCCCCACTATATGTAGGCAGTGAAAGTGGACTTCACAACATTTGTGGCCTAAACACTAAGGCCCTATACAAGTCATCTCGAGCCAATACCTTATCTGAAGACCTTGTCTAACTCACCGACCTTGTTCGTGTCTGGTTCAGGTCCAACCCAACCGACATACCTGCTCACGCTCTTAAGCGTGTGACCTTGTAGGCTCATGGTGACTTGGACACGATTGGATTTCGACTCGCAAGCAATCAATCAGTAGTGTCTCCTAGCAGAATGTGCTGACTCCCAAGTGCCATAGAGTCATGACGACCTACCTTTCAATGTGACTTAGGTCTTAATCCCTTTTGCCTCACGATATACCTTGTCAAGCTATGGGAGAAATAGTGGCATCCCTTTAATAGCTCAACTCTCTTCTCTATCCGTGATATGTGATTTATCCGACTAACTCTTTAGTCAATCGCCCCGGTTAACAGTTAATCGAGTCGCGCATGGCAATGCTTCCGAATCATATCACATGAGAGGCCCTAGAGAATATATCTCTAGTCGGAGGGACAAAATCCCATCTTAGTTATCCATATCATGCAGGTTGATTCTCAGTCGACCGAACTCTGCATTTATAACTGCCCTCTTACGGAACATTGTTTGACATAACCTAAGTCGGTTCATCCACAACTTGGATTGTGCAACAACCTCAGGTCTAAGGATTACATTGATTGAGACATAAAAATGATGACTTTCCTGTTGTATCTCAATATGGGTCACTCTGACTCGCTAAACACTTTAATCGAATCCGTGTAAGTCACAATAGCATCACCATGCCCATGACAAATGGAACATAGTCATCAGTCAACTTCTACATTAGTCTAAGTTGTGTGTCCAGCACAACCTCAATGACTAAGGACATCTATTATGAACAACATGAATATATACTTCCACAACCGACACACATATTCAGTGATACATATCAGATGTTCATACTAGGACAACTTAATAACTTTATGAATACATTATGGAATGACATCACACATGATTGCCTCTCCCACTTGCACTAGAGTCAATCATCTAAACATCACATGTCTAGGCATCTAATGCCCATAGCTCTCATGTGTGCCTCATGCTTTGGTTGTTGTAGCGACTTTATCAATGGACCCGCAATGTTTGCATCCGTATGTACCTTGCATAACTTGATATCACCTTGATCAACAAACTAGTGAATCAGGTAATAACACATGAGTATATGTTTGTTATCCTGGTGTTGTCTAGGTTCCTTGAATTATGCAATAGCACCTTTGTTGTCACAATACACGTCTAACGAATTGGACGTGCCCTGAACCACACCAAGATCCATCGGGAAATTCCTGATCCAAACGTCTTCCTTTGCTTCCCCTGAGGCGGAAATATACTTAGTCTCTATCGTAGATGCATACATAGTCTCTTTCTTGGAACTCTTCTAGCTCATAGTGTAGAGAAACGCGTAGAGCTAGGCCGAAAACAAAAACTTTTTTGCTCCAGCAAGGTCTCTGGTGATCCACCTCAAGATCCTTCTAAGGTGAAAGGAAATAGTATGTACCTCTCGACACACAGGTGCGGAAGCTGAGGAAGCACGTCGCGGTGGTGTCGTATGTTCCCCTCGTCTCGTCCGGTTCCGGTGAACTGCTCGATCCTAGGACCACCTCGTCACCGGATCCGTGCTCCTCCTCGCCTCTATCTTTGCCGCCGCCCGACATCGCCGGCGAGCACCGCGGGTGTGGTGCCTCCACTGTCACACACACGTACAAGGTGGAATAGCAGTAAGAGAGATGCTAGTCTCGGTCTTGACACTACGAGACAAGAAGGTGGTTGCCAAGTCTAGCAAAACCCTAGGAAGCGGCACTGGATCCAAAACCATGTCATGTTTGCCTCCACGCAACTTCCTTTATATAGGCGAGTAGGTGAGGTAACACAACACATGTGTCCCTCAGTCCTAAACCCTAACCCTGGTCAAAGTGGGTCCAACCCATGGACACATGTCCCTGTCCGAACAAGTCTAACTTGTCGGCTGGTGATAGTCGGATCATCATCCATCTAGTCCCACTCACTTAAGTGTGCGATCCCACAGGCTTATGGTAAGCCAAGCACAACTCAGTAATCATTCAGTTAGATCCGTACCTTAGTGACTTTCCGACTAGATATGATAGTCGGTAGCAGAATCAAACAAGACTTGCCGACTCCTGATTTCAACAAGTGCCCTCGATGTGACAATTTGTCTGAAACATTTTTCCTTATGTATTTGTGATAAACTGAAGGGGAGATTCCATCATCCTAGTGTCGGTTTACTCTCTTCTCGTTTCAGTGATAAATGATTCCCTCCAGCTTACCTAAGTTGGACTACCTCCTGTTGGAAATATGCCCTAGAGACAAATAGTAATAAGGACTATTATCATATTTCATAAAAGTTTATGATTAAGTTTTATATCATGTTATAACTGTATTTAGTGGAAACATCAATACACGTGTGATATATAAACAACCAGGGGTTCCCAGTGAAACTCTAGTCACTGGATCATTGGTGAACAAATGATCAAGTTTCCTGATCATGTGGCATTTATGCCAGTTGGAAATGGAGTCAACTCATTCCTAGAATGAGATAATGAACCAATACCCAACCTAAACATCGTGACCCGATCATGTCACAAAGTTCAAGTTATGATGATTAGAAATGGATCCTCGTAGACTATTCCTTAGACCGTGAGGCTATATCAATCAATGTCTCCTGAGAGTGCTTAGATAGCATCAAATGCCACTTGGTAATACATTGGTTATAAAGGTGTGTTCAGGTACTCAGAGGAAACCGTAGAGGCAATATATGTCAAGAGCAGGATTTTTCCGTCCACGTGACGGAAAGATACTTAAGGGACCACTCGGAGAAGTTATATCCAATAGCTGCGCAGCATGTGATTTAATCACAGGGATATCATTTGTCGGAACGAGTCAAGTAGCATTTTTCGGTAACGATATTGAACACGAGATGGTAATGTCATTGATCAGATCTCGAGCAATGCAAGTATCGAGAGACAAATGGAATAAGACACGACCATCCCGGTTCAAACGACGAAAGATCTTCGTGGAACGCACAGGGGTCACATGGCCATCCAGGTCCCTTTGTCGATCATTGGTCCGGGAGTGTCCCGACCATGTTTGGAGTGTTCCCGAACTGCAGGGTGTCACGCTTAAGGGTTTGATGATGCTTAGAGAGTGTTTATAGAATCGGAAGAATCGCTGAAGAATAGTAGAGAGAAAACCGGAAGAGTTTCGGTAAGTCCGGAGGATGTCCGGAGTGGAGGTGGAAGGTGTTCCATAGCCATGGAGATTGAATAATATATGAATGAATGTTAAATATTGATTTAATCATTTATTCATAATTACTTAATAAAAGAGAAAATCAATTTAAAGGTCAAAAGGCTTAATGGGCCAATTCCAGATGGAAGAGGGCCCATTAGGGAAAGGTAAGAGGGAGAAGGGCCAAAGGGGGTGGCCGGCTCCCTAGTGGGCCAGCCCCCCGCATGGGTCCCATGGGGGTGGCCGGCGGCACCACCCCTCCCCCTCTCCTCTCCTTTAGTCCCACCCCGGGACTTTAAGGGAGGTAGTACCTCCCCTCCCCCTATATATAATGGGGGTATTTGGCCAGATAAATACACACAATATTCAATAAAGGTCTTCTCACTTTTGGTAAGACCCCCAACTGATATTCTCTCTCTCGTGACCGTGGTCCCAAGTTCAGACTGCGCGAACGAGAGACATCTTCACCATGGAGCGCCGTCACGTTGCGGGATTCGGATCTAGGAGCTCTACTTCCGCAACTGCTGCTGGATCAAGGAAGCGGGAGTCATCGTCAGGCACCGGATGTGTGTAACTCCCCGCGAGATGTCACACTTGAGGCACTCAAGTCGTTGGATCCACAAGAGCGCAAGGACTTCATCACAACCTTGAGGTCGGTTTCGGCTCATCTACATCAACCACGCTCTCCTGAGCGTTGACAATGCTTTTCAGTCTTCAAGGGTAAGTTCACTAAAAGCCCCTCCCATTACTGCATTACTAATAGATAGGTCCTGACAGCATCAGTGGTTCAGGGGCGTAGGGTAAAAAATATTGTTTTCATACACGGAATCCCTATAGTGGTATCAGAGCTAGATCTATGCGTAGTAATGCTAGTACAGGTAGAACACACGAGATGTAGCGTGTGGGCGTTGATCTTTTAGTTGTTACCCTCCCACGTGTACTTGTGTATACCGCAGTAATGCTTGATGAAGCAGCCCCCAATAGACTTTACACGTTCATTCACGAGACTGGTCCACGTTTGACATACGACTTGTACCGTATAAAGTGGCTTTGGGGGTGTCTGTCTCTCTCGCATTAGTTGGTATGCCATTTGCAACGGAGGGCCCTGAAAGGGGTGTAATAGAGACAACTACTTGTTCAGTGTTGTGCTGAAAGTTCATAGGTAAGAACAGTTCTTGTGCGGAAGCCCATTCAGCCACGTAAAACATGCAAAGATAAAGTAGAGGCATCTAACTTTGTTTTGCAGAGGGACGTTTCTTTGTGATATGGTTGTGGCAAAGGTAAAGTGATTACCTTATGTTACGTAGTAGTAGATAGTCACGAAGGTGACGGACTACCACGCTGGAAAGACACCGGTACCCTGATGTCTATGGCGCCGGAACCCTGGCGCCGGAATCCGGTGACGACAGATGGAGATCACGACGTGAAGGACCATATCACATCACATTTACATTCAATGTTATTGTTTGTATACCTTATTGTGTGCTAGTATTAGATACTCGACGGTAGCCTAATAAGATGATCCCTGTTAAAATTACCAATGATTGTGTTCCCCCTTAGTGTGGACCACCAAGAAAGTTCTTCGGTATGTGGGTGTCAGACATATCTACGTTCGCATACAGTGGATGTAAGCCATGTTGCAAAGCGAATACACTAAGGTTTAGTTGGCAAGCCTAGCATGTTACAGAGACGTGGCATCGGAACAAGGATGGTCGAAAGATCGAGCACGAGTCGCATGAATGATGTGACCGACGTTTAGTGTCCATCCTTGAACCCACATTGATGGCCGTGATGATCGGGGGAGATGTAGGAAAAAGGGGTCGTGTTATCACTAGGAACCCTTCATGGGATAGGTGTTTTTGAGTGGAGTTATTATTAATTCATTTAATTATAAACTTAGTCTAAATTTCTTTTGCAATTATAAATGTAGAATATGGTTCTCCCAGATGCTACCTTTCCTGTTGATAATTGGTTAGAAGGACAGAAGCTCAGACTAGATGGATCAAACTTCTCTATGTGGGTTGCGCGTCTCCACATTCTCCTTAGCGAGAATGACGTGGTCGACTACATACTCGAAAAGATGGATTTGGATCAGCCCATTGACCTAGAGACCCCAAAACAGCAGGAAGACTGCTATTACCGTTGTGAGATGTCCACCTTCATATCAGTTATAATGTGCTACGGGATTGTGGATGAGTTGTGGCCAGTCGTGGGTAATCTTGACCCTCGTGCAACTATGGTATAGCTTAGGACACATTTCGTGGAACAAGCACGCTTATGGGAGCATGAGCTGATGGGAGACTTCCTCTCCATTAAGATGGAGGAGAACTCATCACTTGATGACCACTTGGAGCGCATGCATGATGCGTACATGAGGCCTGCATACTTCCTGGATAGCTGGATGACGGGATTTTTTGCAAACGACGTTGTGATGCGGTTGCTACCACCAAGCACAAGTCAGGACTTGCATTATGAGAGGCGACGCGGAATCACTAGAATTCCACAGGTTCATATCACATCTCAGGAATGTGATGGTTGAACCCATTGTCGCTGAGGTCATAAATGACAAAGGTATATATTTGATATACAATTTTATAAATGTTATAATCTTGCAAACACATTTGTAGTGTTAAGTATATTTGATACTTTGTTCTGTTTTACTGAAAATAGGTCCTTCTGCATGAGAGGTGCTTGCTGGAGAGGAGGTGACGTTGCGTGTTGATGGCGAGCATGATGATGATGGCCAACAATACTCTCCCTCAACATTTATCACTTAGTTTATGTTTAGGATGATTATTATAATCGATAGATTGTGAACTTCTTTAGTGTGTCTCACACTTTGTGAGACGGTTATTCATATGAGTTGGTAACAAATAGTTGTTCCACTTTTATGAATGATCTCTATTCGTGTTCATATCTTGTTTGATTATATGTGAATTATCCTTGTTGTTTGAACCTAATGAACATTTGTAAAATATTGAAATGCCTTAAAATACCCAACTTAATGATTTATTCATAAATGAATGAAACCATATTCAAAGTTATGTGATAATGTGTGAAAGTCATTTGATTTCTTGTCACATATAAATCATGCCCAAATTCGGCAAAATAACTTGAACACCGTGTATTACTTGAATACAAAGTGTTTGATGAATTGTTAAAAGTAAATACATATTCGATGTATTGTGTTTTAACAAATATGGTAATTATCATTGTATGATTGTTTAAATGTGTAAAGAAGTTTACCAAAGGAAACATAAGTATGAAACTATTTGATATGATCAAAGTTTTTCATCCAACAAAGGGTATAAAGATAAAAGAGAATCTAATTACTACGGTTTGATCAATAGTAATGAAATTCGACTTTATAAGATTGGCATAGAAGAAATTGTGGAATGCAAAGCATTTTGAAACGTCAAAATGCAAAGCATCAGAATATGTTGATATCAAAATGGGTGAATAGATGGCGCCAAATAAACGTTGTAGTGTAGATGTAAAGACCATTAGTTAGAAATAGTTAGCACTCAATTAGAATATGAACCATTTGAATTCGTGAAAGCGGCTCCAGATCTAGTATGGACAGTCGTGGAAGTTTTGGGGTTATTCAATATAACCAAAACAATAGCGAATAAGTCCTTGTAGAATATTGATTGGAAACTTTGAATATGAAATCCATAGCTGAAACCAAAAGGAAAGCAAAACTTGTATTGCTTGGATTTTGGTACATTTTCGAGAAAGTTCGCATTCAATGATATTTCTCGATTATGGAGCAAATGGAAGATAAGTGAAAAACACAATGAGGATTCAAATCCCTGCATCAGAGTGTTGAGAAGCGCAACAGAAGATGTTCCTGAATGATTGTCTTCATAGAAGGAAAGAATCAATGATATTGATCATTGCGTTTTCCCCACTGGTGTTTTCACTACATGAAGTAGGATTGAAAATGTAACCCATATCTTGTATGGAGACATTTGTGAATCATTTGTCATGATTCTTGGAATATGACATACCTACGAACTACTAAGGAAATAATGGTAAACTAGAATTATGAGAAATCCTAGAAGCAAAATTCCCTTGAGATTAGAAAGCAATTTGTTGCTGAATCTCACAAGTAAAGGGGTTACTTGGAATTTTCCCAAAGGACTGCAAAGCCATAGTGGAAAAGGGGTGAATGACAAAAGCACAATTTGTCAAGTATTGGACGAATTCGAATGAATTTGATTCGAGTGTGCTAAATGTCTAGTGGATTTAAAACTAGTAAAAGTACTAGTGTCTCATAGTAAATCTCCAAGTTTGATATTTGATCAAAGGATTTTGAAATTGTTCAAAATAGTGAGTAGATATGCAGTTTGCATTAAATTGAGTGGGAGCTATGAAAGTCTTCCTAAAACAATATGTGATTGACATATTTTTGAGTGGGAGCAATATAAGTATCAAATTCAAATATGTAGGGACATAGTTTGAGCAATATAAGTGACTCATACCCAAATATGTTAGGAACATATTTTGAGTGGGATCTTATAGGAGTGATTCTTAAGTGTGTTAAGAATAAAAGTGCAAGTACCGATAAATAATGATTTATAAGGTGTAGAAGTTGATAATAAGTGTATTATGATATTATGTAGTATTCCTTAAGGGATTCTGAAAAGGGTTTCAGAATAGAAGTTAATTAAGGAACTGGTCCTTAATAACACAAGTTAGAAATAGTATTAAGTTTAAACATCAATGGTTGAAAGAAAGAAAGGATGATCATCATCCACTATGTTGAGACATAGGTTCTATCTTAGAAAACCATGATGATAACTTAAGCTAATATATGATCCAATAAGGAACGTTTAAAAGTGATTAAGTTTGAATCACGAAACGTTGAGCTAAGTTTGTCCGTAGTGTCTAATAGAGAACTGTAGACATATTTTCCAAATCCATAAAGGATGATATATTAAAATAAAAAGGGTTATGTTATAAGGGAATATGTTGGAAACGTCTGTAATACCAATTAGAGTCAAGTAGGAAGCGAGGTGAACAAAAACATCGAAAGTTGCACGGAGTGTACTAGTGTTTCGATGAATACATTTATAATAATAGATAAGGGTACCATATAAAGTGTTGTATAATGTTATGGCGGGGATAGTTCGCTTTTAACGTAGAATGATGTGTCCCAGGGCACAGTTCCCATGAGAAAACCCTCGAGATTGATCTAAAGTCACTGTAGGCTCCTGGAATCAGGCCTCGTTCTGCTGACATAGCGACGATGCATACACATAGATGTTATCATGTGATGATAAAGTATTAATGTCAATCAAGGTGACATTAGTAAGTTGCAAAGGGTTTGGGACTGTATAGTACAGACCCAAGACTCAACCTCTTCCACGAGCAAGCATGTTCAGGGTACCGGATATATGGTGCCAATGATCAAGAACAAATGCAGCTAGTTTATTTGTACTCTAGTGCAAGTGGGAGACTGCTGGAAATATGCCCTAGAGACAAATAGTAATAAGGACTATTATCATATTTCATAACAGTTTATGAGTAAGTTTTATAGCATGCTATAACTATATTGAGTGGAAACATCAATACACGTGTGATATATAAACAACCAGGGGTTCCCAGTGAAACTCTAGTCACTGGTTCATTGGTCAACAAATGATCAAGTTTCCTGATCATGTGGCATTTATGCCAGTTGGAAATGGAGTCAACTCATTCCTAGAATGAGATAATGAACCAATACCCAACCTAAACATCGTGACCCGATCATGTCCGAAAGTTCAAGTTATGATGATTAGAAATGGATCCTCGTAGACTATTCCTTAGACCGTGAGGCTATATCAATCACTGTCTCCTGAGAGTGCTTAGATAGCATCCAACACCACTTGGTAATACATTGGTTATAAAGGTGTGTTCAGGTACTCGGAGGAAACCGTAGAGGCAATATATGTCAAGAGCAGGATTTGTCCGTCCACGTGACGGAAAGATACTTAAGGGACCACTCGGAGAAGTTATATCCAATAGCTACGCAGCGTGTGATTTAATCACAGGGATATCATTTGTCGGAACGAGTCAAGTAGCATTGTTCGGTAACGATATTGAACACGAGATGGTAATGTCATTGATCAGATCTCGAGGAATGCAAGTATCGAGAGACAAATGGAATAAGACACGACCATCCCGGTTCAAACGATGATAGATCTTCATGGAACGCATAGGGGTCACATGGCCATCTAGGTCCCTCTGTCGATCATTGGTCCGGGAGTGTCCCGACCATGTCTAGAGTGTTCCCGAACCGTAGGGTATCACGCTTAAGGGTTTGATGATGCTTAGAGAGTGTTTATAGGATCAGAAGAATCATCGAATAATAGTAGAGAGAAAACCAGAAGAGTTTCGGTAAGTCCGGAGGATGTCCGGAGTGGAGGTGGAAGGTGTTCCATAGCCACGGAGATTGAATAATATATGAATGAATGTTAAATATGGATTTGATCATTTATTCATAATTATTTAATAAAATAGAAAATCAATTTAAAGGTCAAAAGGCTTAATGGGCCAATTCCGGAGGAAAGAGGGCCCATTAGGGAAAGGTAAGAGGGAGAAGGGCCAAAGGGGGTGGCCGACGCCCTAGTGGGCTAGCCCCACACACGGGGCCCATGGGGGTGGCTGGCGGCACCACCCCTCCCCCTCTCCTCTCCTTTAGTCCCACCTCGGGACTTTGAGGGAGGTAGTACCTCCCCTTCCCTTATATATATTGGGGGTATTTGGCCACATAAATACACACAATATTCAATAAAGGTCTTCTCACTTTTGGGAATACCTCCAATTGATATTCTCTCTCTCTCTCTCGTGATCGTGGTCCCAAGTTCGGACTACGCGAACGATAGACATCTTCACCGCGAAGCGCCGTCATGCTGCGGGATTCGGATCCAGGAGCTCTACTTCCACAACTGCTGCTGGATCGGGGAAGCGGGGGTCATCGTCAGGCACCAGATGTGTGTAACTCCCCGCGAGGTGTCCCACTTGAGACACTCAAGTCGTTGGAGCCATATGAGCGCAAGGACTTCATCACGACCTTGAGGTTGGCTTCGGCTCGTCTATATCAACCATGCTCTCCTGAGCGTTGACAACGCTTTTCGGTCTACAAGGGTAAGTTGGTGAAAATCCCCTCCCATTACTGCATTACTAATAGATAGGTCCTGGCAGCATCAGGGGTTTAGGGGCGTAGGGTAAATATTATTGTTTTTATACGTGGAACCCCTACACCTCGATCAACACTTGATCGAGGAGCGCATGACCATGCTTCTGAATCATATCACACGAGAGGGCCTAGAGAATATCTCTCTGAGATGGAGGGGAAAATTTCTTCTTGGCTGATCCACGTCACACAACTTGCTTCGAAGTTGGCCCAAGACCACCCGTATGACTCCCAGTTATGGTGAGCGTTAGATGGAGTCCAACTTTTCCACAACTCGGATCATGCGATCCCCTTAGGTCTATGGATTCCATTGTGTGATTTGGAGCATATGATAGTGTGCTGACGTCCTACTAACCTTTAGATCAGTCTGGCTATCGTACCTCTTCCGACTAGCCAATGCAAGGCAGATAACATCTCCATGCTCATGACACGTGAAACATTGTCATCTTCTGACTTACAAATTAGTCTCGGCAGTGGGTTTCCCTCCCAACATCAAACGACTAAGGACAAACTGGCTAGAGCTATATATGAGTATGTGGTTCGACACCTGCAACAATTGGAGTGACACATACAATTAGCTCTAAGTCAGATGTTGGGTTACAAATGCAAGGCAGAACGTGAGCCTCTAGGGCATCATTCCTAACACATAGCCCATTTGTTCATTACAAACATGTATCCAGATTGCAAACGAGAATCATCCAAATCAGTAAGATAAGACGCATTCATGTAACCCTTTACACTGAGTTCATCCTCACCCCCAGAAACTAGAAACATATCCTTAGTCCTTCTCAAGTACTTAAGTATATTTTTAACCGCTCCCTAGTGGCTTTCTCTAGGGTATGCCTGGTATATTCTTGTTACACTTAGAGCATAGGAAACATCCAGCATAGTACAAATCACAACATACATGATGGATTCGACTGCCGAAGCATACAGAATCACACTTATCTGACTTTGCTCATCAGTTGTCAAAGGACACTGAGTCTCTTGCTAAGTTTTACACCATGGGACATCGGTAAGAACCCCTTCTTAGAGGATTCCATATTGAACTTTTTCAACACTTTGTCCAAATATGTACTCTGATTCAATCAAGTGAGACACCTTGATATATCTCTATAGATCCCGATTCCTAGAATGTAAGTTGCCTCACCCAAGTTTTTCATTGAGAAACTCCTTTCCAATGATTCCTTGGTTTCTTGAAACATCTGGTCATCGTTTCCAATCAATAATATGTCATCCACATATAAGATCAGAAAGTTTACTTTTCTCCTAGTAAACTTCTTGTATAAACAATAATCATGATCACTCTTAATGAAAGCAAACGATTTGACTACCTCATCAAAGCAAATGTTCCAACTCCGAGATGCTTACTTCAACCCCTAAATGGATTTCTAAAATTTGCATACCTTATCAGCATTAGCCTGATCAACAAAACCCTCGGGTTGTATCATATACGCGTCCTCGGTTAAATTTCCATTAAGAAAAGTTGTCTTGACATCCATCTTCCATATCTCATAGTTGAAATAGGCTTCTATATCTAACATGGTCGAAACTGAGTTAAGCATCACTACAGGTGAGAAAGTCTCATTATAGTAAATTCCTTGAACCTATTTGAACCCCTTCGCGACAAGCCATGCTTCATACATTGAAATATTTCCATCCATATCAGTTTTATTCTTAAAGAACCATTTGCACTTGACGGGTTTTGCATTGTCTGGAAGATCAACCAAGTTCCAAACTTGATTTTCATCCATGTACTCTAACTTGGATCTCATGGATCCAAGCCACGACTCAATCAAATCCCACCATTGCTTCTGAATAAGTTGTTGGCTCATCACTTTGTAATAGTAATACATCACGAACATTTCGCAATCTAGCAAATCTTCACGGTTCAGGTGTAGTTGTCGGCTCAGCTACCATGACTAGATCAACCTCCAAAGTTTTTACCAACTCTCTACTAGTCGGTTCCTCTTGAATTTCTTCGAGCCGCACCATGCTCCCACTAACTTCCTGACTAAGAAACTCTTTCTCAAGGAAGACACCGTTCCGAGCGAGAAACACTTTGCCCTCTTCTTGGTTGTAGAAGTAGTAACCTAAGGTTTCCCTTAGATACCCCTCGAAAATACACTTATACAATTTGGCCATGAGATTGTCCGACTAAAGTCGCTTCACAAATGCTTCACAACCCCAAATCTTAAGAAAAGACAAACTTGCTTTTTGCCAGTCCACATCTCATGCCTTGTCTTCTCTACCGACTTTGATGACACTCTATTTAGTGTGAATGTTGTAGTTTCTATAAAATAACCCCAAAATGATAAAGTAAGATCTGTCCTACTCATCATTGACTGTACCATGTCCAACAAGGTCCAATTTCGTTGTTTCGACAAACCGCTCATGTGAGGTGTTCCCGGAGGAGTGAGGTGATGAACTATTTCCACAATTCTTTAGATGGTCATCAAACTCATGGGTCATGTACTAGAATCCTCGGTATGACCGAACAAACTTTATTTTCTTGTCGAGTTAATTATGTACCTCACTCTCAAATTTCTTGAACTTTTCAAAGGCTTCCAACTTGTGTTTCATCAAATAGATATATACATACCTACTCAAATCATTAGTGAAGGTAATGAAGTACTCATAACCACCTATAGATGTCGTTCTCATTGGGCCACATACATCACTATGTACTAGTCCCAATAAGTCGGACGCCCTTCCATAACTCTTTGTAAAAGGTGTCTTGGTAATTTTGCCGAGTAGGTAGGATTGACATGTCTCGAACGACTCCAAGTCGAATGAAGTAAGGAGTCCATTATCATGGAGCTTCTTTATGCATTTCCAACTTATATTACCAAGTTGATAGTGTCAAAAATAAGTCATGTTTAGATCATTTCGTTTCAACCCTTTCAACTTTATGTTATAGACTGATTCACCATCAAGATTCAAAATAAATAACCCATCCTGGACGGGTGCAAAGCCGTGAAATATATCTTTCAAAACAAAGAACAACCATTATTTTTAACTATACTTATCTCTACGCCCCGGGCGTGGCCGGTAGACAGAATACTTTATGATGTGATGACGCTACATCTACGTGCAAGATAAAATATATGGGGGAATTACACTTACTTGTTTTCTAGTACAAGTCGCTACCGGTTTTGCTATGACTTTTTACTACCGCCCAACGGTTACAGAGGCTTTTTCTTCGGTTCAATACATAATGACCGAGGCCAACTTTGGTTGGTTAATCCGATCAGTTCATCGATGGTCAGCAGTTCTCAGAACGCTAAGTGATAGATCTTTCAGGGTAACAACATCGCGTTCTTATATTGTGGGTATCAGCGTGGGTTAAAACCAATTTCGCGCTGCTAAATCCTATGATAGTATTCCGAAGCACGTAGTCTACGATTAAGTCGGTGCCAGTTATTGAACGATGACTCTTACGTAGGCAGATTAACTAAGTGAGGCTGGAAAACTTCAAGTAGCACTATTTTTAACACTCTTACGTGGGTAGAACGCTAAATAAACTTTGCGGGTAAAACGTCATTCTGTAGACAAGAGCTAAGTAGGTAGGTCAAATGCCGATGATTCAAGAGGAAAAAACAATTTACGCACAAAGGTTACATGGTTCTTTTATGGAAAATCTTACGTTCACGACATGGCCTATCACGGTCGTAGGCACTATGCCAGCTATTATGAATTTTACTACAGCAACAATGTTTCACATTTGTTTTGACACATCAGACCGTAATCATAGTCTATAACAAATCCATTAATAGAGTAGCACGGATCCATACATGTCTGCGTATCTAGGCAAACAATAGATACCGCCAAAAGTCTCATGGTAGAAGAAGGGAACAGATTGTCGATGGGCGCGGCATTGTAAAAATCACACATGCTAAAAATGTGTCTTATCTTAAAGCATCAAAGATATTTTACATCACAACACGTGAAACAAAAGTTACATTGAAAATAAACAAAGATAACAAAAGCCGCTTATTTATTTTAGAGTCCGGTACACCACAGGTTATAAAGATTTGTAGAACTATAGAGAGGAAGATTGGCGGAATATGTTGGATATATTATTGAGCCTCATGTGCGAGTATATATAGGCGTACAAAGGATTATCTTGGAGTACAAGTCAAGTTAGGCTAGAGTCCTAACTATCCTAAACTACCATAATAACCATATCTGTATCATACTCTAACATCCCTCCATAGTCATAGCGGTAGCGTCATGAACAACTGGAACATCGTGGACGGTCAGACTGGAGATAAACTGAAGTAGCATCCAGTATGTTGACATCCTCCCACAGTCGTTGCGGGAACGTCATGGACGGTATCACGTCACGGTTGCTTAGACTGTAGAGGAAGCTGGTGATGCTCAAGCGAGGTGGAAGCCCTTGTGCCAATGTTGAGGGAGCCGAGAGCATGAGGCGGTGCCATGGTCGAGGTAGTCGTGCGAGGGGTCGGCGTGGTCAATGTCGTGGTCGGGGATGCCGGTGTCGAGGTAGCCGCACATGAAGCCGCATGCGCATAGTGCGCGAGGAGGATGACGGAGACGCGTCGAGGCAGTCATCGAGGGTGTCGATGCAGTCCGAGCCGTCGAGGACGAGGTGCGGCCATAGTTTTGCTAGAACTAGGCGCACGTCGGGGACGAACGCACACTCCGGTTTTTCCAGAACCGAGTATGCAGAGAAGAACTCGTCGGTGACGCGGTCGAGGCTGTCGTAGAGGGGTCGATGCCGAAGAAGACGTTGTCAAAGACGATGAAGATGAGGTGCCGATCCGAGCTTGCTAGACTCGGGAATGCGTCGGGGATGAAGGCACTCCCGATATTGCCAGTACCAGGCGTGCGGGGGTAGGGTCCATCATGAACTTGTCGCCATGTCAGAAAGACTAGCAGAGGAAGCCTCCAGAGTGGTTGCGACATGCAGAGCGGCAAAGGGAGAGATGTCGGTGCTATCCGCGGTAGTCGGAGTAGAGTAGCAGGTGGTGTAGTCGGGGATGAGGGAATGACGCTGGTGGCAAAGTTGTAGTGGACGAAGACATAGAAGGCGGCGAAAAGAGCAGCGACCTAGGGTAGTCATCCTGGATCCCTGGAGTGGCGATGGGGTAGTCGGCGGGACCTGCAACGGTGAGAGGGCGCCCTGCAGGTTACCTTGTGAAGCGCGGCAGCGGTGCTCGAAGTAGGCGAGGAAGACCCGTCGACGTGACGAAGACCATGTGCAGACGGCGGCGATCCACGCCGTAGGAGATGGCGCGGGGCAAGCCGAGGCCGCCGATGCACGAGGATGGTGAAGTAGACTGCGTGTAGCCACGCTACGACCCGAGGGGTGGCATAGCTGCAGGGCGCAAGTCGGTGCATCGGCTGGGAGACCACCAGCGACGTACACGCCAAGGAAGGCGCATTGGAAGCCGGTAGCATGGACCAAAGGTGGCGGCACTACGGCCCGACGGGGCGACACAACGGCAGCCTGTAGCTCGATCGATGGTAGGCAAGTGCTCGGGGACGTGCTTGGCGTAGCCAGGTGCGGGATCGGTTGATCAGACCAACGGTGCACCATATGCGCCATGGCATGGACGACGCGTAGATCGGATTCGATGGCGGAGTTGTCGGTGAAGTCCCGGATGATGATGACGAAGAGGATCTGAGGGGGGCGGTCGCGGTAGCCTTCCGAGGAAGGAGTAGCAGCCGTCCGTGGTGCACGGAAGCCTGCCGTGAGGCCGCGACAGCCTGCCAAGGCAGGCGCAATAGCGGAGGAGGCAGGCGCACGGGCACGGTGTAGATCCTCGATGCCGATGGTCGGAGTAGAGGCGCGGCAAAGGCGATGGCAGTGAGCGACTCAATCCGATCTAAGATTGGTAACCCAAAAAAATAAAACCGATCAAGAGATCGGAAAAATAGACTTACAGTACAGCCGATCACGGATCGGTGGACGAACCCTATGTACGGGTTGCACGGCCCCCGGCGGAGATCATGTAGATCGACCTCCCCGGGGGCGGCGCGGTGCGGAAGTGTGTGCGGCGACTAGGTCAAGGATCTTGCCGCTCTGATACCATGTAGAACGATAGAGAGGGAGATTGGCGGAATATGTTGGATATATTATTGAGCCACATGGGCGAGTATATATAGGTGTACAGAGGATTATCTTGGAGTACGAGTCAAGTTAGGCTAGAGTCCTAACTATCCTAAACTACCATAATAACCGTGTCCGTATCATACTCTAACAAGATTAACAAACTAAAAATTAATATTGACTTAGCTTTGTCTGAAACACTAATGGCTAGACTCTAGACTACTCCATAGATGTGACGCTTACAAAGAATAACGACTTCCATGTGTAGAAGACTTCGTGATCGCCGCTGATCCCGCCGCCTTCCGCTTTCATACCACCAACACAGACAGTGTGATTGTTCACGTACATGATCTGCTTCCTCGTGTCTTTGGCGTTTTGGTAAGCATATGAAGCCACTCTTGCCGGCGCTCTTACGCAAGAAGAAGCGAGGCAACCTCTCCGTGCTTGAGCTAGCATGTTCTTCTTTGAGTTGGAAAAGTTCCACATGTTCGAGGAACAAAAAGATGTGAATGCATAGAGGAATTAGCTAGAAGAAGATGAGGAGGAGGACACCGTGAGCAAGGGATAAAGTGGGGAGAAGGAAGAGGGAGATTAGGTCTAATATAGAAATTAGGAATAAGCTCGCCATGCTCTAGGCATTCGTGTAGAAGAAAGGGAGAGGCGCAAAGTGAAGATAGGATGGAGCATATCGGAAGGAGAGAAAAAACCTCATGAAGGAATATAGGGATACCTTGAAAGAGAGGCAGATCGTCTCCACGCTCGGAGGGATGCAGTCGTAGGAGAGAGCGTCGCAAATGGCAGCACGAACAAAGGAGTGTTCTTCTTGCCAGTGGGAGTGCAGGTGTTGTTCTTCGCGAAGAATGTATGCGGCAGGATCGGTCGTGGGTCGGTCGCCTCGCAGGTGAACGCACCAGTGTCGCAAAAAGGAGATCGTAACCAGCGGTGGTATGGCGAGGACCTCATCCGCTCGCTCAACGGTAGACAAAGAGAGCCATCACTAGGCTAAGCAAAAGCACCGGTAGGGAACCCTCCTTGTTTAAGCTAGAGAATAAAACACAGGAGGTCGCCTTATTATCGTCGTCGAGAATGGATCCATCTTTCCTCACGCACAACAGAGACATCGTCATAGGAACTGGCGCGTCCTGCTTCACTACCTTCCATACATGCGACGCATCATTGGTCTCCTCGATGCATGTGGTCGGGCGAGGACTCCCATAGCTGACTTGAGGGAAGCCTAAGAAATCCATCCTAAGATAAAGTGAAGGCACCGACGAAGATCTATAAAATACTAAAGCATACATCAGTAAAGATACATAAACAAAAAGAAAAAACAGGAAAACAGAATAGGACGTATCTACGCCGATGAACTCTTTCAAACACGACCTACACAGAGAAAAAGCGAAAACGTGTTAGATAGAGATGGATAGTGAGATAAGCTGGATATAGAAACAGAGCGGCATACGCATACCTTAAAATGATGAAGAAACGAAGAGAACGCGGGGACGATGGGAACAACGATGAACTGAAATAAATACACCTTCCATTGTTCCCAAATGCGACCAATACAAAGAAAAAGAAAATACGTGTTACATAAGAGTCGTGCAAGTGATATGGGCAGAAGACCTTAGATACCTTACCATACAATGCGTTCGGTTTAGAGCGTCTGAGTTGTAGCGGCAGCCTAGTGCCACTTTAAGTACGTGCCTATGCGAGTCCTAGCCAGCATTGGCGGCTATCCTCTCCCCATGGCAGACGTCGGTACGATGATAACAGTAGTAAACGACCTAGCAGAGACCAGTATGAGAGATGAGGAAGAAGAGTATGTATGAGTGATAAAAGGATGTGAGCGAGTGTATCATGCCATAAGCAAAGGATCTGACGCATGTTCTGGCCGCTAAAGCCCGCATCTATTGCTTGCTTGCTTGTCAAACGTGAGAAACCACCTCCGCCGAAGGTTACAGATATCACGTCCGCTGCAAGATCAGGTATAGGTGGCGAAAACATGCATACGCAGAGAGACAACGCTAATAGCTCGGTCGAGGTGCAAGAGAATCTGCGTAGTCTATAGACTACGCTTCTAGATAGGTCGTAGGACACCCATGAGAAACCATAGTCGTATATATCCTATGCTGCCACCTTGTCCCTCCGCCGCGAGAATACGCATACGCCCATCATCTCCGATGCAACCTACACCGTCAACTCACCTCTTGGACGTGATAACCCGCAAACTCCCATGTTGTACGCCGCAATGTCACCTCTAGTCAGGCCCCGCCTCCGCAAGAATATGCGGCCGCCTATAATCTACACTCCCATGTGGCGGGCCCATGACGGAGAGAAAACGCGACCGACATGGGCTGGCCGTGCCACGTCGCCTCTCGATGGGCCCCACAACCCGGCGGGTGCGGAGGCATGTTGCACCAGGAATACCTCTCACCGAGTGGTTCCGCCCATGTATGCTGACAGTGGGCCCATGGTGCACACGCGTGATGGCTCAAAATATATCGAGCTCGTTGGGAACCCCAAGAGGAAGGTATGATGAGCACACCAGCAAGTTTTCCCTCAGTTATGAAAGCAAGGTTATCGAACTAGTAGGAGCAAGGAAACAAACCCAAGGTGTTGTTTCCAACTTGGAATCCTACACAACACAACCACATAACTTTGCCCCAACTTAGAGTGAGGTTGTCAATCTTACCGGTTTTGCTGAAAACAAAGGATTAAACGTATTGTGTGGAAGATAGTAATTGCTGGCAGAAAGTAAACAGTAAACAATAAATAGTAGATGGTTTATCAATGGTAAAAGAATGGATTGGAGTCCATAGTTCACTAGAGATGATTCTCCTTAAGATAAATAACATGTTGGGTGAACAAATTACATCGGGGCAATTGACAAACTCGAGAAAGCAATCAGTGCATATACTAATCATCTTCAATCCTATGAGATTCGATTGGGAATCACAACATTATACATAGACCGTAATCCAACTGCATCTATGACTAATAATCCACCTTCAGGTTATCATCCGAACTCCCTCCAGTATTAAGTTGCAAGCAACAGATAATTGCATTAAGCAAAGTGTGTAAAGTAAACAATACGATTGTCCCATGGACAAAGGATTGTTGTTTTATCCCTAGTAGCAACAGCACATCTAGTACCTTAGAGATTCTTGTCACTTCCCCAGATTACTAGAGGCATGAACCCACTATCGAGCATAAATACTCCCTCTTGCAGTTGCTAGTATCTACTTGGCCAAGATAGCTACTAACAATGGAAAAGATGCAAGATCACAAATAACATAGAAATGATAGAATCAATAATCAATCTGAAATAGCATCTCAATATCCATTGGATCCCCGCAAACACAACATGTAAGATTACAAATAGATGATCTTGATCATGAACAGAGCTCACAAGATCTAAACATGATAGCACAAATGAGGAGAACCAATCATCTAGCTACTACATGGACCCGTAGTCCAAGGATTGTAAAGACCCAAACCTGGCTTGGTTCGAATCCCTGTGATTACGGTGCTAGTCCCTGGATCGAATAGCTAGCACCCACAGTTTAAGATGTAATATCAAGATACAAAGGTCATATTACATCGCATGATCCAGAATATGAATACTTTATTACATACTCATAGCCATAGGCTATCTTAATACAAAGCAGCAGAATACAAGTAAAGCATGGAGCCCTTCATCTTCATGTGCCACAGGCAAACATGTTGGGTGTAGACTCATAACCTCTATCATCAATCCATACTCATCAATAGAATAACCTGTAAAATGATAGGTTGCAGCCACAAAGGGTCAATACTTTGAATGTATTGGCAAGTGTCACAAGTTGGTGAATATAAGTTGGACTGTCACTGCATGCATATCTGGCTAAGTAGATCTTAGGCTCATTTGCAGAATGCAATATGGTTTTATCCTATGTTTGTAAAAATAGTTTTGATCTTTCAACAACTTTCTGAACTCCTTGGCAAACTCCAAGTGCTTCTACTCTCTTGTTGTCACCATCAAGTTTTACTTTGAGAAATTAGAATGTCGAGATCTTCCATAGCTTCAGGCCTTAGTTGCTCAGAGTTGTCCATAACCGGGGACACGGCTAAGTACTTAGAATTTAATCTTCTGCAGAAGTTGTACACTTTACCCACAAGACACAATCTCGTCTTAACGCCACCAGTGGCCGCTGGATTAGTACTCACCAAGATGGAGTACCGGCAGATCGAGAATGTGACAAAGTCTTTCCATAGAAGTCCTCCCAATACATAATGCCAGCACATCTACCAGGCACCAATGCAAGGATAAACCTCCAATGCATAATTCTAGTTAACCTGAAGAGGTACCAATGCATGGGTCTCCCACTATGTAATTGACTAGGCCAGAGCCCATTTGGCATGTGGTTGTACACGAAAGCCACTATACGAGAAACATGTTCAATATCTAAGTTCCTGGGTGGTATTCTCTTAGCGCACACATGAAAGATATAGCCATAGACATGGTTCCCTTCGTTCTCACCTTATTCTCAACTGAGTATCCATATTCCACCCAGGTGATTCATTGAGTACTTGTTTTATTATATAAAACATTTTTTTTCAACACTTCATATAATCACAATAAGGTATAGGTCACCCTGAATCTATAGCAGGGCTAAGCATACTACAACTACAGTATTTCCACTAAGGAAGATATAAAGGATATCCTAAATAGGACATAGCATAGCATAGTATCATAGTAATCCTATCATGCATACTACAAAAATCCTAAGTGTAATGAAAATAGTAGGACATGGATGATAGTGTCACTTGCCTTAGTAGCTGGTGGTGTTGGTACACTCTTTGCAGTAACACACTTGACAATCCACACAATATATCAAACAAAACAACCAAAACAAAACATGCACAAGATCAACACTAGTGGCAATACAAAAATCATGCAAAATATGCAAGCATGCAAGATGGCAATTTTTTTTGTAAAAATTGTTATAACAAAGGTTTTGAACATTACTAAGTGTTTTCTGAACATTTTATAATTGCAAGATTACAAATGCAACCATTTGTGCAATAGTAATAATTAGCAATAATTTCTAGCATTTAGAAAGGCTATACTCACTAAATAATTCCCATGCTATTAGGTATAGTCAACAAAATTTATATTTTGGTCTTACTAGACAGAGGGTTCAATTTGCAATCCATAGCAAAAAGATTCGCCCAAAAATAATTTACAAAACAATTTTTATGGTTAAAATACTCCTAAAAAGGTTATGCCTAAAACTTCTATTTTACAGAAGCTAAAGGGTGAAATAAGGCCTCAGCAGTGAAGCTCTCATTTTTCTGAATCCATAGACACCAAATTTGCATTTTTCTGATTTGTGGAACAAAAGTTATTGAATTTCTAAGTTTAATACAAAATCTGCCTATTTTCTAATTTAAATAGACGCTCAGGCCTACGTGGCGTGTTCTTATTAGCTCTACCGGTTCGGGCGGATCGGCAACGTGGGCCGTTGGATTTAAGTGGAAACGAGTGGATCTGATCGGCTGATACCGCTTCGGTAAGTGGTCTAATCCTGGCCGCTAGCGACAGATCGGACGGCGCTCAACGCGTCGACCACGGACTGGCGACGGCGCGCGGCGGTGGTTCATCGGGTGGGTGGCGTTCCGGTGGTTCTAGAGGGGCAGGGAGATCGTGGACTATTACCAGCAATCGCCGCGGTCGAGGTGGTCTCGGGGATGGTCGTGGTCGATGAAGGGGCGCTCAGATTCGCCGGGGATTCCTCGCCGGAGTTCTGCCGATGGCAGAGCACGCATCTCGGAGACGGTGTTGTCGACCTAGGGCTCGAGCAGACAAGGCAATAGGTCAGCGAGGTGTGCTTGGTTGTGTAGAAGTTGGCTGTAACCAAAAGAGGGCGACGGGAACCTGCGTCTCGCCGGAAATCGCCGGTGAAAGGCGGCGGCAGAGGGTGACGCCGGTGGTGACCGTGGCGATGACCTGGGGCACAAAAAATCGAGCAAAGGGATTAATCGGTGCGCCAGAGCATGGAGAAGCTAACAGGACAGAGGGGAGGGCGTGGGGCAGTGAGTTCTCGCCGGAATCCTCGCCGGAGCTCGTCGGTGTCCGCGGTGGTTCAAGCTCGATTCCGAGCAGCGTAGTGGCTCTCATGTGGCGGTGTCTGAGGGGAAAACAAAGAGGAGGGGGTGGGGATTAAGAGGTCATGGTCGGAGTGGATTTTAATTCGTGGAAACGCTCGGGTTTGAGCCGATTTGGAAACGGCAAAGGAGGGGAGGGGGTGTTCGTCGTTCGGTTGGAGACGGTGAGCTGGAGGGTGACGTGGAGGTGGGGTCGAGCCGTCAGCGAGGGGGGTAAAGAGGGGGAGGGTGAGAAACAGAGGGGGAAGGGGGAATTCCGGGTGGGCTATTGTTGGGCTGGGGTTTGGGCCGAGCTGCTGCTGCTGTTTTTTTTCCTCTTACAGTTTTTCTTTTTCTTTTTCTGTTTTCTTAAATAATTTTTGATTTAATGACCCAACTTGAATCAAACAAATTTCTAAAAATTTGTAAAACTCAAATTAGGTTTTTAGGGCATTATAGAACTCATTTACTTTCCAACTCAAATTTTTCTAATCAAATGTATTCACTTTGGCTTTAATAGTTAATATTGCCTTTCTTAATTCTATTCTCAAAATAATTCATATCTTTTTATCCATGGCTCCAAATTGGATGAAACCAATTTCTATTGTTTTATTGTTTTGCCCTTTATCTTTTTATCTCTCATAGGAGTTCTTTTTTTAATATAAATATGGAGTATATCCATAATATTGTGTTGTTCTTAGTCTTAACAAATAATTAGAGTTTTAGGGTTTGAGATATTTTTCACTTCTCTTAGGTTTTTTTTAAAAAAATGCAACCAAGTTAAGATTCTCATGCATGCTTCATGATTTGGGATTTTAAAACATGCACACCACTTCACAAACAAAAATCATTTTGTTTGGCTTGGGTTTTGGAGGCATTACATTTAAATGTTCCAAAAGTTTTTTTTTGTTCCTTCTGAATTTCAAAGAACTTGGTTCTTTATTTTGTTTAAAATTTTCACATTTCAAAATTTGGAAAATTTTGGGATGTGACAAGGATGAACTACTCACGCATCACACTGGAGGCAGTCATGATGATGAAGAAGGCCTCCAGGGTGATCTCTCCCCTCCTGCAGGGTGCCGGGAAGAGCTTCGGATCCCCCCCCCCCAATCTACAGATCGAGATGGCGGCGGCTACAGACTCTTCCGTGGATTTCAATAGGATTTTGATCGGGTACTTAGGGTTTTCATCCCGGGAGGCTTTTATAGGCGGAAGGGCAAGGTAGGTGGAGCACCAGGGGGTCCACACCGCTTGGTAGCGCACCCCCCAGTCCGTGCTGCCACCAGGTGTGGCTGCCCTGGTGCGCCACTTCGTCTCCCCTCCGGACTCCGTGTTCCTTCAGGTAAAATATTGACTTTGGCTTTTGTCCGGTCCAATTCCGAGAATATTTCTTTACTAGCTTTTCTGAAACCAAAAACAGTAGAAAACAAGCAACTGGCACTGTGTCATCTTGTTAATAGGTTAGTTCCAGAAAATGTATAAAAATACCTTAAAGTATGAACAAAACATAAGAAAGTAGATACTAAACAAGCATGGAACATCAAAAATTATAGATACGTTTACGATGTATCAACGCGTCCCACCATTCAGCGACGTGGGGTATAGCGCCGCGCGGTATACCCGTACGCGATAGAGAATCTTTCGCCTTGTCCCATGGTGGGCCTTGCCTCACAGGATAGCATGGGTCCGTTGCGACGTTGTCGTGTGTCCTTTTCAGCCTCCATCCCACGACCGAAAAGAAACGGGGCGACGTGGATAGTAGTTTGAGCGGAAACAATGTAGCGCTATTATTTACTCCTGATATTCGACTCATAGCCTTGTCTCATCAAACATGATGCAGAAATAATGTTTCTACTAAGCACTGGAATGTAATAACAATTATCTAGCTCCATTAAGAATCCCAAAGGTAAATTAAGTTTCATCGTGCCGACTTCCAACGTTGCGACTCTCACTTTTTTGCTAACTCGAATGTCAACCTTGCCTCTCGCCATGCTCCTAGTTCTTACCAATCCCTACAACGCATTGAAGATGTAAATTACTGACCCGGTATCATATACCTAATAACTGTTAGGTGCATCAACAAGATAAATGTCTATAAGATTGCATACAAGCTTACCTGAGTTGAAAGTCACACCTCCACTCTTGGCTTTGTTGGCCAAATACTTGGTGCAATTCCTCTTCCAGTCGCCATCCATCTTGCAATACAAGAAAGTAGATCTGGCTGAAGGAGATGAATTAGTCCCTGCGGTAGCGCTTGGGACTGTGTCATATCTTTGAGAACACACTTAGCCAAGATATATTTATGTAGATGTAAGGTAACGAGAGGGGATTCGGTGTTCATACCTTTGAAGACCAAAAATGGTTAACATTCCGAGGGGAACATGGATGATGTTGTAATACTCATCCGACCTCAAGGTTGCGAAGCTCCTTGCAAGTCACCCTTGGTCCTTGTACGACGTAGCCAACCTCAGCTTGTCCCTCATGATGTAGCAAAACATAAATGCATAGGACACCTTCAAAGTTCATAAGGGTGACTAGATACAGATAGTTTAAGAACAAGCAATATCAAAGTTATGAATCAATCAACAAGTTTTGGGACAATGCACATTAAACTAAGAATGACCACTATGCTCTCTCAATAGGTGCATAAAGATAGAAGATGGAGACTCAACATAAAAGCTAAAGAAAGGCCCTTCATAGAAGGAAGCAGGGATTCAAGTCTCATAAAGAGCTTCCAAAAATTATGGTACTTATTAGCTTTCAGCTCTCATTACCCCTATCATAAGCATCTTTAGGTATTAAGGTTAAAGTGAAAAAATATGAGGATATGCTTGACAAGTTATAAGTTGAAAATCTCATGCCCCTTGCTTACGAGTACCGAACCTCGTGCTACTCAACTTTAGTCACAAGTAAGTTCTTTTCATTGTAAGTACATGTGTATCATAGAGAACCGCCAACGGGGTACCCCTTGCCCCATGATACAGGAGCTTTCCCATATCAAAATGACAAGGCAACAGACAATGAGCATCCCAGCGATCCTTTTATTTGCTATTTGCATAGGGTTTTTTTATTGAGGATGCTTCACAGATTGCTCACTATGGTCATGCTGCAAGTTTCCACCATGATTAGGCATGGCTTAGGCTAGCTGCCCAGGCATTTCTCTAACACATATACAAACTCCATGAGCTTAAAAGCTCCCCTTTTATTTCACACTACCAGGATCCATAAGCAAAAGAACATAATATCAACCAAATAAAGTGCAATGTTGAAAGTGTTCCCCATGGTAACATGGTTCTGCTAATTCACAACTTACAAAGCGCAAGCATATACGCAACATAGATGGGAACAATGGTTCAAGTTTATTAAGTGCAATAAATTAAAGTGTTCCATCAAGTTCGTGAGAGCTTTAATCACTAATTTTCACATAACAAGTTTAATTTGGAAGGTAGATAAAAACATGAATATACTTGGAATAGCAATAATGCTAATAGGTAGGTATGGTGGACTCTTTGGAATAACTTGGTTTTATTTGGAGTTGGATGCATGAGTGGAACTCATACTTGGTACATGTGGAGGCTAGCAAAAGACTGGGAGCGACCAACTAAGAGAGCAATAATGGCCGTAATCATACAAAGCGACAAAACATTATTAATTAAAGCATAAAGTGATATTACAAGTCGAAAACTAAATGATCATAGAGGCTATGGTGACTTGGTATAGTCTTAACATGGTGTGAGCATGCGCCAAGTCAACCCAAATAAAGCATCAAAGGAGAATACCACAATATTATGCTTTTATATGCTAAAACAATGCATGATTCTTTCAAGGCACATTAAGCAATCTCGATTGTTTGTAACAAGTCATGCTACAGCAATAATCACTAAGCATAAAGTCATATCAATATCAAACATGACATGATAAAGTCTAGGCCACAGTCAAAACAAGACTCCTTTTATACCACTTATAAGCATGACCTTTCCTACTCTTTTCCAATCCAAATCAACTTATTTGAAACTATGTATGAATGTGGGGGCTGATGGCTCAAGATATCTCGAGCTCATTGGGGAACCACAAGAGGAAAGTATGATGAGCATAGTAACAAGTTTTCCCTCAGTTATGAAACCAAGGTTATCGAACCCGTAGGAGCAAGGAAACACCTCCAAGGTGTTGTTTCCAACTTGGAATCCTACACAACACAACCAAAGAACTTGCCCCCAACTTACAGTGAGGTTGTCAATCTCACCGGTTTTGCTGAAAACAAAGGATTAAACGTATTGTGTGGAAGATAGTAATAGCTTGCAGAAAGTAAACAGAAAACAGTAAATACCTTTGTAGATTGATGGTAAAATAATGGACCGGGGTCCATAGTTCACTAGTGGTGATTCTCCTTAAGATAGATGACATGTTGGGTGAACAAATTACAGCGGGGCAATTGACAAACATCGAGAAAGCAAACATTCATATACTAATCATCTTCACTAGTATGAGATTGGATTGGGCATTACAACATTATACATAGACCGTAATCCAACTGCATCTATGACTAATAATCCACCTTAAGGTTATCATCCGAACCCCCTCCAGTATTAAGTTGCAAGCAACAAATAATTGCATTAAGCAAAGTGTGTAAAGTAAACAATACGATTGTTCTATGAACAAAGGATTGTTGTTTTCCTCCTAGTAGCAATAGCACATCTAGTACCTTAGAGATTTCTATCACTTCCGCAAATTCCTAGAGGCATGAACCCACTATCGAGCATAAATATGCCCTCTTGGAGTTGCTAGCATCTACTTGGCCAAGATAGCTACTAACAACAGAAAGGATGCAAGATCACAAATAACAAAGACATGATAGAATCAATAATCAATCTGAAATAGCATCTCAATATCCATCGGATCCCCGCAAACACAACATGTAGGATTACAAATAGATGATCTTGATCATGAACGGAGCTCACAAGATCTAAACATGATAACAAAAAGGAGGACAACCAACCATCTAGCTACTACATGGACACGTAGTCCAGGGATGAACTACTCACGCATCACACCGGAGGCAAGCATGGTGATGAAGAAGGCCTCTAGGGTGATCTTTCCCCTCCAGTAGGGTGTCGGGAAGAGCTTCAGATCCCTCCTGATCTAGGGATGGAGATGACGGCAGCTACAGACTCTTTCGTGGAATTTTGATCGGGTACCTAGGGTTTTCGTCCCGGATGCAATATATAGGCGAAGGGGCAAGGTCGGTGGAGTGCCAGGGGCCCACACCCCCTAGTGGCGCGGCTAGGGTTGGCCATGCCACCACCAGGTGTGGCCGGCCTGGGTCCCCTCTTCATCTCCCCTTCGGACTCCGTGTTCCTTCTGGTGAAATATTGACTTGGGCTTTTGTCCGGTCCAATTCTGAGAATATTTCCTTACTAGCTTTTCTGAAACCAAAAATAGCAGAAAACAGGCAACTAGCATTGTGGCATCCTGTTAATAGGTTAGTTCTATAAAATGTGTAAAAATACTTCAAAGTATGGACAAAACATAAGAAAGTAGATATAAAACAAGCATGGAACATCAAAATTTATAGATACGTTTGCAACGTATCAACATCCCCAAGCTGAACTCCTGCTCGTCCTCGAGTAGGTAAGTGATAAAAAGAAAGAATAATTTTTGAGGTGACATGCACCATCACAATCTTGATCAAGGCATGTATAAAACATTGATAGCTCGGATCATAGTACTTTAACATAGCATGAAAGATATAGTTCTAACAATAAGACATAGCAACTATGTCATAACATGAAAAGGTACAAAGAAAAGATTCATGAATAACAATGCTTTGAAAGACGTTAGTTTGTTTCACATAAAGAAAACATAATGAGAATGGTATTCAGCTTGTCCCTCATAGTGTAAAAAAACATAAATGCATAGGACACCTTCAAAGTTCATAAGGGTGACTAGATACAAATAGTTTAAGAACAAGCAATATCAAAGTTATGCATCAATCAACAAGTCTTGGGATAATGCACATTAAACTAAGAATGGACACTATGCTCTCTTAATAGGTTTATAAAGATAGAAGATGGAGACTCAACATAAAAGTAAAAGAAAGGCCTTCATAGAAGGAAGCAGGGATTCAAGTCTCATAAAGAGCTTCCAAAAATTATGGTACTTATTAGCTTTCAGCTCTCATTGCCCCTATCATAAGCATCTTGAAGTGATTAAGGTTAAAGTGAACAAACTATGGAGTATATGCTTGACAAAGTATAAGTTGGCAATCTCATGTCCCTTGAATACGAGGGCCGCTCCTCATGCTACTCAAGTTTAGGTACCGGTAAGTTCTTGTCATAGTAAGTATATGTGTATCATAGAGAACCGCCAACGGGGTACCCCTTGCCCGATGATACGGAAGAATCCCCATATCAAAATGACAAGGCAAGCAGATAATAAGCATCTTAGCAATCTTCTTATTTACCATGGGAAAATGGTGCTTTTTTCTCTCTTTCCTCTTTTCTCATCTTTTTTTCTTTTTCTCAATCTCTATCACTTTTTTTATAAGAAGAATGCTTCATAGAATGCTCATTATGGTTACGCTACTGGTTTCCACCATGATTAGGCATGGATTAGACCAGCCGCCCAGGTGTTTCTCTAACACACATACATGACTCCATGGACTTACAAGCTCCCCTTTCATTTCACACCAATGACATCCATAAATAAAAGAGCATGATATCAACTGGGTACACTGTACAAGTGCAATGTTGAAAGCGTTCCCCATGACATCATGGTTCTGCTAATTCCCAACGTATAAGTGCAAGGATATACAACATAGATGACACAATGGTTCAAGTTTATTAGAGGCAAGAAAAGTAAAGTGTGCCATCAAGTTCGTGAGAGCTTTAATCACTAATTTTCACAAAACAAGTTTAATTTGGAAGGTAGATAAAAACATGAATATACTTGGCATAGCAAATGCTAATAGGTAGGTATGGTGGACTCTTTGGAATAACTTGGTTTTATTTGGAGTTGGATGCATGAGTGGAACTCATACTTTGTATGGAGGCTAGCAAAAGACTGGGAGTGACCAACTAAGACAGCAATAATGGCCATAATCATGCAAAGCGACAAAACATCATTAATTAAAGCATAAAGTGATATTACAAGTCGAAAACTAAATGATCATAGAGGCTATGGTGACTTGGTATAGTCTTAAAATGGTGTGAGCATGCGCCAAGTTAACCCAAATAAAGCATCAAAGGAGAATACCACAATACTATGCTTTAATATACTAAAACAACGCATGATTCTTTCAAGGCACATTAAGCAATCTCAATTATTTGTAACAAGTCATGCTACAGAAATAATCACTAAGTATAAAGCCAAAACAATATAAAGAATGACATGACAAAGTCTAGGCCACAGTCAAAAACAAGACTCTGTTTATACCACTTAAGCATGAACGTTTCCTACTCTTTTCCAATCCAAACCAACTTATTTGAAAACTAATGTATGAATGAGAGGGTCCAACCAATTTATTCAAGCAAAATAAGAAAACTAAGAAAACGAAAACCAAAAACGAAAACAAAGACGCTCCAAGAACAACACAATTGTGCATGAAACAATAAAAATGAAGTGTTTGAAAGAAACCTGAGATTTTTATTGATGAAGAAGAGGATGCCTTGGGCATCCCCAAGCTTTGACGCTTGTACTTATTGGATATTTCTTGGGGTTACATGGGTGGCATCCCCAAGTTTAAGATTTTGTCCATACCTCATCTTATCACATTACTCTTTCCTACACTTAAAATTTTCATTCATACAAAACTTCACACAATCTTCATTAGCAACATTAGTGTACTCAAAATAATAAGTATTTTGGTTTAGTTTTAACACAAGTAAAACTTCCATTAAAACACAAGCTACTGTAGCACTTCCTTTAAAAATTTCAAATGATCAAAAAAAACTCAAAGAGAAAGAGATTAAGAGGCAAATGCAAATAATGGCAGAAATCTGTCAAAACAGACCAGCAGGTAAAAACCAATTTTTTAGAAGACCTTCTGTTGCTCAAATTGAAAAGTTTTGAACTAACGAAAGTTGGATAACAACCTGGGGAATAAGCACAAACAATTACAGCTCAAACCGACGTACAAATATTTTTCAAAAAAAATTACAGCGAAGCACAAAAATCTGTTTCGGGGCAGCAACTTTCCCAAGCATTACTTCTCTCCCATTAGAGGTTACTCTTGGCACAAAAACCACACAAAAATGATAAGGAGCGGTTATTACAGAGGTAATAACTTCCGATACTGAACTAAAACTTTTGGGTTATCTCCCAATAAGTGTTTTTCTTTAACGCCTTTGAGCTAGGCATAAGAAGCAAGAAAAGAATCAAGTATTCTCAAATGAAGAAGCATTAAGATCAATACCAGAAATATCTTCAAAAAGGCAAGGTATCTCATTCAAATAAGTTCTAGAGGATCCTCTCAATGCTCTTGGGTTCACTATTTTAATCAAACAGGTTTTCAGGAACAATCCAATCAAAATTCTTTTCTAAGGCTTCATGCATTCCTACAAGTTTAAAAGGTATTGGTATCTTAATTTCCTCCCCATTAGGTTCGGTTTTGTCCATCTTTTCTCGTGTACCAATAACATCTACACATGAGCCTAGCATATTAAAATGATCAAAAACTTTTCTGGCTTCCTTAAAAACATCATAGAATTCTTTAAGCAAGGTTTCCAGAATAAAATCTCTCTTTTCAGGATCCTCGATCTCTTTAAGTTTGAGAAACATTATTTGCATTATGGGGTTAAGGTTAACAAACCTAGCTTCCAACATGTGAACTAAAGAAGCTGCAGCAATTTCATAATTTGGAGCAAGTTCTGCAAGGGATCTATCCTGAATATCCTCATGCTTACTAACATGATTAAAGAATTTTTCAATATTATCTTTTCCAATTATAGAGCCACTGCCTATTGAAAGGTCTTTTAGGGTGAACTTAGGGATCAACATGGCGAGCTAAGAACGAGGTAGCAACTATAGAAAGACCTATTTTTTGTGTTTTTGATAAAGGAAGCAAACTAGTACAGCTAATTTTTTTGTGTTTTTGATAAAGAAACAAGCAAACAAAGCTGAAATAAACTAAGGAAAATAAAAAAAGAAAGTAAAGAGATTGGTTATGAGGGACTCCCCTTGTGAAGCTGTCCTTGACTCCCCGGCAACGGTGCCAGAAAAAAGGCTTGATGGCTCAAAATATATCGAGCTCGTTGGGAACCCCAAGAGGAAGGTATGATGAGCACAGTAGCAAGTTTTCCCTAAGTTATGAAACCAAGGTTATCGAACCAGTAGGAGCAAGGAAACAACCCCAAGGTGTTGTTTCCTACTTGGAATCCTGCACAACACAACCACAGAACTTTGCCCCAACTTACAGTGAGGTTGTCAATCTCACCGGTTTTGCTGAAAACAAAGGATTAAACGTATTGTGTGGAAGATAGTAATTGCTTGCAGAAAGTAAACAGTAAACAGTAAATAGTAGATGGTTTATCAATGGTAAAAGAGTGGACCAGGGTCCATAGTTCACTAGAGGTGATTTTCCTTAAGATAAATAACATGTTGGGTGAACAAATTACAGTGGGGCAATTGACAGACTCGAGAAAGCATACCATGCATATACTAATAATCTTGACTCCTATGAGATTTGATTGGGCATTACAACATTATACATAGATCGTAATCCAACTGCATCTATGACTAATAATCCACCTTCAGGTTATCATCCAAACCCCCTCCAGTATTAAGTTGCAAGCAATAGATAATTGCATTAAGAAAAGTGTATAAAGTAAACAATACGATTGTCCCATGGACAAAGGATTGTTGTTTTCTCCCTAGTAGCAACAACACATCGAGTACCTTACAGATTCCTGTCACTTTCCCAGATTACTAGAGGCATGAACCCACTATCGAGCATAAATACTCCCTCTTGGAGTTGCTAGCATCTATTTGGCCAAGATAGCTACTAACAACGGAAAGCATGCAAGATCACAAATAACATAGACATGATATAATCAATAATCAATCTGAAATAGCATCTCAATATCCATCAGATCCCCGCAAACACAACATTTAAGATTACAAATATATGATCGTGATCATGAACGGAGCTCACAAGATCTAAACATGATAGCACAAAGGAGGAGAACCAACCATCTAGCTACTACATGGACCTGTAGTCCAAGGATGAACTACTCACGCATCACACCGAGGGCAGTCATGGTGATGAAGAAGGCCTCCAGGGTGATCTCTCCCCTCTGGCAGGGTGCCGGGAAGAGCTTCAGATCCCCCGATCTAGGGATCAAGATGGCGGCGGCTATAGACTCTTCCGTGGATTTCTGTGGGATTTTGATCGGGTACTTACGGTTTTCATCCTGGGAGGATTTTATAGGCGGAAGGGCAAGTTCGGTGGAGCACCAGGGGGCCCACACCCCTGGTGGTGCGCCCCCAGATTGCGCCGCCACCAGGTGTGGCCGCCCTGGTGCGCCACTTTGTCTCCCCTCCAGACTCAGTGTTGCTTCGGGTAAAATATTGACTTTGGCTTTTGTCCGGTCCAATTCCGAGAATATTTCCTTACTAGCTTTTCTAAAACCAAAAACAGCAGAAAACAGGCAATTGGCACTGTGGCATCTTGTTAATAGGTTAGTTCCAGAAAATGTATAAAAAATACCTTAAAGTATGAACAAAACATAAGTAGATACTAAACAAGCATGGAACATCAAAAATTATAGATACGTTTACAACGTATCAACGCGTCCCACCGTTTAGCGACATGGGGTATAGCGCCGTGTGGTATACCTGTACGCGGTAGAGAATCTTTCGCCTTGTCCCGTGGTGGGCCTTGCCTCACGGGATAGCATTGTTCCGTTGCGACGTTGTCGCGTGTCCTTTTCAGCCTCCATCCCATGACCGAAAAGAATCGGGACGACGTGGATAGTAGTTTGAGCAGAAACAATGTAGCGCTATTATTTACTCTTGATATTCGACTCATAGCCTTGTATCATCAAACATGATGCAGAAATAATGTTTCTACTAATCACTGGAATGTAATAACAATTATCTAGCTCCATTAAGAATCCCGAAGGTAAATGAAGTTTCATCATGCCGACTTCCAACGTAGAGACTCTCACTTGTTTGCTGACTCAAATGTCAACCTCGCCTCTCGCCACTCTCCTAGTTCTTACCAGTCCCTGCAACGCATTGAAGATGTAAATTACTGACCCGGTATCATATACCCAATAACTGTTAGGTGCATCAACAAGATAAATGTCTATAAGATTGCATACAAGCTTACCTGAGTTGGAAGTCACACCTCCACTCTTGGCTTTGTTGGCCAAATACTTGGTGCAATTCCTCTTCTAGTCGCCATCCATCTTGCAATTGAAGAAAGTAGATCCGGCTGAAGGAGATGACTTAGTCCCTGAGGTAGCGCTTGTGACTGGGTCATATCTTTGAGAACACACGTAGCAAAGATATATTAATGCAGATGTAAGGTAACGAGAGGGGATTCGGTGTTCATACCTTTGAAGAGCAAAAACAGCTAACATTTCGAGGGGAACATGGATGACATAGTCATACTCGTCCGACCTCAAGGTTGCGAAGCTCCTCGCAAGTCACCCCTGGTCCTTGTACGACGTAGCCAACCTCAAGGTCATGTCGACGTCCAAGCTCCAAGATCTAAGAAAAAAGCACCACAAGTGGCAGTGCCTCGTGGCCTTACACACATACGGTGTAGAGACATCTCCTGGGATCCAGTCCAGCAAAGCAGCGGAAGAAGATTAATCCGGACCGAGTCCAGCAGCACGACGACGTGCATATGGTGGAGAAACCCCTATCCCTGTATGAAGTTCCAATCTTGGGAACCACATGTGAGGGAGGGGAGAGAGAGAATATGCAAAGCCAATAGTTGTGATGGATTTGGGGAGAGGGGTGCCCCTCTTTATATAGGAGGAAACACATGGCCAACGGTCTGACCCACGTCACGACACGACCTGCTAAGGCATTAGCATGCCTAGCACATCCTGGCCTACCTAGGCATGTTAAGCTAACGAGTCATGTTGTGCCAGCCCGTGGGCTTCACCTCGAGGCCTAGGCACGACACGTTAGCTAAAGGGGCCTAATGTGCCAGCCCGTTAAGGACTTTTATATTATTTATTATTAAAATTAATATAAAAATTATAGATATAATGGTATAAAATTGAAAATAAAAAAAATCTCTTAATGGGCCGCGTCGTACCGGCATGTGGGCTTGGGTAGAAATCGAGGCATGGCCCCAGCTGGGACGCGGGCCAGGAATGACTCGTTAAGTGGCGTGTTGGGTCAGCCCGTGATGTGCCAAAGCATGTGTGCCCACATGCCGGCCCATGAGGGCACGATCCAATGGTGACATACCTACTTCGATCTTGTTACCGACAAACACATTTACTCGTTCCTATGATATTACATCTCCGTGACCTAGTCACATGTTTACAAACTTATAGATGTAATCTCAGTGAGTGGGCCCAAGGTATCTATCCATCACTCGGATGTGGAAATCCCGCTCTTGATACATATGCCTCAAAAGTTTCCTTGGAATACCCAATAAACACATTTATAGTCACCCACTTATGGTCATGACGGTTGATGTGATCAAGCAGCCTTGGAAGATAGTGATTAATATGATCTCACGATCAAAGAAATGAATCACTATGTTTTGCTAGATATCGCAATGTTGAACTTTGTGACTGGTTCATATTGCAATACTAGGGGTTGTGTGTTGTCCATCACTTCATTCATCTAATGAAGTGACCGCATTGTCAGTTGACGTGGTAAAGTCCATGATCGAGAAACCTCGATCATCAGTGGCCCAACGCACTAGTCTAGAGGATACGAGGGAATTGGTTCATTTATATACCACACATGTATTAATATTTCCACTTAATACAGTTCTAGCATGATACAAAACTATTACGAACTAATGAGATATGTCAATAAAAATATCTTTATTATTAGCCTCTAGGGCATATCTCCTTCAGAACTTTGTGACTGGATCACATTGCAATACTAGGGTTGGGTGTTGCCCATCACGTCCTTCATTTAACGAAGTGACCTTGTTGTCACTTGTTGTGTAAATTACATGCTCGGGAAACCTCGATCATTAGCTTCCCAACAAACTAGTCTAGAGGATACTAGGTATCTGGTTTGTTTATATATCACACTTGTATTAGTGTTTCCACTTAATACAGTTATAGCATGATATAAAACTATTATGAAATAATGAGACATGTCAATAAAACATCTTTATCATTGGCCTCTAGGGCATATCTCCTTCAACATATACTTCGACATATTATGTGATGATAGGATAATGTCAAATTAGGTGACATTAAAAGATTTGCAAAGAACATACGGATCTGGTAATACATATCATTGACATGACGTTTCTCCATTAGCAAGCATGATCAAATAACACCATATGGGATATAGATGTTTTATGATTAGTAACAAATTCAACTAGATTATTTGTACTCTAGCGCGACTGGGAGACTGGAGGATATATGCCCTAGAGGCAAATAATAAAGGGTGTTTATTATCATATCTCATTAGTTCATAATAGTTTTATACCATGCTATAACTATGTCAATCGGAAACATTGATACATGCAAGGTATGTAAACAAACCAGAGTCCCTAGTATCCTCCATACAACTAGTTCATTGGGAAACTGATGATCAAGGTTTCCTGATCATGGTGCATTTATCAATTAACAATGAAGTCAGATCATTGGTGAATGATGTGATGTACATTACCCAACATAAGTATTGTGATACGATCAAGTCACATATTTCATCATTGCAACAATTAGAAACAAAGTATCGCACTCCTTAGATCGTGAGTTCATATTTAATCACTATCATCCGAGGCTGCTTAGATTTACATCAACCGTCAGACCGTAACAGGGTGATCATAAGTTGTATATTGGGTATTCTAGAGGGATAGGTTGAGGCGCATGCATCGAGATCGGGATTTGTTCACATGCGTGAAGGGAAGATACACTGGAACCACTCGGTGAGATTACATCCATAAGATACGCAACTTGTGACTAGGTCACGAGGATGGAATATACTAGGACAAGTAAAGAAACACTTGTCGGTAATACGATTGAACAAGGTATCGTGATACTGATGATCAGGTCTTGGATAAGTAAGGTATCAAAGTAACAAACAGAATTGGACTCAGTGTTTATGGTTCAAACGACATTGATATCGTGGAATGCATAGGGGTCACTATGGGCATCCCGATCCCACTAGCAATCATTTATCTGAGAGGTGTCCCGATCATGTCTCTGATGTTCCCAAACCATAGGGTAACACACTTAAGGGTTTTACGATGCTAGGAGATCCATTTGTAAACATCGAGATCAAAAGAAGAAATAGATGAGAATACCGAAAGTGTTTTGTTATATGTTGATCCAAATTCTACAAAGTAAAGGTCAACTTCTGATAGAGCGGAGCGAGGCCCGTCGCTGGAGGTATGTGTTCACGGTAGGTGCATGTGTTGTGAGTTGGAAGGCAATGCTGCAACCAATTGTTGATCTATCTACAACCGAACTGTTTGGTTGAAAGGTTTGTATGTTGAGCTTTGTCAGGATGATTCTTGCATTAACCTGTTCTGTGATAGTCAAAGTGCTATTTACCTTACTAAGGATCAGATGTTCCATGAGAGAATAAAGCACATTGATATCAAGTACCATTATGTTTGTGAAGTTGTTGCACAAGGTACACTAAAGGTATGCAAGATAAGAACTCATGATAATCCTACTGATATGATGACAAATCATGTTCTTGTTGCTAAGTTTGAGCTATGCTCAAGCTTAGTTGGTATAACTACTTAGCCCAAGTGGTTATTGGCGCCGAAAGTGTTTTCTTTGTTTATTTAGGGAGATGATTACTGTTGATGCTAGGTGGAGTTTGTTATATGTTGATCCAAATTCTACAAAGTAAAGGCCAACTTCTCACGGAGTGGAGCGAGGCCTGTCGCTGGAGGTACAAATCTTTGATGACCTTGGTTACCACCGCTATATAAACCTATTGTAAGCCATCGGCTGGGATAAGTTGCATCTGTGGAAATCTCTGGCATTGTGTAAACACTCCCCATTATAGTAAAGTTTTGTTGGCTGGTGCCCGTGGTTTCTTCCTCTCTTTGTTGGAGAGGTTTTTCCACATTAAATCTGTGTCCCCCTTGCTGCAATTTATTTTTTGTTCTTCTTTATTTACTTGTCGCAAAGATAACAAGTGGTATCAGAGCCCTAGGTTCTAATCTAGGGTTTGCGACATGTCGTCATTGAAGTTTGATCTTCCGCAACTGGACTACACCACAAGATTCTCCTTGTGGCAGGTGAAGATGCGGGCGATTCTCGCCCAAACTTTAGATCTGGATGAAGCGCTGGATGGATTCGATGGAAAGGATGCTAAGGGCTGGTCCAACAAAGAGAAGCGGAAGGACCGTAAGGCTTTTTCTTTGATTCAACTTCATCTATCCAATAATATCTTGTAGGAAGTGTTGGCGGAAAAATCTGCTGCTGACATTTGGGTGAAACTGGAATCGATCTGCATGTCAAAGGATCTAACCAGTAAGATGCATGTGAAGATGAAGTTGTTCTTGCATAGGCTTCTAGAAGGTGGATTGGTAATGAGTCACTTAACCGTTTTTAGAGAGATTTTTTCGGACTTGCAATCTATGGAGGTAAAATATGATGATGAGGATCTAGGTCTCTTACTCTTATGCTCGCTGCCTAGTTCTTATGCTCACTTCCATGATACAATATTGTTGAGCCGTGATACACTAACCCTTGATGAAGTACAAGAGGCCTCAAATAGAGGGAAAAGATGAAAACTATGTACAGGCAGATGGGGCATCATCCAAGGCTGAAGCTTTGCAGGTTCATGGTAGGATTGAGCAGAGATTTAACAACTACGGCAACCAAGATAAGAGCAAGGACGGCAGAGGTCGTTCAAAGTACAAGTGAAAGGACAAGTTCGGCAGGTACTGTAAGAAATCTAATCATATTATTGATGATTGTTGGAAGCTATAGAATGAGGAGAAAAGGGACGGAACTTACCAACCGAAAGATAAGTCTGAAGGTGCTGGTAAGGCTGCTGTTGTTTCTGGTGATAGTTCTGACGGTGAATGTTTAGCTGTTTTTGCTACTTGTTCTTCTCATGGTGATGAATGGATACTTGATACTACATGTTCATTTCATATTTGTTGTAAGAAAGATTGGTTCAGTTCATATGAGTTTGTGCAGACTGGAGATTTTATGCGTGTGGAGAATGACAACCCATGCCATATTGTCAGCGTTGGATCTGTTAAGATCATGACACATGATGGCATGGCATGTACATTGACTTAGGTGAAGCACATACCAAGCATGGCTAGAAATTTGATCTCCCTGAGTGCCATGGATGTTGATGGATACAAGTACGCCGGTGGGCGTAGATTGTTAAAGGTATCAAAAGGTTCTCTTATTTGCATGATAGGTGATGTGAATTCTTCTAAGTTATATGTTCTTAGAGGTAGTACTTTGCCTGGTATTGCTGCAGCTGTTACTTCTAATTATTCTGATGATTGTGGTAAAACAAATCTATGGCATATGCGTCTTGGGCATATGAGCGAACATGGCATGGCAGAGTTGGTCAAGAGAGAGCTGATTGATGGTTGCAACTTGGGTAAGTTTGAGATCTGTGAGCACTGCATTTTTGGTAAGCATAAAAGAGTTAAATTCAATGCTTCCGTTCATACCACCAAAGGCATATTAGATTATGTGCATGTTGATGTATGGGGACCTTCCCGTAAGACTTCTATTGGTGGTGCTAATTACATGCTTACTATTATTGATGACTACTCAAGAAAAGTGTGGCCATATTTTCTAAAACATAAATCTGATGTTTTTGATGCTTTTAAGAAGTGGAAATTTATGGTTGAAAAGCAAATTGAAAAGAAGGTAAAGATACTACGTACTGACAATGGTATGGAATTCTATTCTAATGAGTTTGAGGAGTTTTGCAGTAACGATGGTATGATCAGGCACCACACCATCCCTTACATTCCTTAGTATAATGGCGTGGTTGAGCGCATGAACAGAACCATCATCTCGAGGGATCACTATATGTTGTCTAATGCAGGTATGCACAGACGTTTTTGGGCTGAAGCAGCCAACACAGCATGCTACCTCATAAATAGGTCACCTTCTATTCTATTTGAGAAGAAAACTCCCATTGAGGTATGGTCAGGTTCGCCTGCTGATTATTCACAGTTGAGAGTTTTTGGTTGCATTGCTTATGCTCACGTTGATAATGGAAATTTAGAGCCTAGAGTTGTTAAGTGCATATTCCTTGGTTATGGTTCAGGAGTTAAAGCATATAAACTATGGAATCCTGAAACTAAAAAGATTTTGTTGAGTAGGAACATTGTTTTCAATGAATCCATTATGTATCATGATAGCTTGCCATCAGATCCCTCTCCTGTTGCTATTGGAGAGGAGGGAGTTAGTGTGCAGGTGGAGCCACTATAGAAAACTGTTGATAGTAATGTTGTGGTTGATGATACTCATGAGGAAAAAATTGATCATCATGTTGTTCAACACTCACCTACTGTTTTGCAGAAACCACATGAGTCTATTGCTACTAATAGACCAAGGCATAACATAGTTCCACCTCGTCATTTAATTGAAGAGTGTAATCTTGCTCATTATGCTTTGAGTTGTGCTGAACATGTGGAGGATACTGAACCTGCTACATACAATGAAGTTGTTGCATCCATTGACCGCGAAAAGTGGGTTTTTGCTATGCAAGAAGAGATGCAATCGCTTGATAAGAACGGCACATCGAAAGTTGTGCGCTTGCCTAAACAAAAGAAGGTCGTCCACTATAAGTGGATATACAAGAATAACGAAGGTTTGTTTCCTAATGAGCCTCCAAGGTTTAAGGCAAGGTTAGTAGCAAAAGGTTTCAGCCAGATTCTAGGTATTGACTATAATGATGTTTTCTCTCTAGTTGTGAAGCATAGTTCCATTCATGCTTTCTTTGGTATTGTTGCTATGCATGATCTTGAGCTTGAGCAGCTAGATGTAAAGACTGTTTTTCTGCATGGTGAACTGGAAGAGGAGATTTACATGGACCAACCTGAAGGGTTCATAGTTCCTGTAAAAGAGGATTTTGTGTGCAAATTGAAGAGGTCACTTTATGGTTTGAAGAAATCTCCAAGACAGTGGTACAAAAGGTTTGATTCATTTATGATCTCACAAGGTCTCAGTTTGATAGCTGTGTTTACATTAAGTTTGTTGATGGATCACCTATATACTTGCTGCTATATGTTGATGATATGTTAATTGCTGCCAAGAGCATGAAAGAAATCACTACTTTGAAGGCACACCTAAGTAGTGAATTTGAGATGAAAGATCTTGGTGCTGCTAAGAAAATCCTAGGTATGAAAATTAAACGGGACAGAAAATCTAGGTTGTTATTTCTTAGTCAACAAAGTTACATTGAGAAAGTTCTCCAATGATTTAATATGCATGATGCAAAGTCTGTTAGTACTCCCGTTGCTCCTCACTTTAAATTGTCAGCATTGCAATGTCATAGTTGTGATGAAGATATTGACTACATGTCACGAGTTCCTTATTCTAGTGTTGTTGGTTCCTTGATGTATGCCATGGTTTGTTCTCGCCCTGATTTATCATATGCTATGAGTTTGGTGAGTCGTTACATGGCTAATCCTAGTAAAGAACATTGGAAAGTTGTTCAGTGGATTTTCAGGTACCTCCGTGGGACATCAAATGCTTGCTTGAAGTTTGGAAAGACTAGTGAGGGACTCGCAGGCTATGTGGATTCAGATTTTGCTGCTGACTTGGATAAGAGGAGGTCCCTCATAGATTATGTGTTCATGGTAGGTTGATGTGCTGTGAGTTGGAAGGCAACGATGCAACCAGTTGTTGCTCTATTTACAACTGAAGCGGAATATATGGCTATTGATGAAGCTTGCAAAGAGTCTATTTGGTTGAAAGGTTTGTATGCCGAGCTTTGTCAGGATGATTCTTGCATTAACCTGTTCTCTGATAGTCAAAGTGTTATTTACCTTACTAAGGATCAGATGTTCCATGAGAGAACAAAGCACATTGACATCAAGTACCATTATGTTCGTGACGTTGTTGCATAAGGTACACTAAAGGTATGCAATATAAGCACTCATGATAATCCTGCTGATACGATGACAAAGATGGTTCATGTTGCTAAGTTTGAGCTATGCTCAAGCTTAGTTGGTATAACTACTTAGACCAAGTGGTTGTTGGCACCGAAAGTGTTTTTTTGTTTGTTCAGGGAGATGATTACTATTGATGCTACAAGAAGGAATTTGTCCCAAGGTGGAGTTTGTTATATGTTGATCCAAATTCTACAAAGTAAAGGCCAACTTCTGATGGAGTAGAGTAAGACCCGTCGCCGGAGGTACGGATCGTTGATGACCTAGGTTAGCACCGCTATATAAACCTCTTGTAAGCCGCCGGCTGGGATAAGTTGCATCTATGAAAATCCTCGATGTTGTGTAAACACTCCCCGTTTATAGTGAAGTTTCGCTGGCTGGCGCCCGTGGTTTTTTCCTCTCTTTGTTGGAGAGGTTTTTCCACGTTAAATCTGTATCCCCCTTGCTGTGATTTATTTTTCGTTCTTCGTTATTTTCTTGTCGCAAATCTAACATGTTTTGTGAGAGAACCGGAATCATTCTACGAGGATCTGAAGTGGTTCAGAGTAAACCAAAAGGTGTTTTGGATCAAAGATAATTTAATAATATGTGTTTTATATTAATTATTGGAATTAATATTAAAACATATGTTTAAAATTAAATTTGAAAAATCCTCCGAGGGAAAAAGGCCCAAGTGGGAGCCACCCCATTGGAGCCGCTGCCTTGAGCTAGTCGGGGTGGGGTCACCCGCCCATTGGCCTCCTTGGGACGCACGCGGGTCCCATCCTGGCCCGGCCGGCCGGCCTTCCTCCCCCCTCTTCCTTTAGTCCCACCCTAGGACTTGAGTGGATGGTGGTGCCCCTTTTCCCCCTATAAAAGGAGGGTCCTATGGGAGGGAAAAAGACACACAAAATCAATATATTCTCTAAGGTAGTTTCCTTAGAGATTCTCTCTCTCGTTTGCCCTTGTGCCAGCATGGTTCCAAGAAGAACTACGCGCATAGGAGATGACACATCTGCAGCACGTCGTCACGCCACTGGATATCTGGTTCCAGAAGGTCTACTTCCGCAATCCCGACTGGATCAAGGAGCTCAGAGGTCATCATCGAACATCGACGTTGTGATACCACAGAGGTGCTACCACTTGTGGCACCTGAATTGTCGTGCAATGAGTAATACAACTTCGAGGTTGGCTATGAGTATGACTACATCATCCATGTTTCGAATGAACCTTCAATGCTTTCTGTATACAAGGGTATATTACTGAAACCTTCTCCGTTACAGTATTACTCATGGATAGATGCTGACATTTGGTGTTGCACTAGTTAGAAAAATTATTATTTTCTACTTCGAATCCCTTCACGGTCATCAAGGTATATCTTGGTGAAGAGGGAGCTGCCGAAGTCATGGCTCAATTCACGGATTTCTCACAGACGGTGCCAATTGACGAGGGGTAACCTCAGCAATGTCCATTGTTATGGACTTGGGTTTCAGGGAAAAGGGGTACGTTTGTGATTTTGATGGCTTATTATCAGACAAAAAAGGGAGGCGATATTTACCCAGGTTCCGGCTCTTGTAGAGAAAACCCTACTTCTTTATTGTCTCATCTTTATTGATGTAGAGTATAAAGTCGACGGGTTGCTAGATGTGATCTATCTTACAACGGATTGTTATGGGTAGATTCAGGTGTCTATTGTGGGGATATCCTACTCATTGAACTCTCCTAGCCTTTATATATGGGGAGTCTAGGTCTCAGGTACCAATCCGAGTTAGTTACAAGTTGGCGTTCGTGTAGAATCTAATCTTGATCTTTCTTTGTCTTGCGCACTTGGAGTCAGTTTCCATATGATGTCTTGGGCTTCATGGATCTTCATGGGTTGTCGAGTGGGCCTTCCGTTGTGTCGCACCAGAAATGCCAATAGTGGGCATCTGAAGGGTCGTGCCCATTTCATAAAGTGAGAGCAAAAAAACAAAAAAAATACAAAGTCTACCAATACATAGAGTCTCAACTTATAAGTAAGAAAAAAGAGTGCCCAAGGCAAGTGCACAAATCCGGTGCTTCTACTATTTTGGTAAACGATCTACACTCTCTTCTTGTGTTGCCACGATACCAAGCATAGTGTTCGCCGGGACATTTTATTGTTCATTTTTCATAGTCATGCTAACCCATTTATCTCCACACATGTGTTCTAGTTACAGGTTTCCGTAACTTTTGTGGAATTTTCCTTTGATTTTGTTCTTTTGGATTTTCTCCACTTCTTACAATAACCTTGTCTTTGATATTTAATTTGGTTCTCCACCTTTCTAATCCATCCACCATAAACCTTTTGAGTGTTTGTAGCTTTTTATGTGAGGTTTTTCTTTTGACTCGTCGTTTCGGGTCTTTTGCTCTCAAGCGTGGCTACTTGTCCAACATGATCTCTTCAAGGTAAGGTAAAATGACTAACCCTCCTTACATATTCCACTTCAATATACAACACTTGCCTTGGTTCATGATGGATAGGACCGGAGAGAGTAGTCAAGCTAATGTGGAAGATGATGGTCCATACATCACTCGCAACAAGCACTTCACAGTGAGAAATCTTTCAAGCAGTCCTTTGAGGGTATTGAGACACACCTCGATGAACAATTTGAAGAAGTTCAAGTCGTGTATAAGAACATGGATCGCCACATGGATGACTTCGGACAACATATGCATGCTATTCGAAGCTCTCCAATGCTCTATCGCCGACCTTGCTTCTCGACCTTGGCATCACTCAAGTGCTTCAAGTTCCTCACGACATCATACTCCGCATCAACATGGACATCATTCAAGTGCTTCAAGGCAATATGACAACCCCCTTTATAAACAAGAAAGTTCTTTGCAACATATAATGTCTCCATGACAAGCGACAACCTCAAGTTATGATGGTAACTCATCATCAAGGTTCAACTCATGGCATGGCGAACACCGCTACCTGCAAGAGCACTCGTTATTCGAGAGGAACCACCACGTGAAGAACCTTAAGAGTGGCACCGACAAAATCATCATCCTCATGACCTTCACTCGACTACAAGCAACGAATCCAATGGGGAATATCAAGCACGCTGTCAACGTGAAGATTTAGAGGATCCACCAAGACGCCATCGTCGACATGACCGTCAACATCGACACAATGGTCATGATGAGGAGCAACAACCACAACGAAACCATGAACATCACCATCGCCATGAAGAACAAAATGCACAACAAAAAATGACGAGCAACCTCAACTTCGTCAACAACCTAGGCATGAGACTCAAATACCACCACCGCACCAAGAGAACCTCACCCATGCCGTGAGGGCCAAGCACCACCACCGCGCGCCACGAGGCTCAAGTACCTCAACCGCACAAGAGACACAAGCACCTCAACCTCAAAATGAGGCACAACAATTGCATGTTAAGTTGGAGGACTACGTTGTAATTTTTAGTTTCTTTGAGGTCCTCCTTGTATTATGTAAACCCACATATTAATGCAGTGTTCTAGGCCCTTCGAAACAAAGGTAACTCTAAGGGGAAAAAAGAACAAAGCTAACTCTAGAAAAAGTAAATATTTGAAACAACAGTCAGAAAGTGGGAAAGCTTATACTACGATGGAGAGAGCATGTGCCCCGGGAGCTAGATGAACGGGAGTATCCATGCAAAATGAGAGTACCGAACACTGCAGTGCTGCTAATTTCTACCCTAAATGATGGCAAATGTAACATAACAATCGAAAAAATCTACTTAGTAATATAGGAGTAGTTAGCACGAGAATTACAGTGTGGCTCTCGGGTGCCACACACCCCATAACTGGAACAATTAAAAAATAATTAAAAAAGGTTAAAAAAAATCTAACTTTTTTTGAAATCAAAGATGACCCAGTATCGTACTTGTATAAAAATCTAATGTGGCACCCGATAGCCAAAAGTCCGCACCACGTTAAGAGTAGTAACATAGCAGTATACTGTAATAGCAATACTCTAGACTACACAAGTCTTATGTTGACAAATTGACATGTCTTTCTTTAGTGTTGTATGTGCTGAACATTTTGTCAGTGGCTGGTTTTGCGCTGCAAGACTACTACAGCCGGCTGTCGGCTAAAATAAATAGGCACATCACATTCAGAAGCAGAGACAAGGTATGGATACTAGGAGAAGGAAGGCGCATGATCAAGGAACGTGAGCTCACGGATTCTATGCTACTACTCCGGGGTATGGATATTCAGCATGGATTCCCTATGAATAGATTTATGGGTATATCTCGTACTACATTCGCAGAAAAAAATGCTAGGGTTTGTGTAGTGCTGCAGTATGACCTTGACTTGGACTTAGTTTCTCTCCCGTTTTAATATTTTTCCATAGAAATTATTTTGTGCATGTGACTACTGACAAGTCATATTAAACGAGGCCTCCGTTGGTGGGGAAGACTACTCTGAAGAACAAAATGAGAGTGCAGAACAGTGCAGTGCTGCTAATTTATTCCTACCTCCCTGATGGCAAAAGTAACATAACAGCCGGAAAAATCTACTGGTAATATAGGAGTAGTTAGCACCACATTAGGAGTAGTAGCAGTAATACACTGGACTACACCAGTCTTATGATGACAAATTAACGTGTATTTCTTTCATTCGCAAAAAAAAAAAAACTTGTATTTCTTCAGTGTTGTATGTGCTGAATATTTTGTCAGTGGCTGGTTTTGGGCTGCAAGACTACTACAGCCGGCTGTTGGCTTAAAGAAATAGGCGCATCACTTTCAGAAGCAGAGACAAGGTAGGCTACCAAACTGTAACGGGTTAACTTTACTAACGTCAGCCACTGATCATTATGAGAGCTGACAGTGCAGCAACTGTAATGCATTGGGCATGGTTGTCTAGCCATACTCACCCCGAAACAAAAATATTGCTACCTAGTAGAACAAACAAGCACCTGCGAACTCCAATCATCTGAACCATCTGATCACAAAGCTAAGCTAAATTCCTGATTACAATTTATCATTGCCCAAAATTTACATTTCTCCCTCGACTAATTGACATTTGTACCAATCAGTCAAGTGTAACAATTTTACAACAACACATAGTGTACACTGTTTAAGTCAGCTCACCAATACAACCTGACCGGCGGCAGCGTGAAGCCTTGGGCCTCGTCCAGGAACGGCACCGTCTCCGGCCGCGCCTGCAGGTCGCCGTAGAAATCGTACTCCGCCTGGTAGTCGTGCAGGTCCAGCTCCTTCTTCTGGTTCGTGTGGTAATGGTGCTTGGCCCCCGCCGGTTTCCCGAACCCGAACAGGCTCACCTCCTCGCACATCCCCAGCGCCATCACCACCGCTTGCATCCCGGACGAGTAGTGGAAGTACCGCTCGTCGTGCTTCCGGCTCCAGTTGCTCACCGAACCGCCGGTGTCGGACACAAAGCGCCGGAGCGAGTAGTACTTGGCGATGCGCGCGGAGAGCGCGTCCAGGCGCGCGTCGGTGACGAGGAGGGGGAACGGGGAGGCTGGGGTCGCGGTGGCGTTGCAGATGACGGCGTCCAGGAGGTGTGCGGGCTGGCAGACGTACATGGCCATGGGAACGGTGGCGCCGTACGGGTGGCAGCCGCAGCCTGCGGCGGTGGCGGCTCTACGGGACGCGCAGAGGTGGAGAATGTTGGAGTTGACGAAGGAGAGCGAGGTCTTGGCGCCGACGTCGGCGGCGAAGCCGGCGACGCGGGCGTTGTTGAAGCGGATGACAAGGTCGTGCGCGTCGATCTGCGGTCCGCGGCCGGAGCCGAGGATCGCACCGCTGTTGCCGACGACGGCGCATGTCGGGAAGCGACGTCCGAGGAGGCCGGCGAGCTCGCTCATGACGCTGGCCACGTTCCCACCCCCGCCTTGGCGGCGGCGGCGGTGGGCGACGAGGAAGGAGCGGAGTGACGCGCGGAAGGACGCTAGGAGGGATCCGTCGGAGGGGAGCGCGAATAAGGGAACGCGGAGGCGGGACACGGTCCTTGGCCGCGGCGGGCCGCCGGCAGGGCGAACGTACGGGAGGCGGAGGTAGAGGAGGCGCTGGCGGTTGCCGAAGCTGGGGAACGTGGATATCGAGCCATTCACGAGAAGCGCGGCAGCGTCAGCGAGGACCTGGTCGGCTCCCGAGCCTTCCGCCGCGGCGAGGCGACGGAGGAGTGGATCCCCCGCCGCGGGGTGAAGCGACGGCGGCGGCTGCCGGGGGAGGAGGAGGCTGCGGCGGAAGGAGAGGGAGAGGAGGGAGAGTAGCAGGACTACCAGGACCGCCGGGAGGCTGCGGCGCTTCATTTCCGGCCGTGCGGGCGGCGAGATCCGGCGGCCATTAGTAGGGCGCCGAGCCGAGCCGAGTGGGGTGGTGCGTCTCCGGCATGAGGGAACGTGTCAGTGGGGTGGTGGAGAAGTCAGAGCAGCCTGGGGGCTGGGGCCGAGCGCTTGGGTAGTTCTAGACAGGTCACCGACTAGTGGGCCTACGACCACGAGCGCGGTGGGCTATGCGTGTCGGTGGTGGGTAGGTTGGCGCGACGGGTTTGGCTGCGGTGCACTCAAACGTGCCAAAAGCAGAGTCACTGTAGGGAAATGCGCGACTGGCCAATAGTGAGGGGATCAAGGGAACATCGTGATCGCCCACGTAACTAGGAAGAAGGCTCTTTACCTGTAGGATAAGAAAGTTCCATTACTTGAAAAAAACCCGGAAGAGTTCGAGAAAATGATGTAACTTCTGACAAACCACGTCGGAGCTTGGACTCGATCATGGCTTGCGAGTGCTATGTAAACGCCTTTCTCACTTTTTTGTGACGGAGACTCGGGTTTTGGTTTGCATCCTCAGAGCACTGCGTTTTCATGTGAAAATCCGCGCTAAATTGCACCGGAAGAATGTAACTTTCTGTTTAGAAATAGATTCGGCTCAAATTTGAACAGTTTGATATAAATATGAATACAGAACAATCTTCGGCATAAAATTAAACATAGCAAAGTTCGGCATAGACTGAAATACAACATAGTTCGGCATAGTTCGGTCAGATCATGCTCGACATCTAGGTGTTGCTCTTGCGTATCCATATGTGCTCAACCAGATCATCCTGCAGTTGTTGATGCACTACCGGGTCTTGGATCTCCTAACGCATAGCGATGAAGTTAGCCCATGTTGGTGGCACCTAGTGATCAGGCTCTGCAAGGAGTTCATGTCTGTAGTATCCCGTGTTGTAGTAGTGCCCGTTGATCTCAAAGTCCACGGGGATGACCCTTAACAAGCTTGGCAAAGACATTTGAGTACTGAAGGACGTTGATCTTTGTTGCCATACCAAAGGAGTGTCAAATCCAAAGATCATGTGTAGCAACTGCCTCGAGTATCATAGTGCAACCTCCTTTGTGGCCTTTGGACATTCCTTACCAAGCGAATGAACAATTCTTCCAACGGCGCCGAAAGACGACCTCTTCGTGCAGCGGCTCGTCGGCAAAGTAGTCGGCGTACAGCATGCAGTAGCCCTCCACCCGCTGCCTTGCTTTGCACTTCCGGCGACCCTTCGGCGAGCCTCCATGCTTCGGCGATGCAATCTGCGTGTACAGCCGGGCCAAGGAGGCGAGGATCTGCACGTGCTCTTCATCTTCGGTGGCTGCGGCGGTCTCTTCCTCTAGCAATAGGGCGAACATCTCCTCGTCGTCAGAGTCCATGGCCGAACTGGTAAAGCACCGAACAATTGGCGCGCGAGGTGGGCGGGAGCTCGGAACGAAGCCGAGCTGCAGCGAAGGCCGGAAGAGGCGAAACAAGGCCTAGGCCGACGTGAAGGAATGCGGCAGCGACGAAGGACCTTTCTATAGGCTTGGTTTTGGCTGGGCAGGGTGGTGCTTTGCCGACGGTGACATAGCAGCAAGGGGGCAGCTGGGAGAAAGCTCTGCGCTGAGGGAGAGCCAAATCGCGGTGGGGAATGGGTTGTGTCGCTGATAGGATTGACCCACCCAATTTTCGCTTCATCCGGCGTTCCCAGGCGGTTCCTAGCATCCCGGATTCGGCCTGGGAACCCTGGATGTAAAATGGGCCAAATCCGACAAAAAGTGGGCGCCTGGGAACACGACTGGGCAATTTTTTGCCGTCCGGACGAAAAAACATCCTAGGGAGGCCCTCCTGGGAACGCTAGTGGAGATGCTCTTCAAAGAATATGTCCACTTGTTGGAGGCCCCAGGGTAATTTATGGCATTACGCTAATAGAGCGGACGGGTTCGACATTTTCCTAGCCGTGTGCCTCCTCCCAAGATTTCGCCCAGCGGATAATTAGCGGCAGCTCGGGATCACGGGTTGCTCGACCTCCACGGCGGTGATTTGCCCATAAGCCCGTTGGAAGCACCGCATGCGTCAAGTTCGTTCTCGAGCTCGAGCTCGTCATCGCCGACCTCCTCGCCTTGTTGCGCTCCGTCAGGCGGCGGGAGGAGCACACTGGGTTGTCGTGCTTCCTGTTTGGGGAGTCCATGGGCGAGGCCATCTGCCTGCTAATCCACCTCGAGCTGCTTGTCGTGGAGGGCCAACGGCGAGGCGGCATGGCCGGAGGCGTGGTGTGGGGCATCGTGGCCGGCGGGGCAGCATGGCTGGCAGGGCGATCGTGGAGGGAGACGGGGTGGTCACGACAATCATGGAGGAAGATGGGTAGGGAGAAGAGAGAGGGGCATGGAGGAGAGGAGAGATAAGAGGCTTCTAGGTTGAGCCACGCTCATGGAAAAATAGATCTAAAGCCCCAGGTGACCCCCGGTGCGCTGAGGTTGTCCTAGGATCATCAAACAGATACTAGGACAAATCCAGCCGGAAAGGAGACCTTGGGGCGTGACTGGGGCAATTTCCGTCCATCCAGAGTTAAAAAACGCCTCTTGGAGGCCTTCGTGGGGGCTAGGTGGAGATGCTCTAACATGGTGGCATAGTTACAACCTAGGAGTAAATTACAAAAACTACCACAAATGAAGAGGAAGATGGACAGTTGCTCCTGAAAGATCACGGATGTTGCCTAGAGGGGGGTGAATAGGCAGTTTAAAACTTTTACGAGAGTGGCTCAACAAAGGCAGAATTAAACTAGCGTTTACTTTGTCAAGCACAAAACCTAGATCAACTAGGGTTCACCTATGTGCATCAACAACTTATGTGATAGCAACTATGTAATAGCAAGATATATACTTCAAGCACGAAGGTTATCACAAAGTAAGGTGCATAAGTAAGAGCTCGGTTAAAGAGATAACCGAGGAACATGGAGACGACGATGTTTTAGCGAGTTCATCCCAACAATAGAGTATGTCTCGTTTGGAGAGGGGGTGGTTTCAAACCACCAACGCCACAAAAGGCCTCCCTTGTTCTCCTGTGAATCTCACCCCAACGAGATCGATCCACACATTCACTATCGGTGCACTTTTCGGTGGCAATCTGAAACCTCTCACAAGATTGGGCCACTTCTCCACAACTCAATTGGAGGCTCCCAACAAACAAGCTTGGTAAAGCTCCACAACTTAATTGGAGGCCCCAAGTTATCCACCAACCTACAAAAAACCTAAACCGTCTAGGATTCCAAGAACGGAAGAGTAAAAAGCTTAATCCCCACCGAGAACTCAAACCGATGCACCAAATGCAATGGTAAGAACACAAGAAGTTCTTAAGTCCTTCACTCCCAAATTCCACCAAAGCCACAAAAGCTTATGGGGGAATAAGAGAGGAAGAACAATGGAGGAAATCCACAAAGACTCTAAGATCTAGATCCCAAGATGTTCCCCTCACTTAGAGGAGAGATTGATTGGTGGGGTTGTAGATCTAGATCTCCTCTTTCAAATCCCTCAAGAATATGCAAGACTCATAGGAGGAATTGAGGGATAGCAAGCTCAAGAAGGTTAAAAATGGAGGGGAAAACTTGCAAGAATGGGTAGGTAACCCTTGGGGAAGAAGGGGCCCTTATATAGGTCCTCCAAAATCCAACCGTTACAGCTCTGGAGCACACGGACCGGACATTCTGACCAGTTTCTGGGTGGTTTCTAATATGGCATACAGAATGACAACCACACGACTGAAATCTGAGATTTCTACGCGATACTGGAGTGTTCAACGTTTTCACTCCGAACATTCTGGCCAAGACAAAACTAACAGAAACAGCAATACAAAAACAACCATTACTTTTGCATCCGGACTCCGATTTTGATGATCTTGGGCTCGTTTTAAAGAGGGAAAATCTCTACAATTCATGCAGAGAACCATCTTAGTCCAGCAAGGGAGGATAGAAACAGATGATGAAAGGTTTAACCTGTCTATAAAATACAACCGATAAAACCTCTAGTATTGAAAACGCAATAAAGAATGCATATGAAATCCATTTTTGATGAACTTGAGCTTGTCATGAAGATTAACACAATTTTTAAATCCTCTCATGGATAAGAACCAAATAAGAACCAAGAAATATGATGCCAAGTATGCAAAGGTTTGAGATCTCTCTGAATGATATGATCAGGTTACTCACTCGAGAGCCCCTCTTGATATTACAGCTATCTATCCTATAAACCGTTCTCTACAACTAACACCACGAGACCTATAAGAAATAAACCCTATCAAGAACATACATTTTCCTTGCACATATACCACTTGAGTTTGATGACGACGATCTTGTCTACCTCAAGATGGAACACCTTTTTTTGATTGCGCTAGCTTGGTGAAGACTTGCAAATTGCTCCCTCATATGCCACTATGGTAGAGCTTCTATTTTGGGCACATCTTCACATATCCATGTTCACCATAGGATGGCAAGATTCAAGCAAATGGATCTTCGAGATGTCTCATCTTGAACTTGCACTTCATTTCTTTTTTCTTCATCATGTTGGTGTCTCGAAGGTACACAAGAGATATCACTCCACCTTATTCTTCAAGACACACTTGCCATAGGCTCAAATCTCACATGACCAATCTTTGGATCACTCCTTGAACACCTTGATCATCACTTGATCTTATTCACTTTCTTATTCTCCCAACTTTGAAGCCAACATATGGTTCAAGCATTGCCTATGGACAAATCCTACAAGTAAAACTCAATGCAAACATAAGTCCATAAAGATTGTCATTAATTACCAAAACCACACATGGGGCACACATGCACTTTCAATCTCCCCCATTTTGGTAATTGATGACAATCCCTTTGAGAGGGTTATATTAGATATTAACTGAACACAATGCTGTGCTAACATCAAATACTACACAAGTATGCGATGTTAGTACAACCACAATATAGAGCAAACTCCCCCGCAATCTATGAACATGTGGATGAACTTGAATTTCATTGCATATATTGCCAACCATTACGGGTGGTGGAGTTTCCTCGATATATTCAACATGCAAAGCAACACGCTAAGATGCAAAGCACAAGTGGCAAGTGTTTAAGTAAAAAACTCAAAGCACAAAACCAAATTCCCTTAAACCCTCTAAAACTTCTCCCCCATTGGCATCGATTGCCGAAATGGGTGAAAAAAATTAGAAGGCCAATTTAGTGAGAGTTCCTCCATATGGTGTGCATTTCTCATAATATGAGGGGAATCAAATACACATATCCAATGATGAATACCCAGAAGGAATCAAACTAAATTGAGGATCCAACGATTGCAAAGAAATAAAATGGTGAAGAAGCATCAATGAATGAAGCAAGCAATCAAATGATCCAAAGAACCACTTCACAAAATGAAGATACAAATAGAAGAATATATTATGATAAGATCGAAAGGTGAGTGATTTAAATAATATGAGGATACTCCCCAAAGTTTGTGCACACATTATAATTTGCATTTGAATACAATATGCATAATATGGCATCCTCGTTCCCTTTGTATCATTTAAACCACGCGCATGAGAAAGAGAGAAGATATTATGATGAGAGCAAATGAGTGTTTAGATGAAAATAGGAAGCTCCCCAAGGTTCATGCACAACAAAGTGTACACTTATGGATCCTAACTCCCCATAATCAAAAAAACACCAAACAAGAACAAGAAAGCAAATGCATGTTCTTAGGTAAATAGGAAAGCTCCCCAAGGTTTATGCACCAAATATAATAATTGATTTGAATGAAAAGTGCATAAACATGGTATCCTTGCTCCCCCAAACTTACATACCAACACAAAGGCACGAGAGATCATATTTCTGAAGACCAACGAGTGCCAAAATATGCAAATGAAAAGGTCAAGCACTCAAATAAAAACTTTTGGAGCCACCAAAGAATAAAAAGGAGCACAAGGTGGACTCCAAGGTAAAAGGATATCAACTAGAGATTTAGCCATAATCATGTGTATAAGTTTCTAGGTAGATAATAATCACCAAGATATACATTCACAAAGAAACATGTACACACAAAAAGGATACTCAAGACTGAACACGATATCCAAACGAAAGTCATAGATAATGCCAATAAGATTTTTGCTAGAGATAATGGCCAAAGGCTCAAATTTATCTTATTGAACACCACTAACCTTCAGACACCAACAAATACATCACAACTATCACAAGGGAACAAGAGATAGTTGGAATGTATTGGGAAAGGCAACAAGTGTCATACAGAACAAATAAACCTTGTAAATTCATCCATATTACACATGAGAGAAATTGAGGAAATGATTGTCAATAGAATTGCTAGATTTGCATATGTGGGATTGGTGAATCATAAACAAGATTTTTATATATGCATTCATCTCAAATTACTCATATAACAATAAGGATGATACAATAAAATCTTGCAAGACCCACAATAAAAGCAACTATAGGAAATCATGCCACGATGCAACCACAAAGGTTGGATGCTAGAAAAGTATGCATGAGAGTGATACTTGTTACCGAGATACCATTGGTAGGATGTAGTAGATATGAGTTTGTTGATCATCCTAGATTGCCTCCAATTATCATTTAATCACCACATCTTCTTATTATTGAGACAAGTATCCAATATATCTCCAATGTGCCTAAAACACATTCAAGTACACAATGTCCCCAAAACTCATTGGGTCCAAAGTAGTTAGATACACTACAATACATAGGACAAACTCCACAAAAACATGTGCATATTGATATGAAATTGAATTTCATGCACATCTTAGCCAAAATAGGATTTGGTGGAGTTTTCCCTATATATTGGATCAAAGAAAGAAAGCATGCCATAATATATATATTTAGTAAATATGAATGCACAAGGCTTTCAAGAACCAAAAAAATGAGATATAATTTGAACAACAACACCAAGTGGACTGAGATGGCACACATAAAGCGTGACACGACCAAAAGTGTACAAATTGTATCAAAGAACCAATTCAACACATGAAAGATCACAAGTTCAACAAATGAACTTAGACAAAAGCCAAAAGAGAAAAAGATAGATAAAAACACAAATGCTCGAGGATTTATCTGATTCTAAAAGTTCAAAACACGAAACAAGGAATGAGACAAAACCAACTCCCCAAAAGAGCAAGGTTCCAACAAATAAACCAAACTCTCCACACTTTTCATGATGGCACAAAATACCAAAATGAAAAGATCAAATTTCCAAGAACATAAAACATGATATGGAACAAAAACAAGAAGCATAAATAGGAGTGTTCTAAATAATATAGGTGAGCTCACCCATAAGCAGTACATTATATAGAATTTTGCTTTTGAATGTAAAATGCACACAAATGAGATTATCACTACTGCCTACATTAAATAAAACACAAGAGGATACCAATAAAATAAGAAGATCCATAAGAGGAAAGAAAAGCTTGGGAGACAACGCAAAACATTTTCTTGGCAAGAGATAGTACAAAATCTATGCAAATGCCAAAGTGAATATAATCAATAAATTCTACAATAAATCTAGTATTAATTGTCCAAGGACAAGAAGTATTGGGAATCATATTCCTGAGGTAGTTCATACGAATATCCAAGATCATATTCACACTAAGAAGCATATACCAAAATATAAGAAATTAAGCCCGATGCTTAAAAAGCGATTCTTGGTAGCTTCCAATAGTCACACAATCACTAGTGATTAGAGTAACTTGAAGCAAATGGTTTCCATGAGGATATAGAGACCCAAATATGAGGAAACACATACCAAGAAACACTCTCACACACAAGATCCAAAAGATGATCAATAAAAACATTCAAACAAAATGGAGCTTGTTTGAGAAAATGTGTCACATAGGAGCTAGATAATTATTAATATCAATTCTAAGTGACACAACCTCGAATTTTCACATTATCTAGGATTGTAATATGCACTAAGCCTATGACTCCCCCATAATGTGATACAACCATAAATCTCAACACGGGCAAAGGGATCCAAATAGAGACAATTAATGAACATTATAGAACTTAAATTTCTCATGAGAATCATATCACATAGCGACTAAATAATTTTGCAATATCAATACTAGCTGGTATTCCTCATGTACACACATTTTAGGATTGTGGAATGCACAAGAATAACACTCCCCCGAAATGGGATAGTCCATTAATCTCTCACAAGAGCCAAATAAGATACCAAACATAATCAAGAAAGGCTCCAACACAAGAAACATACATACAAGGTGTGCAACCCATCATACTCAAATATACTTGATAACTCAAGATAATTACGTGAAAGGCACAACATGTACAAAAGCATGCAAGGAACAAAAGTAACACATGCACAAGGGGGTGAGTAACTTTCAATGGAATGAGTTAAGCACATGTTACCACAAGGAGGAAAATTGGAAATATGATAGAGCAATATAATCCACATGACTTGGCTTGACAAATATAATAGATGACGATCCCTCAATTCTTCATGATGTAGCCAAGTATCCAATGCTCTCTAAACACACCTATTGATCAAGTTTTGGATTGTTGGTCCCCAACCAAGTTGGGTCCTAAGAAGATAGTCACAATAGGCTTGGCAACCCAAATGGATATTTTCTTGAACCCACATTGAGCACTAAAAAATTTGGCAAACATATTGACAACCTCATCCTTATGAAGAGAATAAGCATCATCAATCATGATAGGGTTGGATGAGGAGATACCAATGGTGCATGAGGAAGAAATGTGCCCTTTCTCGCGGCAAATGTAGCAAGTTCTTATCTTGCCATCTTTATTTTTGGTGAAGAAACACCTTGAGGAAGATATTGAGTCTTCTTGGGAGGAGGCCCATTTCTAACATGAGGTAGAGCTTGAGACCGCTTACCTTGTTGCTTCTTCCTAAGGGGCATCTTCTTTAATGGGAAAGAAACATGATGCCGTTCTTCCTTGCACTTGAAGCAAACAATGTTGGCCAGATTCTTGATTTGATCTTGGCCCTTTTCTTGTTGCCCTTGTGCTTCAACTTGATATTGGACTTGTTCTTGATAATGGAGTTGAATTCAAGTCCACTCTTGTCATTGGGGGATTTTTGCACATTCAGTATGTTGTTGTTGAGTGTGGCCTTCCCTTTATGACCCTTTTTCAGGTCATTCTTCAAAGAAGTGACTTGAGCCTTGAGCTCTTTAATTTCGTCCACATGGTTAGTGTGAACAACAATACTAGAGGAAGTGGATGCTACATTGTTAGAGCAACAAGGCACGAAATGTAATTCATCACAAGATGTAGCAATGGCATGAGTGGATGAATTACAAGGACTAGCACATGGCAATATGACATTTGGAGTAGAAGTAGTGCTAATGTCCACATGAGGCTCATTAGATGTTACCTTTGACATAATAGCCTCATGAGATAATTTTAGCCTATCATGGGAGGCTAGAAGATCCTCATGAGAGCTTGATATCTTACCATGACTTTCTTCCAAGATCCCATACTTGCTAGTTAGCAAAGCAAGTTGAGTTTTTAGCTCAACATTCTCCTTTAAAATAGATACTTCACATGAAACAGAGTTAATAGAACAAGCATCATAATTAATTGCAAGAAGTGAGGGAAACTTTGAAAGCTCTTTTGAGTAAGAGGCTTTAAGTTTCTCATGTGACTCAGTGAGTCTGATGAGCTCACCCTTGTTTACCCTAGATCCATTTTTGAGGTGCTCAAAATCCTCAAGGAGTTTAGCATAAGCAACTTGAAGCTCATCATTTTTACTTTTGAGATCACTTGCCACCTCAAGACCTCTATCATGATATTCCTTCACTCTAGACAACTATAGAGCAAAAGTCTCCTCAAGAGATTCCTTAGTGGTTTGTTCCTATTCAAGAGATTCATTTAGATTTGCAATTTTATTGCATACTCATGCTCAAGGCTACTCATTTTATAAATGGTGTTCTCATGCTCCTCAATTTGTGCTTCTAACTTATTAATATGTTCTTTGATCTTAATAGAGAAGTCCAAGATTTTAACAAAGTTAGAGCAAGCAATATTATTATTAACAAGAGAATGATAAGCAATGTCACCCTTTTCATATAAAACATCAACATTAATCTCTTTTTCCTCATTATCCTCATCCTCATCATCATAAGAGGTACTGGGTTCCAAAGTAGGAGTTACCTTTGAATCCCTAGCCATATGGCATAGGTGGGAACCATGAGATGATGATGATGAAGAATTACTTGAAGCCCCATTCAAAATCGTGTCTTTACCAATAGAATCTTTGGTTTCCTCTACATTGTTAGACACACAACAATTAGAGGAAATAGAAGCATTTATATTATGGCAATAAGGCAAAGAGAGCATATCATCATGAGATCTATTGAGGCAATTTATACATGATATGCAAGGAATATCAACACTAGCATGTAAATCATATATAGTGCTAGACGTGTTTAAGTCCAAAGATGAAGCATTGCAATGAGATAGAGATGAATGATCACCAAGAGTAAGCTTACTATCAACATTGCAATATTCATCACCACTCACCATATCATTACCTTGTGTCTTGCCACACTTTGGTGAAGTGGAAGAAGATGAGAACTCATCTCGACCGGAAGTGGAAGCAACACAATCATCCTCAAGAATATTGGACACAACATATTTATCTTGCAATTTTGTCCATAACTCATGAGCGCTCCAAAAAGGAATGATTGAAGATGTAACTACATGGGTCAAAGCATTAGCAACCACATTAGAACCTTGAGCATCAAGATATAAGTTTTCTCATCCTCACAAGATATATTTTCGAAATCCATAGGAGGAGAAAAACCTATATCTACAATACGCTCCAAATTTGGGTCCATGTCCCAAAAATGAATAAGCATACGAGTTTTCCATATATCATAATTTGTGCCATCGAATATGAACATTTCATTGTGCACTAATCCCCTAGTCAACATCTTTACTCTCAAGGCGGTGAAGCCTAAAATGAGAGACCGGGCTCTGAAACCAATTGAAAGATCATGAATGTCGCCTAGAGGGGGTGAATAGGCGGTTTAAAACTTTTACGAGAGTGGCTCAATGATGACTGCAAGTGCACAGACCAATTGTAGCTAGTTTCGAAGTAATGATATTGAACCCACAGAGAACTATTGGTAAAGGTCTCTCATTACTCTCTACCAAAGTATACTTATAAGATGTATTTGATCTCAAGTAAAGGGTGTTTGAAAGGTTTATGGTTGATTGCATAAAATTAATTAAAACAAGTAAAAGAAAACAAGTAACAAGTTTATGTGAAAGCATGGTCAAACTCTATAGGGATAAAACATTCTCGGGGATGTAGGATACACCACTAGCATAATATTATTGTTATGTGCAACCAAGATAACATACTTCTTGTGTCATGATATGTGTGGAGTACTACAAGAAAAGTTGGCTTTTACAACGGACGATTTTCGTGGTTGAAGGCCCGTTTTCATGGCTAAAAAGTCTTCTACGATGGATGCCCTTCGTGGTAAAAGCCCCATCACAAAAGAATCTACCATGGTTTTTTTCCGACTGTCGCGGATCGCACCCTTTAGCCACGAAAACTTGTTCCGTCATAGATCTGTTCGCTAGCCGCGTTGACTGCTGACATCATGCAAAATGCCACGTGGCAAACATCATTAACACACAGTTACCACCGTTAATGGCCACATAATCCGTGGTAGAAACCAGGCCCAGCCAAGGCCTGCTAATAATTAAGTGGGTCAGCCCATTAGGAGAACACAATAAGATTATGGCCCGTTACTGTTTCGTCTGGCACTGTTTGAAATGGGCCCAAAGATGTGGCTAGCAGCGGCCCGCGAATGTTAGGCCTGCTACTATTTCAGCCTACAGAAGCCCACATTGTTTGAATACTGTGCGACCCGTTAACAAGCTGCGTCAAGTAGGCCCGATACTGTTAAGGCCCACAGTCAGCCCGTCACTATTCTCACAGCTCGTTCTGGGCTGCCTACAAATGTCCCACTTTTGAGAAGGTCTGATACTGTTTTGGCCTTTTACCGTATCGCCCGTCAATTTATCGGGCCCACTGGCAGCCTGCAATTGTTCAGATCTAGTACTGTTCTGGCCTGCCAATATGTTTGGCCTGTTACTATTCCTGTCTGGTAATTTTTTTGTCCTGCTGCTGTTCTACCTTGTTACTCTTCTGGCCATCTAATGTTCAGGTCCGTTACTGTTGTGGTCCTTTACTGTTCTGGCCTGCCACTTTTCTGGTCTGTTACTAATCTGGCCGGTTACTGAGTTGGGTTGCCTCTATTCTGGCACGTTACTGCTTTGGCCTATTACTGCTTTGGCCTATTACTATTTTGGCCTATTACTATTTTGGCATGTTACTGTTTGGCCTCTTACTGTTCTAGCCTGTTACTGGTTACCACCTGACGGTAGGCCCATTATGGTTGCGGACACCTACAATTTCGACCTTTCTGAAGCTTAGGAAAATATCATAAAAGGAGTACAATTAGCGAGCATCTTTTACTGTTCATGGTAGGCCTAATACAATAAGGGCAAATAACAAAGACCTAAACTCTTACCTGATCAACCTGGCTGGCACAGTTATGATACCGCCTACCGCCATGCATGGATGACATCAACTAAATGCCTACATGGCCCAGCTCAAAAAAAATGCCTACATGTCCTATGCGAGTTATCTAGATATTACATCAGTTGCAAACTCCTTAAAAATATTACATAATATCAACGCCCGGGAAAGAAAATTTAGCATTTCAATTGAAAATCAAGTTGATTGCATTGTCCTCAATTTGCTTTCTCAATCCATCAACTGCATCTCCCTTTGAGCGTGACACCTACATTGGAAAGCCACCTTGAGACATGATCTTGCATCCCCCTCTTTGGTGGAAATAACAATAATTGCAATCTGAAACTAAGTAATAACAAGTTAATACAACAAACATGACAAACTACTCATAGCTAAGAATGAACCAAATATAAATTATAATCGCATCATACGAGAACTTGTATAGCAGGAATGAGAACGAGGAATGAACTATATATTGTAGAGGATAGTTATGTCGTTGCTTAGGACGAACCAGAACGAGATGCAAGATATAGTAGCATCGCACGTGAACCTGCAGAACAATATAAACAATCATTAGACAAGTGTGCCTACAATGAAATGAGCAATCAAACAAAGTATTTTTTAGAATTTCAGCAAATATAAACTAGGCAGGTCATATAAGCAAATATATATGGAAGCAGTGGTATTTCCTGGAATGCAAGAGACGTACAGTGACTCAGAATTTACGATGAGCTGCACAATGTCATGCAGTTTCTATCATAGCTCAGAATCAACCAGATAGAAATATGGCATCATAAGAGAACTTCTACAGCAGGAATGCAAACCACGAGTGAACTACATAGTAGTGGACAGTTATGCCATTGCTTAGGATGAACCAGCACTAGATAAGGAAATAATGGCGTCGCTTGTGAACCTGTAGTAGAGGCTATGCAAACCATCATTTTCATTATTCCATTCTGGGCTCTATGCAAGAAAAAGAAAATAGTTAGTTTTGCAGCCTTTGAAGAACCAGATGGAACAAAAAAATTATAATTGAATTAGTATGAAGAGTCTAAACAGGTACTATAGGACAGCATAACGATGCCAAGGAGGAAACAATAATAGGAACTTATCTCAGGATGAACCAGATAGATTCAGTAACAGTGGAGCAGGGAATCCAAACTAATATTTTCCACTGATTTTACATTTTGCAAGAACTACACGATAGCAGGCAATTACTGTTGTTCAGAGTAGCTAAGTATATGTACATGACTTCAAAATTTGTAGAGCAGTGAATGCAAACCAACATGTCTAGTGACCTACTCCGTAGTATCTAGCACGAAGAACAGGTGTGCGCTTTGACTGGGTGTACAAGATGATTAGAAAAATGCAGTTCACTACGACAGGCTTGAACCTGCTATACTGCTGACAAAAAAAGAGTTGGTGATTTGGTTACCATTGTCAGATAGGCTTCTAAGCATCATCCGTACCGGCATGGGTGACATCTTTGTCACCCAGGGTGCTTCGGTTATGCCGGTTGTTTGCGTCGGGGAAGCAGATCTTGGGCGCTCGATGCCGGCTTGAGCGCGGTGGACGAGGTTGAAACGGTGCACTGCATGGTGGTTCAGGTAAGGTATGGGTTGGGAGGATGCTAGCGGCATTGATGCAGATCTTGGGCAGTCGTTCACGGATTCGGCGCCGTGGAGGGGAAAGTAGGAAAAGGAAATCAGGTGCGGTGGATGACGACGGACTCGGTGACCAAGGTCGGGTGTGGTGGACGTCGGTGAAGTGGCAATGATGCTTTGGATGAGACCGCAACTGATGCAACTCCGGTATACTGTTGGTTGAGGAGTGCATGGTGTCGAGTTCCAAAGGGCAAAGCCAGCCATAGAAGTGCCGCGGGAGGTTTTGGGCGCGAGAAATTTTGCAGTGTTTGAAATGGAGGGGCGCGAGGGAGTGGGGACCACATGATTTTGGTATTGTTTGAAACAGAGGGGTGCGAGAAATTTTGCAGTGTTTGAAATGGAGGGGCACGAGGGAGTGGGGACCATGTGATTTTGGTATCGTTTGAAACGGAGGGGCACGACAATTTTCGTAGTGTTTGAAATGGAGAGACGCGAGGGAGTGGGAACCACGTGATTTTGGTATCGTTTGAAATGGAGGGGCGTGAGAAATTTCGTAGTGTTTGAAATGGAGGGGCGCGAGGGAGTGGGGACTACGTGATTTTGGTATCGTTTGAAATAGAGGGGTGCGAGAAATTTCGCAGTGTTTAAAATGGAGGGGCGCGAAGGAGTGGGGACCACATGATTTTGGTATCGTTTGAAATGGAGGGTGCCAGATATTTCGCAGTGTTTGAAATGGAGGAGCACGAGGGAGTGGGGACCACATGATTTTGGAATCGTTTGAAACGGAGGGGCGCTAGATATTTCACAGTGTTTGAAATGGAGGGGCGCGAGGGAGCGGGGACCACGTGATTTTGGTATCATTTGAAACGGAGGGGCGCTAGATATTTCACAGTGTTTGAAATGGAGGGGCACGAGGGAGTGGGGACCACGTGATTTTGGCCTTCTAGCAATCTTGTCTTTCCAACCCAAATCAACAGGCCATAGGGGATACCTTCCCTTCGAAGGCTCTGGCACGAACGCCTATGCAAGCAATCACTGAGTGTCCCAGAGTAGACTATATGGGTAGATGTGTAGGTTATTGTAGTAGTAGACCATTAATCAGGCTAGCTGACGCGATGTCATTTTGGTGCTCCACGAGTTCAAACTTTTACTTATGGTGTTCAGGACTGAATGCATGCAACTCACAAAAAAGGTACTTACGTGATTACATGTATGATATTATTAGGATACTGAGTTGCATGCATCGTGTAGTAATGAGTGGATTATATTGGGTTGATCATTTTATTACTCGTATTCTCTCTCCATATATACATTGATCATAGTCTAGTTACTGAGTTGCATGGATGTGAGTACAATTGATTGAGTGACAAACCTTTTTTTGTGCGGTCGAGGCCCCCGTCCGCTGAGGACCCTCGCTAATCAACGCAGCTCACACATAAGTGTATTTTTACTTAGTAATAGTAGGAACATCATCCAGCGAGACAGAGTTCAGTGTCTAGCAATCTTGTTCATCCAATCTGAAATCAACTAGTCAAAGTGGATACCTTCCCTGCGAAGGCTCTAGCGGGAATGCCTATGTAAGGAATCGTTGGGTGTCCGTGGGTAGACTATAGGGGTAGCTGTGCTTGTGACCCAAAGTACTCCAAACCATAGTTTTAAAAACCGGACCGTCTTGGTGGTTTAACTAGAAAAAACCTGAACCGATGACCTCACCGGTTTTTTAAGAGGCACCGGTCCAAATAGCAAAAAACCAGGAAAAAAGAAGAAGTTGCAAGAAGAATCGAACTCAAGACCTTATCCTAGATAGAAATAACATCAAATAAGGCGCAATACCACTTAAACACACCATGTTTTGTGATTCCGTATTGCTTTTGTCGCCATCGAATTGAATGAACCACTGGTCCTACGATTCCTACCAATAAAAACCTGAAACGATAGCCTCACCGATTCGATCACCGGTCTGATTTTTTAAACTATGCTCTAGACAATAGTTGGGTGTCCCTGACACTGACCGGTGCATTTTCTTTTCTAGACACTGGATCCGGATCCCTACACATCTGACAAAGTAGAAAGTATGACCAAATTTAAAGATCACTCATTGATGATTTAATTATTTTGATTTATCAGACATACTCTCCCTCCATCCTATTTTTTCTGAAAATACCCTCCAACCTAATTATAAAGGATTTCACATATTTGAATAAATTTGAATGTATATGTACACTAAACAGTGACTACTATACGACAAGTATATTGTTACAAAAGCTCCATAGAGTGCATTCGAACGCTAAAGAGTGCAATATAATTATGCGAAGACGGATGAGAAAAAACAATCCATGCACTCAAAAGAAAGAAAAAGAAGGGCCACGTAGGCAAGTCCTCCCTTTCCTAGTTCCTACTCCAAGATTCAGCGATTGCAACACTGTGGTCGCCCTACGGAGGCAGGGCCTCGACGACCTCCACAATGGTCGCGACCTCGACGGCCAACATGAGATGGCTTCTCCCTTCCTACTTAGCGGGGCGTGACCTGGACGATCTCCGCAATAGTAGCTACTGGTTGCGGAGCACCGTGACTTCTTTCTTCAAATTTTTGTACTCAGCACGAAGCATGGAGGAGTCATGCTTGTAAGATCGTGCGAGCTTCATTTGAAAATCCAAATCGGTTCACTCGTAGTAGTATTACTCCCTCTGATCCATATTTACTCGTCGCTGAATTGGACGTATCTAGCAATGAATGGGAGGGAGTAGTAGTCCAAAAGAATTGGAATGGTCAATTTTCTGAGTTTTCTGCTATGCTAGTAGTACACTCGCTAAGAAATCGTAGATCTTCTTGTGAGCTGTCTGTATTGTCTTGTTTCTAAGTCTCCAAACCTTTGATAAATATTTGTATCAATGATAGCAGCGGTCGCCAAAACATCGAACGACAAACTTAAAGATAACTTAGGGCTTCTTTGGATAACAGGATTTAAAAACACAGGAATTTGACTCGGTCACAGGTACAAAACAATGGATTGGAAAATAGAAGAAATATCTTTCTTTGTATCACATAATTTCAAAACACGGGATAATAGGGTCGGACGTACAAAATAGAGAAAATCTGCTGGCTTAAAGTCATTTCAATGAAACACAGTAATCGTGGAGGAAATTGCCTCAATCCTACGCGAATGAGTGTAAAAGTGGATGTTGAAATTCCTATGGGATTGGGGTGTAGAAATGCAATCTATATGAATTTTGGAGGTATGATTCCTTTCATCCAAAGGGCTTCCTTAGGAAAAAAATCCTATGGGTCGAATTCCTCCAAAATTCCATTGAAAATCCTTCGATCCAAATTAGCACTTAAACAAGATATGCGTGCTCATGACAGACGAACACCTTCCGGCAGGAGGTGATGCGGTCGTAGATTTTCATCTTGAACCCGTCTGCGGTGACCTTGAACATAAGGCAGTCACCCTCCTTCAACTCATGGAAAGCAGCAAAGGTAGCCCACTCTTTGTCCAGGACGATCTGGTCTTTGTTGCGGTTGGCATGGACAACCCACTCGCATTCCTCGCATGCTTGAACCACCACTCGCATTCCTCACAACAAAGTAAGGCTTGAAGTAAGTCGGGATAATAAGCATATACAAGTCATGCAGGACTAACTGGACGTAGAAGCGACTAGGGCGATGCGCCGCGGCATGGTGTCCAACCGACCTAGGGTGTCTTCTCAGTTTGGCAGAACTAGTGACCGACCTGGTAGCACTTGCCTTGCCAAGGCCTCCACTCTCCTGCCCGGTAGCTTCAACTCCCTTGGTATGATGGGGAGAGCATCTTCATAGCCACTTGGAGCTGGAGCAGTCCGGTCAAGAATTTAGTCTAACTTTGGCATTACAACTGGCCTGTCCTACATGAAAATTACCATTGCGTTAGTCCTTTGTTATTACCAAAACACCACAATGCATTGTATAAATTGACTAAAGATCACAATGAGTCATTGCACCATCAAAATTACCTAAACAACACAAGATATCAGGTAAATTATATTGCCTACATAACACAATGCATCATCAGAATGACCTAACCCGATGGGTCCTCAAAATTATCTGAACATCTACTAGAAGGCATAACATTTAATTAGATTGATTAAACAGCACAATGCATAATCTGAATGGCTAAAACAGCACAATGCATTATCTGGATAGACAAAACAGCATATATGCAGTGCATCATCAAAAATACCAAAACAGCAAAAGGTATCATGTAATTAAATTTAATAAACAATGGCTACACAATCAAAATTACCTAAACTGATGGGTCATTGAAATAATTTGAACAACTAGAAGGCATATCATTTTAATCCTAAACAGCAGAACGCAGATCAAAATGGACGAAACAACACAGTGAGGAGACAGGACACAATGCATCATAAAAAAATAACCAAAACAGCACAATGTGTCATGGAAAATTCCTAAACAACACAATGCATCATCTAAGTACCAAAACAGAACCCTGCCTCATTGTTATCAAGAATATTCCATAACTAAGTGATCTCTACGCACTTCTATTCTTGTAGACAATTGTTATGCCTCCAAGTGCAGAGGTTTGTACAACAACAACAAGTTTCCCTTAAGTGGATCACCTAAGGTTTATCGAACTCAAGGAGGAAGTGGTCAAAGGTATCCCTCTCAAGTAACCCTACAATCAATATACAAGAAGTCTCTTATGTCCCCAACACACCCAATACACTTGTCAGGTGTATAGGTGCACTAGTTTGGCGAAGAGATAGTGAAATACAAGTGGTATGGATAAAAGACAACGGTGCCAGAAAATAGCTTGATGGCGTGAAAGAGACTAAAGGCAAACTGAAATAAAGATGGAAGCAAGCAAACATGTAACAACTCTAGTTGCAAACAGTGTTTCAATGTTTAAAAACAAGGCCTAGGGATCATACTTTCACTAGTGAACACTCTCATATAAATATCTTCTCTGCGTGATACTACTCTGAACTACTCTCTGGTTGGACACTCTAATCCATGGTAGGGCTATAACAACACACCTCAAAGTCCGCTTTCCCCATCTAGATAACCCCACACTGTCACCTTGAGCACTAGATGGTTCCAACAAACACCACAATTTCATAGAAACATCCAACTCCAAATATAACTCATAACAAGTATTTGTAATCTCTAGCCTAAGTGCCACCATGGTGTGCATGCTATCACTTTCACACACATGGGGAGAGCAGAGATCTATTAAAGCACTTGAGTAGCAAGGTAGATCTACTTGATTACAAAGCTCATGATCACAATATGATCATGCATAGAGAAAGAGATGGACACATAGCTACCGGTAGAACCCTTAACCTTGAGGAAGAACTACTCCCTCCTTATCATGGGAATCAGCAACGGTGATGGAGGTGGTGGTGGAGATCGATGGAGATGGCTCTGGGGGCACTTCTCCGTCTCGGCAGGGTGCCGGAACAGAGACTTTCTATCCCCCAAATCTCCTCTTCGGTGGCGGCGGCGCTGTGGAAATTTCATGGCTGGAGGCTCCCGGATTTAGGGTTTTCTCATCGGAGGCTTCCTATAGGCGAAGGGGCAAGGTCGGTGGCCGGCCAGGGGGCCCATACCATGCCCTAGCGCGGCCTAGGGCTACACGCGCCAAGCGGGGTGTGGCTGCCCAGTGGCCCCCCTTCATCTCTCCTTCGGACTCCATGTGTCTTCCGATAAAATATTGACTTTGGCTTTTGTCCAATTCCGAGTATATTCATTTTCTGGATTTTCTGGAACCAAAAACAGTAGAAAACATGCAACTGGCACTGTGGCATCTTGTTAATAGGTTAGTTCTAGAAAATGTATAAAAATACTCCAAAGTATGGACAAAACATAATAAAGTAGATATAAAACAAGCATGGAACATCAAAAATTATAGATACGTTTGCAACGTATCAACATCCCCAAGCTTAACTCCTGCTCGTCCTTGAGTAGGTAAGTGATAAAAAGAAAGAATAATTTTTGAGGTGACATGCACCATCACAATCTTGATCAAGGCATTTATAAAACATTGATAGCTAGGATCATAGTACTTTAACATAGCATGAAAGATATAGTTCTAACAATAAGACATAGCAACTATGTCATAACATGAAAAGGTAGAAACAAAGATCATGAATAACAATGCATTGAAAGAAGTTTGTTTGTTTCACATATAGAAAACATAGCATAGTGGCATTCAGCTTGTCCCTCATGGAGTAGCAAAACATAAATGCATAGGACACCTTCAAAGTTCATAAGGGTGACTAGATACAAATAGTTTAAGAACAAGCAATATCAAAGTTATGCATCAATCAACAAGTCTTGGGACAATTCACATTAAACTAAGAATGGCCACTATGCTCTCTCAATAGGTGCATAAAGATAGAAGATGGAGACTCAGTATAAAAGTAAAAGAAAGGCCTTCATAGAAGGAAGCAGGGATTCAAGTCTCATAAAGAGCTTCCAAAAATTATGGTACTTATTAGCTTTCAGCTCTCATTGCCCCTATCATAAGCATCTTTAGGTGGTTAAGGTTAAAGTGAACAAATATGAGGATATGCTTGACAGGTTATAAGCTAAAAATCTCATGCCCCTTACTTACGAGTACCGTTCCTCATGCTACTCAAGTTTAGTCACAGGTAAGTTCTTGTCATTGTAAGTACATGTGTATCATAGAGAACCGCCAACGGGGTACCCCTTTCCCGATGATAGGGAAGATTCCCCATATCAAAATGACAAGGCAAGCAGACAATGAGCATCTCAGCGATCCTTTTATTTCCTATTTGCATAGGCCCTTTTTTTCTTTTTCTTTTCCTATTTACATAGGTTTTTTATAGAGGATGCTTCATAGATTGCTCACTATGGTTACGCTGCAGGTTTCCACCATGATTAGGCATGGCTTAGACCAGCCGCCCAGGCATTTATCTAACACATATACAAACTCCATGAGCCTTATAAGCTCCCCTTTCATTTCACACCGCCGGGATCCATAAGCAAAAGAACATGATATCAACTGAATAAAGTGCAATATTGAAAGCATTCCCCATGATAACATGGTTCTGCTAATTCACAACTTACAAAACGCAAGCATATACGCAACATAGATGGGCACAATGGTTCAAGTTTATTAAGTGCAAGAAAAGTAAAGTGTGCCATCAAGTTTGTGAGAGCTTTAATCAATAATTTTCACAGAACAAGTTTAATTCGGAAGGTAGATAAAAATATGAATACACTTGGAATAGAAAATGCTAATAGGTAGGTATGGTGGACTCTTTGGAATAACTTGGTTTTATTTAGAGTTGGATGCATGAGTGGAACTCATACTTGGTACATGTGGAGGCTAGCAAAAGACTGGGAGCGACCAACTAAGAGAGCAATAATGGCCATAATCATGCAAAGCGAAAAAACATTATTAATTAAAGCATAAAGTGATATTACAAGTCAAAAACTAAATGATCATAGAGGCTATGGTGACTTAGTATAGTCTTAACATGGTGTGACCATGCGCCAAGTCAACCCAAATAAAGCATCAAAGAAGAATACCACAATATTATGCTTTTATATGCTAAAACAACGCATGATTCTTTCAAGGCACATTAAGCAATCTCAATTGTTTGTAACAAGTCATGCTACAACAATAATCACTAATCATAAAGTCAAAGCAATATCAAGCATGACATGAGAAAGTCTAAGTCACAGTCAAAACAATCTCCTTTTTGTACCACTATAAGCATGAAACTTCCTACTCTTTTCCAACACCAATCGAAAACTAAAGCTAAACGCAGTGCTTGCAAAGGAGAACACTCGTAGAACAATAAGAGTGAAAACTAGAGTGTTCTAGGCAATGAATAACGAGGCGTGTCTCTCTCCAAAAGAAATGTGTTGGGATCCAACCAACTTATTTAAGCAAACCAAACAAAAGACAACTAAAAACAAAACAAAGACGCTCCAAGAACAACACAATTGTGCATGAAACAATAAAAATGAAGTGTTTGGAAGAAACCTGAGATTTTTATTAATGAAGAAGGGGATGCCTTGGGCATCCCCAAGATTTGACGCTTGTACTTCTTGAATATTTCTTGGGGTGACACGGGTGGCATCCCCAAGCTTGAGCTTTTGTCCATACTTCATCTTATCAGATTTTTCTTCCCTACACTTTAAAATTTCCTTCATACAAAACTTCACACAATCTTCATTAGCAACATTAGTGTACTCAAAATAAAATGTCTTTTGGGTTCAGTTTCAACTCAAATAAATCATCCATTCAAACACAAGCTACTGTAGTAATTCCTTTTAAAAGTTCAAATGATCAAGGAGAACTCAAAGAGAAAGAGATTAAGAGGCAAATGCAAATAATGGCAGAAATCTGTCAAAACAGACCAGCAGGTAAAAACCGATTTTTCGAAGACCTTATGTTGCTCCAATCGAAAAGTGTTAAACTAACGAAAGTTAGATAACAACTTGGGGAAGAAGCACCAAAAATTACAGCTCAATCCTACGTACAGAGATTTTTCACGAATATTTACAGCGAAGCACAAAAATCTGTTTCAGGACAGCAACTTTCCCAAGCATTATTTCTCTCTTATTAGAGGTTATTCTTGGAACAAAAACCATGCAAAAATGATAAGGAGAGGTTATTAATGAGGCAATAACTTCCAAGACTCAACAAAAGAAAAATTTATTGACTAAAAATTTGGGTTATCTCCCAATAAGTGCTTTTCTTTAACGCCTTTAAGATAGGCATGATAATTTCGATGATGCTCATATAAGAAATATGAATTGAAGTAAAAGAGAGCATAAAGAAGAAAATATAGAACAGATTTAAGTCTAACCCACTTCCTATGAAAAATAATCTTGTAAAGAAACAAGTCATGAAGGCACAAAGCAACAAGCATAGGAAAGCAAAACAAGTGCAACTTCAAAAATTTCAACATAAAGAGGGGAAAGTTAATGTTGTTGAGATACATAAAACCATGTTTCCCTCTCTCATAATAACTTTCAGTAGCATCATGAATAAAATTAACAATATAACTATCACATAAAACATTCTTATCATGAGCCACATGCATAAAATAATTATTAATGTCCTTATAAGCATAGCCATTCTTATTAATCGTAGTGGGAGCAAATTCAACAAAATAGCTATCATTATTATTCTCATCACCATAATCATCAAATATAGGAGGTATATTGTAATGATAATTAATTTTCTCCTCAATAGTAGGTGGGCTGAAAATATCATATTCATCATTGTAATCATCATATATCGGAGGCATAGTATCATCAAAGTAAATTTTCTCCTCCGTGCTTGGGGGACTAAATATATCATGCTCATCAAAACCAGCTTCCCCAAGCTTAGACTTTTCCATAGCATTAGCAATAATGGTGTACAAAGAATTCATACAAATAACATTCTATTAGCATGCTAATAAAGTTCCATAGGTTTTTAAATTTTCTCTTCAAACACTTCATGTCCTAACTCAAGATAAATACTATAAAGCTCTCTAATTTTGTTGTTGTTTTCCATTAAGCCTAACTAGTGAAAATAAAAAAAAGAAACAAAAGATATAATTGTAGAATCTAAAGGAAATAACTTCGAGCACTCACACACCAGCAACAGTACTAGAAGATAGCTTAGTAGCCAGAGGATGTGAGTACCTTTTATCTTACCTCCCTAGTAACGGCGCCAGAAAATAGCTTGATGTCTACGCACTTCTATTCTTGTAGACAGTTGTTGGGCCTCCAAGTGCAGAGGTCTGTAGAACAACAGCAAGTTTCCCTTAAGTGGATCACCCAAGGTTTATCGAACTCAAGGAGGAAGTGGTCAAAGGTATCCCTCTCAAGTAACCCTACAATCAATATACAAGAAGTCTCTTATGTCCCCAACACACCCAATACACTTGTCAGGTGTATAGGTGCACTAGTTTGGCGAAGAGATAGTGAAATACAAGTCGTATGGATAAAAGACAACGGTGCCAGAAAATAGCTTGATGGCATGGAAGAGACTAAAGGCAAACTGAAATAAAGATGGAAGCAAGCAAACATGTAACAGCTCTAGTTGCAAATGGTGTTTCAATGTTTAAAAACAAGGCCTAGGGATCATACTTTCACTAGTGAACACTCTCATATAAATATCTTCTCTTCGTGATACTACTCTGAACTACTCTCCGGTTGGACACTCTAATCCATGGTAGGGCTATAACAACACACCTCAAAGTATGCTTTCCCCATCTAGATAACCCCACACTGTCACCTAGAGCACTAGATGGTTCCAACAAATACCACAATTTCATAGAAACATCCAACTCCAGATATAACTCATAACAAGTATTTGTAATCTCTAGCCTAAGTGCCACCATGGGGTGCATGCTGTCACTTTCACACACATGGGGAGAGCAGAGATCTATTAAAGCACTTGAGTAGCAAGGTAGATCTACTTGATTACAAAGCTCATGATCACAATATGATCATGCATAGAGAAAGATATGGACACATAGCTACCGGTAGAACCCTTAGCCTTGAGGAAGAACTACTCCCTCCTCATCATGGGAATCAGCAACGACGATGGAGGTGGTGGTGGAGATCGATGGAGATGGCTCTGGGGGCACTTCCCCATCCCGGCAGGGTGCCGGAATAGAGACTTTCTGTCCCCGAATCTCCCTTCAGTGTTAGCGGCGCTGTGGAACTTTTCGTGGCTGGAGGCTCCCATATTTAGGGTTTTCTCATCGGAGGCTTCTTATAGGTGAAGGGGCATGGTCGGTGGCTGGCCAGGGGGCCCACACCATCCCCTGGCGCGGCCTAGGGCTGCCCGCGCCAAGGGTGGGGGATGTGGCTACGCTGTGCCCCCCTTCGTCTCTCCTTCGGACTCCATGTGTCTTCCGGTAAAATATTTACTTTGGCTTTTGTCCCGTCCAATTCCGAGTATATTCATTTTCTAGATTTTCTGGAACCAAAAACAGTAGAAAACAGGCAACTGTCACTGTGGCATCTTGTTAATATGTTAGTTCCAGAAAATATGTAAAAATACTCTAAAGTGTGGACAAAACATAAGAAAGTAGATATAAAACAAGCATGGAACATCAAAAATTATAGATACGTTTGCAACGTATCACTAAGCAGAACAACACAAAAGACAAATATAGATACATTCGAATCTAGGCAAAGTCAAGTCAGTTATTTCTGGACGGAGGGAGTATAAAGAACAACACAAAAGACAATTATCAAGAATACATCATACAACTAAACAGTTAAAAAAAGGACCTACAGTACACGTTACAATAATCTGACTAGATGCACGTCGGATTTGGGTTAAAGCCCCAATCCTCCAGATCTAACCTCGTTGCTGTTGGGGGGCACGAACTTGCACAGGGGTCGATTGGTTGAGCAGATGAACAAGGCGCCACTGACGAAGAACCAGCCACATACACCAAATAAGAACAGACAATCGCTGATTAAGGGGGGCACCGATAGGGGTTTCACCACATACACTCTAAATTTTGGCACATTGGGAATGAGAGTCCAACCTACAGACAAAAAGGACACGTCCGCCGCCGCACAAGCATTCGGTCCCAATGCACGCGGCGCCGGAGGCTTGGACAACCGCTCGGCGGGCGACGAGGGTCTCGGCGTGACCGACCAAAACCCTAAGGGCGATAGACGCTTCACCTTGGGCACGACTCACATAGACGCGAAAGGCGAAGGACGCTTCAGAGAGGGCTCTAAGGCCGTTAGAATCGAACAAGCCACCTGCAGCTCCGAAGCAGAGCTTGATGAGGACCCCAGCTCAACCACAGACAAAGTTTTTGGCATTAGTTTCATCGAGGCAACGACTGGGTTAACGACTGAGAGTTGTGAGGTGAGTGTGGGAATGTGATAGCGAGAGAGGGAATGGTGGGGGAGGAGTTAGAGAATGGGAGGGGTAACCCTCTATCCTCTTTAGTAGTACCGTACTACAAAAAAACTACATTTTACATATCATCACTTTTTGACGAACTAGTTCATTTCGTTAAACCGGCTAAAATAGTGGGTACCCTTTAGGTTTCAAACTTCCATTTGGTACCTGTTTTTCTAGTAGTAAGTACATTACAATACTTTGTATTACCCTCCATCCCAAAATATATGGCGCCTAAGGATTAGTCAAAAGTCAACATTTTTTAAGTTTGACCATGATTATACACAAAAATATAAAAAATTATAATACTAAATTAATATCAATAGATTCACCATAAAGTATATTTTATTAATATGTCCATTCAATATTGTAGATGCATATATTTTTTTCTAAATATTTGGTCAAAGTTAGTAAGGTTTGACTCTTGACCAATCCTTAGACGCCTTATATTTTGGGACGGAGGGAGTAGTATAAAACATTTTTTTAGATAGAGGAAATTGCACGATCCACCATCTTTTCATCACACTTTTGCACAAAGCACTTGGTGGACATCTTTTTTTCACATTTTAATAGTTTTTGGCCTAATATGCACATATTTTGCTAGTTAGTCCTGTAATGATCGATTTAACCTCATTGGTAGCAAGACTGACAAGTGGTCCCCGAATGCCATTGCTCCCATTCACACACAAAGATTTGAATGATGCTAAAAAATGGATACTAACAAAGGTACCAACATAACAGTCTATCACAATACTTTTTGGATGCAAGTAGCTGGTATGTAGAGACTTATTTCATATGAAACGTCAATGTTTACACAAAGGTACCAACATAACAGTCTATCACACATTGAATTTGTGAAGGCTTTATTTGGTCATAATAAACTTGTTTTTGAACATAACTTGTTTGTACATAATATTTGACGTTTCATTCACATATCCAAATGTCTATCAAAGAGTTTCTTTTAAAGTGTCGGACAAATGATATATGTCGGTTTATTACACCTCACACAAAAAACACCCCGATTTATCATAAGCTTTAAGCAGATTATTATTTTCCCTGGATTTATTTTCCTAAGAGTAAGCATGGTGAATATTCCTCGAAATGCCATAAGCCCAGTTTCTAGACAAAGTTTATTCATGTTTCACTTACGATTATGAACTTTTTTGAGTTCTCAAGGTTTCATATCGAACTTCACATTATTAAACTAATTTAAGCTAATTTATCAATGTTAGATAAAATTTGAACTATGAGTAAGTAGTAGATTGCTCTTAAAGTTATACAAGTATCTTTTGAAGGTACCCACACCCACACTGTAAATATATCAGAAACCAATGAATTTGTTGAATTCAACTTCTTGCTAAGCTTTTGCATGTATAAAATTTGTCTTTGATTTGAAAACAATAAAAAAACAGTGCACGGTGACCTCTGACTTGTCCTACTTGTTGTGAAAAATGATTATCATACAGAGAGTTCGCATATAAAAAACAATGTAATTCAAAATATGGCCTACCATGTATGAACATATTCTTAAGCTTCAGGCCGAAAGACAAGCTAAATGGCCTTATATATGTACAACATACTTTATGGTAATGTTCCCATATTTAGTAGATGAGTGCATCTTGGCATGGTAATGCTACCAGTACTGGGAGTTTCCAAAATTTAGGAATAAAACATCATTTTCAAATTTGAATTACAAGTAAACATGATAGAATGCTCTTAAAAAGTTACAAACATCCTTTGAGTCTTATGGTACCGAGGCGGTCAATACTTCAAAAACCAACGAGAGTTCTGTAGGATTAAAATTCTTGCTATGAAATATGCATGTTGACAATTTGATCCTCACTAGCTATGAACAAAAATAATGAAAACCCTAAAAATAAAGCCTTCTTCATGAAGTCCTCTTGCGTGTACTACTACTTTCCCTGAAAAATAATTAATAACCATCAGTCATCATAAATTACAAAAAAATAGTTACACAATATATATGGCCCATGGTGTATGAACACTCCTGGGTTTCAAGCCGAACGACAAAGGTAACAACCATATGCACATCGTATTGTATTGTAATGTTCCCATATTTGGTAGATGTGCACATCTTGGTAAGGTGAAAAATGGTGGCAACCATAGTTTCCAACTTATAGGAACAATAAAACTGAAAGCGACAAGATTTTTTCTATAAGCAAGTATGAAGAAAAATGGCTCAGAGTACCACAACAATTACCCTAGTTTTCAGACAAATTGTGGACCTTGATACACTTACGATTGATTACCAAGTTTTATGAGTTCTCAAGCTTCCCAGCCAACTATTTTCCTTGCATAATTTTAGGGTGCTTCTTGCTAAATGTATGTACATTGATGTAATTTTACCTTTTTAGGTCCTTGATGTAAAATGTACTTCTACTGTCCGTGTAAAATTCGAACCTAGAAGCAAGTGGTAAAATTTAAACATATTTAAGATTATTAGTTGTCAATGAGTATGAACATTCTTGGAGTTTCAAGCCGAACGACCAAGGTCATGGCCATATCAACATCACACTTTATGCTGATGATGATCCCATATCCAAGAATTTGCATGCCACCAAATTTGGCCATATATTTTCAAAACAAATGAATAGGAAGTAGCGGTATGAAGAGTATGGCTCGATCAGGTGATCTCTCGAGAATGCGCCGAACCCGACTGTTTTATTTCTTTGCGTAATTTTTTGGGTACTTCATGCTAAATGTAAGGATCTCTATGCGATTTCCACCTTTTAAGGCCTTTGATGTAAATTATGCTCCCACTGTCCGTGTAAAATTCGAACCTAAAAGAAAGTGGTAAAATTTTAAACATATTTAAGATTATTAGTTGATGATGAGTATGAACATTCTTGGGTTTCAAGACGAACGACCAAGGTCATGGCCATATCTACATCATACTTTATGTTGATGATTCATGATCCCATATTCAAGAATTTGCATGCCGCCAAATTTGGCCATATTTTGAAAAAAAACAAAGAGGAAGTAGTATGAAGATTATGGCTTGATCAGCTTCTCTCACGAGAAGGAGCAAAACATGAATCTTTCCCTGCTTAATTTTAGGGCGCTTCGTGCTAAATATATGGACCTCGTTGTAATTTTACCTTTTTTAAACGTATTTAAGATTATTTGTTGTCGATGAGTTTGACCATTCTTGGATTTCAAGACGAACGACCAAGGTCATGGCCATATCTACATCATACTTTATGTTGATGATGATCACATATCCTAGAATTTCCATGTCACCAAATTTGGCCATATTTTGAAAACAAACAAAGAGGAAGTAGTATGAAGAGTATGGATTGATTAGCTTCTCTCTCGAGAAGGAGCCAAACATGACTGTTTTCCCTACTTAATTTTAGAGTGCTTTATGCTAAAAGTATGGACCTCGATGTAATTTTGCCCCTTTTAGGTCCTTGCTGTAAAATGTACTCCCACCGTCCATGTAAAATTTGAAGAGAAAAGCAAGTGGTAAAATTTAAACGTATTTAGTCTTAGTTGTGAATGAGTATGAACAATCTTGGATTCGAAGCCGAATGACCAAGGTCATGGCCATATCGATCTGCATTATACTTTATATTGATGATTAATTATCCCATATCCAAGAATTTGCATGCCGCCAAATTGGGCCATATTTTGAAAACAAACGAAGAGGAATTAGTATAAAGAGTATGGCTCGACCAGGTGCTCTCTCGAGAAGGAGCCAAACCTGACTGTTTTCCCTTCTTAATTTTAGGGTGCTTCATGCTAAATGTATGAACCTCGATGTAATTTTACCTTTTCTTAAACATATTTAAGATTATTAGTTGTCGATGAGTATGAACATTCTTGGATTTCAAGACGAATGACCAAGGTCATGGCTATATCTACATCATACTTTACGCTGATGATGATCACATATCCAAGAATTTTCATGCCACCAAATTTGGCCATATTTTGAAAACAAACGAAGAGGAAGTAGTATGAAGAGTATGGCTCAATTATCTTCTCTCTCAAGAAGGAGCCAAACATGAATATTTTCCCTACTTAATTTTAGGGTGCTGCGTGCTAAATGTATGGACCTCAATGTAATTTTACCCCTTTTTAGGTCCTTGCTGTAAAATGTACTCCCACCGTCTGTGTAAAGCGAAGCACTTTACCTTTAATCACTAGATTAAAGAGCCAGGGTCCTATTTTCGTTCTCCATGACTTCAAAGCTGCTTCTCATTATCAATTCTGGACAGTTCTATAGAGAGAAATGGCCGCTTCCGCCTGTCAATCATTTCCATACCCAAAAGGGTGACATGACACCGAATCCCGAAGACAAGAGTCTACGGTCTGCTCTGTTTACAATTCTTTCGTACTCTCTTCTCTTTACCACGCGATAGGTCAGTGGAGCGTGAGCAGGCGCTATGAAGAATCTTGGATTGGATCCATAGCACCAATCCTGACCGTTGGGCTATTAGATCCAATGGTTCTGAGCAACTAGTTTCGTGTTGAATAGTACAGACGTAGAGCAAACTCCACTATGTTCTAGAACCATCATGTCACCACCCCCAAAATGCATAAATTAAGTCTATTAATAATAACTATCTACACATATTGAGAATACAACCTGCTGTGCTATGAAATTTTGAGGGTGGTGAAATGATGGTTCTAGAACATGGTGGAGTTTGCTCTAGGTACTATTTAACACGAATCTAGATGCTCTGAACCATTGGATCTAACAGCCCAATGGTCAGGATTGGTGCTGTGGATCCAGTTCAAAACTGCTCAATTACAGTAGTATAGACAATTTTATATAGTGATGATATGTCAGGCGTCTATTATCTGAGTCTCACGTGTAGGGCATGTGCAATTTACTAATAGTGGTAATATAGGAATAACTTTGAATGCTGTCTGTTGGATCAATACTCGTGAATCCCAATATTTCCAACTGTTGGATCTTCTTTTCCATTCCAGCATTTAGAAGATTCTATAGATAGTCTTCAGCATAATGAATGCTATGCACAAACCTCAAAACACACTGCTCCATCATACTCCTAGAATCCTCTCCCTCGTTTCCCTAGACCATGTAACCAAAAATTTCAAGTGTTAGGTAGCTAATAATCTTTGACTTCTACATGATGATACAAAGTAGAAGAACCAAATATACACCCATACTTTATATATGTTGATCAAATTTATATTTTTTTGTGCTTTACCAACTATAATTTTATATAATGATGATAAGTCATATGTCTATTATCTGAGTCTCACGTGCATGGCACGTGTAATTTACTAGTCCAAAAATTTGCATGGCGCCAAATTGGGCCATATTTGTAAAACAAATGAAGATGAAGTAGTATGAAGAGTATGGATCGATCAGATTTTCTCTCGAGAAGGAGCAAAACATGACTTTTCCCTGCTTAATTTTAGGGTGCTTCGTGCTAAATGTATGGACCTCAATGTAATTTTACCTTTCTTAGGTCCTCGATGCAAAATGTACCTCCACCGTCCGTACATGTAAAATTCGTACCTAAAAGCAAGTGGTAAAATTTAAACATATTTAAGCTTATTAGTTGCCAATGATTATGAACATTCTTCCATTTCAAGCCGACCGACCAGGGTCATGGAAATATCTACATCATACTTTATGCTGATGATTCTTGATCCCATATCGAAGAATTTGCATGCCGCCAAATTTGGCCATATATTTTGAAAACAAACGAAGAGAAAGTATTATGAAGAGTATGGCTCGATCAGCTGCTCTCTCGAGAAGGAGCCACACCTGACTATTTCCATTGCTTAATTTTAGGGGTCTTCATGCTAAATGTAAGGACCTTTATATAATTTTTCATTTTTAGGTCCTTGATGTAAATTGTACTCTCACCGTCCGTGATGGTCCCTTATTTGGGCGTAAAATGGGTGTGAATCATGGCATGGTAACAATGTTACCACTCGGAGTTTCCAACCATGAGGAAAGGAAAAAAAATCAATTTTTTTGACTATTTACTGTGAGGCAAAAGCCCCACAACCTGATTTTATTCCCCTCAGAAAACAAAGAAGTTTAATTACAAAAAGGTGAAGATAAAAACCTAACTAAAAAGAAGTACTAAAGGAGGAGGAAGAACGTTTAATTACAAAAAGGTGAAGATACAAAGCCACTCTATTGAAAATTAGCAATCCAACGCTCCAACTTGGCCTTATGAGATGTCTTGAATCGATACGCATGTAGAGAAATATCATGTATAAACTGAACCTTCCAAGTAGCAAACCGAGGAATTTGTTTATCAAAAATCTTAGCATTCCTGACCTTCCAAATGTTCCAGCAAGCCAGGAACACAACTTCAGCAAAATATGGTTGTTTGAAATCTTTTTGGGCGTGAGATGCAGTCTACACGATATCAACTCCACCCTCCCAATCAATTTGAAGGTAGTTCCACACTCTCATGCTGAATATACAATTGAAGAATAAATGATCTTGGTCTTCATGAAGTTTTCCTAGACACAAAACACAGGAATAGTCATCTGTTACCTTCCATTGTCTTCTCCGCAACAGATCTTTTGTATTAATACGATCGCTAAGTAAAAGACACGCAAACATTTTGATCTTCATTATACATTTAGTTTTCCATATCCACTTATATAGCGGGCAAGTCTGAATGTGATCAAATACAATCATGTAGTATCCTGAAGCTTTATAACCTCCACCATCACACTGCCATTCGTCAGGCAAGATATCAGTGCAATTCATTTGCTCTAGCCAGCCATTTAAAGTGTTGAATTCATCAAAATCTCTAGCCGATAAAGGGAGAAAAAAAGCAGTCAACCTGTCTTGTAGCTGAACCATACTTTGTACTGACATTTTATAATTTTTTGTATACTAAAAAAATCAATTTTCCAAGTGAGAGGAGTGTATTTTCTATAAAGCAAGTAGGAAGAATATGTATTTCTGTAGAAAAGAAACAAAGAGAAAGAAGAGAAACTTTGGGCACAGAGGAAGTAGCTCGAGAGAGCAGCGAAGAGGAGGAGTTGAAGATGGTGCGATATGAGAGCAAAGCTGTGATGGCTTCCTGACACGAGGTATAGGGTACAGTCACCTAGTAGTACTAGTAGTACGGAACTAGTACTTGTAAATTTCAGGACCTTTACTATATACTGTATGCACGCAAAACAAATTTTGTTTTCTCTCTCCTTCACTGCCTCACCATCCCCACACCCCGGCTAGGTGATCTCTCCCTCGTCCAAAACATGGCGCTGCGCACGTGTGTCGACCTGCCTTGTCATCGGCTCCATGTCAGTATCAGGCGTGCTGCGTAGAAGGAACCATTTTGGGGCTTGGGGACAAAAGGGAAAGTACTCATACTATTATTAGAGTTAGAGTTCAAACTTTCACAGTTTCGAAATTTTCACTTCCTTCCCAAATATCCGGAGGAAAGGTTATTCATAAGATAGTGGTGCACAAGGGATTGTTTATACTGTCTGCAGTATGTCCCATCGCATTCGATGCACTTCATTATGATCTGACTAGCTTTACCACTACTCCATAGTACTCCATTGTCATTCCATTTCACACCCTCCGAAGAGGAAGTGACCAAGCACACCCGCAACACACTGGATCGAAAGTATAATAGGAGTAGTACGAAGGATATGGCTCGGCCGCTCGCTTGAGAAGGACCCGCACCCGACTGTTTTTCATTTCTTCGTTTTAGCGCCCTTTGTGCTAAATGTATGGACCTCTATGCAATTTTCTGTTTTTTAGATCTTCGATGTAAACTGTACTCCCACCGACCTTCTCAAATTTTAACAAAACGTAAGCGCGATAGGTTGCTCTTAAAATTTTCCAAAAATCTTTTGAAGCTAAGCAGCAATTCGGTACATCGAAAAACCACCGAAAGTTATAAAAAATTCATGATCTTGCTATGCATCCGCATCCCGAAAAAGTTGACACGGTTTTCATAACATTTCATAAAAGAATAAGAAGTATACTATTTTTTTGTGGCATCATGTTACGTGTATCCCGAAACACGCATTATAAAAGTATAATACAAACATTATTAATTATTCTTTGGTTTCGATAATACTTTATGTTAATGAAATTAGGTCAAACTTGTACTACAAGTAATAAATTATTGGTTGCTTTGAAAGTTTTATGAAAAAAGCATTTGGAGGTACCCATCGAGCGGTTAATTAATATATCAGAAACCACAGAGAGTTTGACGAGTGGTTCGACTTCTAGCTAAGATTTTGCATCATGAAAATTTTGAACACCTTTTGAAAATTATCACATGGAATAGGGAGAGAGGGGAAATTATTTTTCTATTCTCTATGGGCAACCCACAAGCTTGAGGTGCACCTTATTAGGCTTAAAGATACACACTCTATTTTCTCCACAATGTATATGGTGAATCTTAGCGGATGCTACATACTAGGCCTTAAGGTGTGATTTTGTACACATTGCTGATGCCCTTATTAGGGAAAAAGAAAGTAGTACTCCCTCGATCCAAATTAGTGTTCTCACATTTGTTTAGATTCGGATGTATCTAGTCATGTTTTAGGAAGTACTAGTATATTAGTACTAGTACACTAGTGTAGTAGTACTCATTTCTTTGCTTAGACATATGCTCACCTCTATCCACGTGATGTACATGCTGAGAGAATAAAACATAGGCAGGGTAAAAGAGGGCAGCAGCGAAGAGGAGTTGAAGGCGGTTCGATGTCAGAGGAAAGTTATGATGGGTTCCTGACATGAGGTACTCCTGTGGCCACTCTACTAGTAGTAATTAGCCGGACCTATGCACGCAAAACAAATTGTGTGTTTTCTCTCTCCTTCGCTGTCTCTCACCATCCATACTCCCTCTCTCCCACCCTTTCCCCTCGCGCACCGGCCCGGCTGATCTCTCCCTGGTCCATAGCCTGGTGCTGCACATGTCTTCCTTGGTACGGTGGCTCTGTGTCTTTGGCGTGTTCGGCAGCCGCGTTGGTGTGGAGTAGGGATGAGCAGTACATAGGAAGGAAACCACTTTGGTCCCTGGCGGCAAAAAAATTTCAAAAGTTTTCCGGTTTTCGAAATTTTCACTTGCTTCCCAAACATCCGGAGGGAAGGTTACTCAAAAGATTGGCCAATTCGTAGTACTTCTTATCTTATCTTTATCTTTTCTTATCTCTTACAATACCATACCATACCACTATATAGTGTACGGATAACTTCGAACATTGACCGTTGGATCAAAACCGGCAAATCCAAACATTGCTAACCATCGAATATTCTTTTCCATTCTTAGCATCTACAAATATTCTACTGGTAGTCTTTAGCACGATGAACGCTATTAGTATGCGCAAACCTCAAAACACACACTTCATTGCTCAGTTTGAGGGTCCTTGTGCTAAATGCATGGACTTGGGTGCAATTTTCATTTTTATGAGGTCCTTGATGTAACTTGTACTTCCACCAGCCATGTTAACTCTTAAGCACCTCGCTCCTACGAGACCTACAATAGTTAAAACAAAGTGCAACCGCCCCAATTATCAAACAAACTAGACCACAGTTTCTTGTACGTAATACCCAAGTTTTTAGTACTAGGATTTTTCAAGCCTCCTAGATAACTTCGCACACTTCAGTGACTTCTTGTCGATTAATGAAATTGGTTCAAACTTGAGCTACAAGTAAGCGCGATAGATTGTTCTTGAATTAAATGTATATTCGGAGGTAGATGGGTGCATCTTCTTGTAGTAAACAATGTCGTCAGTGTGAGTTTCCAACTATCAGGAATTAAAATTCTTAGTTTTCCGAGTGATGATGAGATGGTTCTTTTCCATAAAGAAAGCTCGAAGAATATGGATCTCAATGCCATAAGACAAGATTCTAGACATATTAAGTGGACCAACGTGTTTTACTTACGATTTCCATATGTTTTGAGTTTTCAAACTCCCTAGCTAATTATCTCTGCCCACTTGAATGACTACATTCCGAGTTATCGAAATTAGGCCAAACTTGAACTATAACTAAATCGTAGGTTGCTCTGAAAGTTTTACAAAAAAGCTTTTGGAGGTACCATACCGATCAGGGGGGTCACAATCAATATATGAGAAACAACCGAGAGTTTTGACAATAGGTTTGACTTCTTGCTAAGATTTTGCATCGCATGACACTATTTAACGAAATTGGGTTAATCTTGAGCTACAAGGAAGCGCGATAGATTGCTGTTGTAATATATGACTTTTCAGAGAGGTAGATGGGTGCATTTTCTTGTAGTAAACAGTGTCGTCGGTGTGATTTTCCAATTATACCAGGAAAGAACATTCAATTATTCTCAATTTTCCGAGTGCTGACGAGCGAGGTTGTTTTTTCCGTAAAGAAATGTCCGAAGAATATTGGATCTGACTGCCAGAAGCCAAGTTTACCAACATGTTGTAACAACGATTCCCTTGTTTTATTTATGAGTTTTCAAACTTCCTAGCTAACTCTACCCATTTGACCGAATGACTTTATGTCGATTTATCAAAATTAGGTAAAATTTAAAACTACAAGTAAATTGTAGGTTGCTTTGAAAGTTTTATGAAAAATCTTTTGGAGGTACCCACTGAGGGGTCAGAATTAATATATCATAAAACACCGAGAGTTTTGACGATAGGTTCAACTTCTTGCTAAGATTTTGCATCTTGACAATTTAACGAAATTAGGTCAAACTTGAGCTACAAGTAAGCGCGATAGATTGCTCTTGAATTAAATGTATTTTTGGAAATAGATGGGTGCATCTTCTTGTAGTAAACAATATCGTCAGTGTGAGTTTCCAACTACCAGGTAATAAAATTCTTAATTTTCTGAGTCATGACATGGCGTGCTATTAAATGATGAAAGAGATGGATGTAGTAACTAGCTAAGTTACCATAACATCACACTTTTCAAGCAAAAATGAGTCTACAAAATAATTAATATAGTCTTCTGTGACACTACCTATTAGTTACTATGCACTAGGAAGGTGGTAACTTAGACTAGTGTTAAGTGCATGATACTAGTTGAAGTTACTCCCCACTATGACCACCTTAGCATTGTACACAGGTAAGGGCAATTGATTGCTATTAATTTAAATGTATATTCAGAGGTAGATGGGTGCATCTTCATGTAGTAAAAATTGTCGTCGGTGTTAGTTTCCAACTATCATGAAAGAACATTTAGTTCTCAATTTTTTGAGTGATGACAAGATTGCTCTTTTACGTAAAGAAACACCGAAGAATGTGGATCTGAATACCACAAGACAAGTTTTTAGACATAAATATATGGACGTCGATGTAATTTTACCTTTTTAGGTCCTTGATGTAAAATGTACTCGCACCGTCCTTGTAAAATTCAAACTTAAAAGCAAGTGGTAACATTTAAACGTATTTAAGATTATTAGTTGTCGATGACTATGAACGTTCTTGGATTTCAAGCCAAACGACCAAGGTCATGGCCATATCTACATCATACTATATGCTAATGATGATCCCATGTCCACGGATTTTCATGCCGCCAACTCTGGCCATATATTTTGAAAACAAACAAAGAGAAAGTAGTATGAAGAGTATGGCTCGATGAGCTTCTCTCTCGAGAAGGAGCCAAACATGACTGTTTTCCCTGGTTAATTTTAGGATACTTCATGCTAAATGTATGGACCTCGATGTAATTTTACCCCTTTTTAGGTCCTTGCTGTAAAATGTACTCCCACTATCCGTGTAAAATTCGAACACAAAAGCAAGTGGTAAAATTTAAACGTATTTAAGCTTATTAGTTGTCAATGAGTATGAACATTCTGGCATTTCAAGCCGAACGACCAAGGTCATGGACATATGTACATCATACTTTATGATGATGATTCATGATCCCATATCGAAGAATTTGCATGACACAAAATTTGGCCATGTATTTTGAACACAAACAAAGACGAAGTAGTACGAAGAGTATGGCTTGGTCAGGTTCTTTCTCGAGAAGGAGTCGAATCCTACTATTGTCCTTTGCTTAATTTTAAGGCGTTCTTCGTGCTAAATTTTTATACCTCTATGTAATTTCCCCCTTTTAGGTCCTTGATGAAAACAAACGAAGAGGAAGAAGTACTATGAAGAGTACGGCTCGATCAACTGCTCTATCAAGAAGGAGCCGAACCAGACTATTTTATTTTCTTAATTTTAGGGTACTTCATGCTAAATGTATGGACCTCGATGTAATTTCCCCCTTTTTAGGTCCTCGATGTAAAATGTACTCCTACCGTCCGTGTAAAATTCAAACCTACAAGTTAGTGGTAAAAGTTAAACGAATTTAAGGTTAGTTGTGAATGAGTATGAACAATCTTGGATTTCAAGCCGAACGGCCAAGGTCATGGCCATATCTACATCATACTTTACATCGATGATTCACGATCCCATATCCAAGAATTTCATGCCACCAAATTGGGCCATATTTTGAAAACAAACGAAGAGGGAAGTAGTACGAAGAGTATGGCTCGACCAACTGCTGTCTCGAGAAGGAGCCAAACCCGACTGTTTTTCCTCCTTAATTTTAGGGTGCTTTGTGGTAATTAAATGTATGGACCTCGATGCAATTTTACCTTTTTAGGTCATTGCTGTAAAATGTACTCCCACCGTCCGGGTAAAATTTGAACATAAAAGCAAGTGGTAAAATTTAGACGTAATTAAGCTTATTAGTTGTTAATGAATATGAAAATTCTTGCATTTCAAGCCGAACGACCAGGGTCATACATATCTACATCATACTTTATATGTTGATGATTCATGATCCCATAGCGAAGAATTTGCATGCCACAAAATTTGGCCATATTTTGAAAACAAACAAAGATGAAGTAGTATGAAGAGTATGGATCGATCAACTTCTCTCTCTAGAAGGAGCAAAACATGATGGTTTTCCCTGCTTAATTTTATGGTGCTTCATGCTAAATGTATGGACCTCGATATAATTTTACCTATTTAGGCCCTTGATGTAAAATATACTCTGACCGTCCGTGTAAAATTCGAACCTAAAAGCAAGTTGTAAAATTTAAACATATTTAAGATTATTATATGGCGATGAGTATGAACATTCTTGGATTTCAAGGCGAACAACCAAGGTCATGGCCATATCTACATCATACTTTATGCCGATGATTCGTGATCCCATATCCAAGAATTTGCATGCCCCCAAATTTGGCCATATTTTGAAAACAAAGAAAGAGGAAGTAGTATGAAGAGTATGGCTCGATCAACTTCTCTCACGAGAAGGAGCAACATGGCTATTTTCCCTGCTTAATTTTAGGGTTCTTCATGCTAAATGTATGGACCTCGATGTAATTTTACCTATTTTAGGTCCTTGGTGTAAAATATGCTCCCACTGTCCGTACGTGTAAAATTTGAACCTAAAAGCAAGTGGTAAAATTTAAACGTATTTAAGATTATCAGTTGTCGATGAGTATGAACATTATTAGATTTCAAGACGAATGACCAAAGTCATGGACATATCTACATCATACTTTATGGTGATTGTTCCTGATCCCATATCCAAGAATTTGCATGCGGCCAAATTTGGCCATATTTTGAAAACACATGAAGAGGAAGTAGTATAAAGAGTATGGCTCAATCAAATTTTCTCTCGAGAAAGAGCAAAACATGATTGTTTTCCCTGCTTAATTTTAGGGTGCTTCGTGCTAAATGTATGGACCTTGATGTAATTTTACCTTTTTTAGATCCTCGATGTAAAATATACTCCCACCATCTGTACGTGTAAAATTCAAACCTAAAAGCAACTATAAAAATTTAAACGTATTTAAGATTATTAGTTGTCGATAAGTATGAACATTATTCTTGGATTTCAAGAAGAACAACCAAGACCATGGGCCTCATGGCCATATCTACATCATACTTTATGCTGACGATTCATGATCCCATATCCATGAATTTGCAAGACCCCAAATTTAGCCATATTTTGAAAACAAACCAAGAGGAAGTAGTATGAAGAGTATGGCTCGATCAGGTTTTCTCTTGAGAAGGAGCAAAACATGACTGTTTTCCCTGCTTAATTTTAGGGTGCTTCGTGCTAAATGTTTGGACCTCGATAATTTTTTTCCTTGTTAGGTCCTTGTTTTAAAATGTAATCCCTCCGCCCTTACATGTAAAATTTGAACCTAAAATCAAGTGGTAAAATTTAAACGTATATAATTTAACGTATATAATTTTATTAGTTGTCGATGAGTATGAACATTCTTGGATTTCAAGCCGAACAACCAAGGTCATAGCCATATCTACATCATACTTTATGCTGATGATGATCTCATGTCCAGGAATTTTCATGCCGCCAAATTTGGCCATATATTTTGAAAACAAACGAAGAGAAAGTAGTATGAAGAGTATGGCTCTGCTCTCCAGAGAAGGAGCCGGACCCGACTATTTCCCTTGCTTATTTTTAGGGTGATTCGTGCTAAATGTAAGGACCTTTATGTAATTTTCTCCATTTTTAGGTCCTTGATGTAAATTGTACTCCCACCATTCGCGATGTTCCCATATTTGGGAGTAAATGGGTGAATCATGTCATGGTAACAATGTTGCCACTCGGAGTTTCCAACCATTAGATAAATCTAGCACGAAAATATGACTATATACATTCTAATCTAGATAAATCTGGGAACATTATATGGATCGGAGGGAGTTGTATATATGCATTCAAAACAAATTGTGTTTGCTCTATCCTTCAGTGCGGCATCACCAGCCCCACACGCAAAGCAAATTTGAGGACATTTCAAACCTTTTTTTCTTCGGCACAGTGTGATTTGCTATCCCTAGGTACCTACCGGAAAAAACAGTAGCGCCTCAAACTAGGGGCCAACGTTGCAGGCTGGAGCATTTAAGAAATACTACTATATCTAATTTTCTGTTATTATTCCTTTTTTGCATAAGCGTCTATGTTACCGGGTCGGAGTAGTCGATCCGACAACCCGAGGAGAACCGCCCCATGCCCCTCATCGTATATTTATGATGTTATCGTGTCTCTTGGGACCTCATTCTTGTTCTTTGCGTGCGTAGGAATTTGAAAATGAGGTCCAAGTTGGATATGAAGAAATGCATATGAGTTTTGGAGGATTCTAACCCATAGGATTTTGGAAGATATCAAATTCCTATGGAGTCACTTCTTAGTTCCTATGTCCTCCATTCCATAAGAATCTAAACATGAGCTCCAACCTCATTCTATTTCTCCTTTGAGAAGTCCAATGCGCTTACTCTATATTCCTGCAAAACTCCTGTTTTTGTTTCCTATTCACCATCCAAAGACATCGGTTACAAAATTCCTGCGTTTTTAATTCCTAATATAATTTACTGTACCTACCATGTCAATCCTGTGTTTTTCCTATTCCTACGTTTTTTAAAAACCATTGATCGAAAGAGTCCCCTAATCTTGTTAATCAATCATAGGAAAATTGCCTGCATTTTTTCCTCTGGTCCATTCCTCTGAACAGTGCCAGCATATGAAACTTAACTATTCCTACACTTTTTCTTTAATGCAAACAAGACCTTATTCCTTGGTGTGTTTGTCTGCATGCATTCATGATTTATTCATCACTTTTCTACATCTTTCAAATAGTAGTTTTTTTACAAAGCTAGCTAGCACTCCCCCTTTGTCAAACACCTAGCATGCCCTAGATATGAAGAAAATCTGTTGCAGGGCATTGACGCGTTCTGATGCCACTAGACAATCCAATAGTAGAAGCATTTGTACCAGTTGGAGGCTGAAGATATTGCATTACACAGGTGGTACTTGGTAGAGCTTGGCTGGGATATCCTATGGATTCACACCAGGGGTGCACGGACCAGCAGCCATGGTAATCCTATATCATACATGGGTAGAGAACTGCTCTCTTATCCCTCGCTCCCCTGCCATGTTTTACAGAGGGCCCTTAATTTGGATGACCCTGTAGCACCGAACTGGATCAGAAGGGATAATTTTGAAGGGAGGTCAATGTTTGTGGGAATCAACCATCCATTCATCCTCGAGCCCCCTACAAACTCCGAACCTGGTGCTGCCGATGTTGACGAAGCTCTGCCAGTCTTCAGAGGAGACTATGTGTTTGCTACACACATGCGCTGCCAACATCGCCCATAGCCAGTTCCAGATTGGAGCCGCATACACGTCAATGGGGGGGCTGCCATAGGTTCATCACTTAACTACACTGGAGTGGAACTTAGAGAGAAAATGTTTCGTAACATCCCAGCATTAGAGCTTAGATATAAGCTGAGATGAGGTATGTGCATTGCATTCATGCATAGAAAATCTGGATAATTTTCGCGCGAACTAAAGAAGCTAGCAAGGGATCATGATGTCTCTTGTTCTGATGGAAACATTTGGGCGAGTGCGACAGATTCTGACATGACCTCTACTGTATCTTTGTGTTTGAGGGGAATCATTTCATATTCAAAAATTACAAATGATTAAATTGAATTCAAAAGAAATATGAATGAGATTATAGTTAAAGAAATGAGTTATTGAATTCATTAATGTTATATAAATATTACAATGAATAAATAAAATGAATAATATATAAGACTTAGTAATGGAAAAGGATAATATTTATTATTACATATATAGATATTGTATTGTTGTTCTTTTACAATAAAAGAATGTAAATAAAGTACATGAAACAAATAAATAGAAAAGGGAATTACAGAAATGAATTAACTAAAAAATTCTTTATTACAAAACAATATATATAGATTACAATGTCTTTTACAAAGGAGTAAGTAAGTTACAAAAGAATAAAGAAAACACCTACAACTAAATTCCTACATCTTCCTATATTTCCTCTTGGTATCTGAAAACAAAGACTAATAAGACAAAAAGAAAGGGGTTAGTGTTAATTAGTGTGCTCTCAGTTTGGCAATGAAATGCATTGCTATTTACATCACTGAGCAGAGTAAAAGAGGGTCCGAAGAGTAGAATGTGATCTTATCGAGATTTTTGCCTCAGACTAGTGCATCATAGGCTTTAGAGGGGCAGGTTTCACCACACCAGTATAAGTCAAAAGCTAGACAGTCAAGAAGAATATAGCTGATCTAATCCTCAAGTCTAGCAAGACAAGACTTGTAACTTGCACATAGCAGGGGCCACCTGCAAGCAACTTACACATCCTGCATGTGGAGTGTACTGTCACCACGGTAGGAGTACCTCAACAAGGGATAAGAGGAGCAACTGAAGTCGCCTTAGCATATCTCAGTTCACTTCACCACACTCCATACCCACCATCAGCTATCCCATTTCCACATGATCTTGATATGTTCAAAGAAGAAACACATGCAACAGTAGCAATGAAAGGTGGATAAAGGTAGAGAAGGCCACAAGGACAAGTTGGTGTCAAAGCAAAGCAGACCAAGTAAACAACTAATGGTAGTGGACCAAGATCCACCACCACAAGAGCCACAACCAAATCATCTGTCCACACTACAAGCAGCAGGTTGACCATCCAACTCATGTATATTTGTTGTTCTTATCAAGTTATGAGCATGCATGTTGTGTGAGGAGGTAAATCCTCAGAACTGCACCCAAATGGAGTGCAAGTTCATCACTGGATGAATTCAGGCTAACATAGTATAGATATTATTCATAATATGTTTTCAGCATTTGCATCCTTAGAAGGGACAGCCAGCTTAGCAACAGATCATACCATTACAAACTAGTGTTGTGCACACTCCACATGGGAGGAACCACAACAATAGGTTTAATAGTAGTAGCCACTAAGTTGTTCAACATCAAACATCAAGCACCCAATCTCTTCTTATCAGACTTGCTTGATAGAATACCCTCAAAGTGGTATACAAATAGTATACATAATCATCTTAGGGTTTAAGAAAAAAGAAGGAAACCACAATACTTGATCGAAATATCAGTGGCCTCAGCCTTAGCATCCTTGGCAGCCAATTAGAGTTCCTAGGAAGTTAACCCCAGCAGTAAGGGCAACAGAGACCACTTGTGCCTCAGTGTTCACATCCCTGGCAAGGAAATAATCCACTTTACTTTTCCTCATGGAATCATCAGGTGTATGAATTTAATATATATAGCTATTAGCACAGCAGATCATGCTAAATAGGATACCATTATGCACACTCAAATTGAGGCACCACAATGGTATCTATTGAGCAGAAGCCATACTACAGAGACAACACCAGCCCAAATAAAAAGATCATCATCTTCCACTTAATATAATATTTTTACATAATATGAAAGCCACCATAATTGTTTGACAAATCATTTTCCTAGAATCTTTCTTCTAGGAATCATGTTAGCTCTAGCAGACTAACTGCCAATACATTTTTGAATCATCATTAAAGTCTGGTTTTAGACTATTATACTGAATAAAGTTCAGTCGAATCACACTACCATTTAATTTGGTAGGTTCTTGCGCCCAAGTCAAGCCAAAGGTTTAAACTCAAATAATTTGTTTAGGCGGAGAATCACAACAAGCCACTCTATTACAATATATAGTAAGCCAAGCTATGGAGTGCTATCAAATCCAGTCAAGCACATTCTTTATAATCCACTAAATCTAATCAAAGCAGCCACTAGGCTTGATCAAAGGTTCATTAGCACATAGGATCAATTAATCATCTAGGTTCACTAGATCAGCAATCAAGAATTATATAATTAGAGTTGGGTCACCTAAAAATCGGATCAGTTATTTGATCATCCATTAAGATACAGAGAAGATAAAACTAGAGAAGATACTTAAAATTTTAATGCTTTTTCAATTTTAGGCTTAACACAAAGGTAAATTATCTAGATATGCTATTATATAGAATTTCCCTATATGCAAACCTAACTACTAGCGAGTAAAGGCGAGTGAGATAGAGGAACGAGTAAACCGTAGTGGAGCACGCGGAGACACAGGATTTGTTTTACCACAGTTCCTTCCTTGTTAAGGGAAGTACATCTATGTTGGAGGGGTGGGCGGTACTAAGACCACCACGCCACAATAGGCCTCACCCTGTTCTCCGATGGATCCCGCCACCAAAGGCCTGATCCACCTTTCCACTATAGGAACCCTTCGAGGCGGGAACCGGTGCCTTTACACAACTAGCGGGGCACAACTCCACAACCAAATTGGAGGCTCCCGTAATGACAACAAGGTGCCACAAGAACAACTTATCAATAACAAAACACAAGATCTAGATATTAACGAGAATACTAGATCGGGGATTTCTCCAAGTGAATGGAGAGGAGTTGATGAGCTTGATTTGTGATGACGATATAGGTTGTCTCCTCCTTCAACTCCCCAAAGATCAAAGCCTTCGGGTGGTTGAAGTGGGAGATCTAGAGAGAGAGAGCTCTTGCAACAGGTCTGGCCTTTTTCGAATGAACCAAGAAGTCTGGTCGAAGGGGATGAAGGGGCTTTTATACCCGCTGTCCCAACTGAGCCGTTGGAGCCTTTGGGGGCCGGATTATCCGGCCCAAGTAAGGGACGGATTATCCGGCCTGGGGAAAACTCTGCCCCAGACTCGGATTATCTGGCAAATATTCCGCCCCCACTCAGAGAGACGCGCCGAGCTGGCCCTTGCTTGTCTCCTGGGGGCCGGATTATCCGGCCCAAGGTGAGGGCCAGATTATCCAGGTGGGGGAAGAAAGTCTGCCCCTTTTCAAAATTTCCGGGGGAAAATCCGCCCCCAGTCACAGCGTCGCGCCTTGCCTGCCCTTGATCGTCTCCTCGGGGCCGGATTATCTGGTCAGGGGAAGAAAATACGCCCCTTTTCGGAATTTCCGGGGGAAAATCCGCCCCCAGTCAGAGCGATGCGCCATGCCTGCCTTTGCCAAGTGATCCGGGCTGGATTATCCAGCCCCTTTGGAGGCGGATAATCCAGCTCCCAAACACAATAACTTTTCCTGCATACTTAGCACACATGAGAAAACTCCACGGTATTGTTATCTAACACGCAAAACACAGGGAACCATGAAATGTTCTTTCAATCTCCTCCTTTTTGGTGTTAGATGACAATACTAGGATTTGCAAGATAGTTCTCAAGACAACAATATTTTAGTGAATGAAAGAGACTCCCCCTAAATGTGTGCATACTAAAATTTGCATTTGATTACAAATACACACAAGAAGGTACAAGTCTATTTCATTGGAACATACCTGAAAAATTCATACCACCGGAGGGGAGATATATGCGTCCACAAAATATTATAAGAATATCCAATGATAGCCGTAATGAGCGCCTCCCTTGATATAGATATCCAATATAGCCAATATGATCGATGACTCCATAAGAATAATCCACAAGATAAATCCAGAGCCACACCAACATAGTCTCATACATCACAAATCACAAATAAGAGTTCAATGCAAAATGGGCACAAGCAAGAAAAAGACCAAAAAGCTAAAGTGCAAATACTTGTTCCTGACCCATGCAAATCCACGAAGACCTAATAGAACTACTTCTCCCCCTTTGGCATCGAAACACCAAAAAGGAAGAAGAGCGATGCTAGCGCCCCAAGGGATCACTCGTGGTCCTCATCGTCGTCCTCATCCTTGTCCTCATCCTCAAGATCCTCGGTGTCATCCTCCTCATCATCAGCAGTGGCCACAGAAGGAAACAGGTGACGCTCAATCTCACCATAGTTGAGCCCAGAAGAAGAGTTCCACCGAGCATATGGGGTGGGAGTAGGGGGATCGCCTGATGCACCGGACACATGGTGGAGAATGAGCTGCTGAGTATGAGCCATCTCGAGATGCTACTTGTATGCCTCATATTGTCCCTTGCGAGTGTCCACGCCCATGCAAAGAATGTTCCGCTAGAACCAATTCAGCTGCTTGATCTCACGAGCAATAGGAGGCACTGGAGGAATACGAGCACTGGCACGAGCATCCCTCATGAGACCCTCAGGAGCAGACAATGGGTGTGAGGTCTTCCTCACCTTGTTGTAGATCTTCTTTGCCTTGTGTTCCACATCGATTTTGAACTCTTCAGCAGGAAGCAAGTGCTTGATCAGCATCATGATGTATGGATCATATGGGATGGATAGCCTATTGAACATGGCATTGATCAACTCATGGTAAATAAAGTCCATCACATCCAGCTTGTACGACACGGACTCATCCTCACAGGACGCCACCTCATGAGAGAAGGCAAGAAGCTGAACCAGGTGACCACGAATACTATCATTGTTTCCTGCACTTGGGGTGATAGAGTCATGGAAGAGACCCACCAAGCAAGCATATATGGGAGAAAGACCAGCAAGGGTGCCCACAATAACATTGTCAATTGTGCACGGAGAGAGGACTGCATCTTTATTGGGCTTGAGTTGGGTGATGATACGGTGACCACTAGCACGGTCCATGTTGAAGGGGTAACCAAGAACCTTAGCAAAAAACATGGAAATCAGCTTGCATAGGCCTGTCACGAGTCATCCACTTTATGGTGCGGTACTCATCACTGCAAATAACCAAGGTGGAGAAGAACTGCTTCACAATCTCAGAATCATAGGAGCATTGGAGGGCCATGAGATAGTGCAACCCCATCCTCTCAGTCACATACATGGCATCAACAAGTTGAGGCTTCTTCATAGCCTCAGCAATAATCAGAGGATGCATAGGCCGAATCTTCTGCCGAGCATACACATCTTATAGATACCCTTTTGTTCAGCACACCAAAAACGAGAGTCACCCAGCTTAGTATCATGCGTGTCGTGGAAATGGCCATGGCAGTCGCTGCCACTGGCAGCGATTGAGTGTTTCGTGAGGAAGAGTTGGTGGCCATCTGCGATGCGAGATGGGGGCGGATGCACATGGGTTTACCTAGGTTCGGCCCCCCGGAGGGTAAAGACCTACTCCTGCTAGATTAGATTATGAGAGAGTGAGTTACAAGGGTGGCGAGCTCGGCGGCTAGGCAGCGAGTCACTTGAGGGGGTGTATGATGGAATGTAAAGGTCCAGGATACCCTAGGGAGGTTTATATATGAAGCACCTCGCTAGGGTTTACAAGCTGTCCCCGAACAAGATAAGGATCCGGAGACTTTTGACCTAATCCGACTGGGCTTCTGCTATGCTTCTGGGCTTCCAGTCGACGGGCCTTTCCTTTCTTCATAGTCCAGTCGCTATCTTTCAGACGCGCTCGCAAGCCTTTCGGCCCACTCGGAACATTCTGCTAGGCATACCCCCTTTGGCATATCCCCATCAGTAGTCCCCGAGGCCATCGTTGATGCAGGCGCGGGCGTCCTTTTGGCATTCAGAGTAGGCGAGCCCAATTTGGGTGTCTAGTCGATTCGACGATGGACTCCATTAGAACCGAGGAGAATTTCCCCATAGTTCCATTCGTCAATTCAATGAACATCACTGCCTTCCAGTCGTTGTTTTGGCGAGAGGAAAGACTGGCGGGTGGCGAGTAAACCAAAGGAGTTGGACCGTCAAACCTGGTCAAACTATCTGTTGGAGTTTCCAACAGTAACTACGGCGCAATTACTGTGAGTAACGGCTATCCCGATTTTGGCGGGTAACGTTTCCCATATATGGGGAGTGATGGCTCAGCTTCGCAATCCTTCTTCGCATTCTTCATTCTTCCTCATTTGTTCTTCCTTCCTGCGTCCTCCCGACTTACTCTCCCTGCGTTGCGTAATTCCACATCTTACTCGATGGCGCCTCCTAAGGTCTCATGAGGGAAATCCAAGTGCACCACGGCCCAACTTAGATCCTTCGAGGACGCCGGGGTGCTCTACAAGGGGAATTGGCGGGTTCCCCCTCCTCTGAGACCGAGCCGAAGCCGCGACCCGGCGAGGTCATCTGCTTCACCAGTCATCTTGAGAGGGGTTTAGGGTTCCCCACCTCACTCTTCTTCCGCCGCTTCTGCACATATTACGCGATGAAGCCCTCGGATCTTGGTCCACACAGCATCGAGCAGCTGGCGATCTTTGTCGCCTTTTGCGAATGCTACCTTGGTTGCAGGCCATATTTCCCACTATGGCTGGAGCTCTTCCACGGCCGCATCGGGCGCGAGGCGTCCATCGGCTTGATGCTAGCCGCAAGCAGGGTCACCTTTCAACTGAAGCCAAAGGCCAACTTCGTCAAGCTCCTCTTGCTGAAGAAGGCCGCCAGCGAGTGGAAGAAGAGATGGTTTTACGTCAGGGAAGCCATGTAGCACCCCGGTAAAATCACTACTAGAAAATCGCGCGTTCTTTTCCTTTGTGCATCATCATGACATCAGCATGCATCATCATCATGTTCATCATGCCACATTGCATGAAGCATAATCCAAATTGTGCATTTAATTGTTGCACTTGTATTGGGTTCTCGATATTTGAATTTGAGTTTGGATTGTCTCTCTCTAATTGTCTTCTATGTTTCTCATTCTAGTTGGTGCCATACTTGATGGAACCATAATGTCCAATCTTATCTTACTTGAGTCTTGATATTTTTTTTTGCCAATAATGCCCAAATTGATTTGGGGGCATATCTTTTGTATTCATTCTATCTACTAACAAGCCATACCCTCTTGTCATATGTTCTTGTTCTAAACTCCACTACACATGCCATATGGGTTTCTTCATTTGTTTGGATTTAATTATACCCATGTGTTATTATGTGGATCATAGCCATCTTGTTTAGCCCAATGATCTTGCTCTATTTCTTACCATGCATGGATATATGGGTTTTATTTATATTTAATTGTATTTAATTTATTCCCATATATCATGTGTGGATCCATCTCAACGTTCTCCACTTGATCTTGTCTATATTCTACCGTACCTTGTCATATGGACTCCATTTATTTACTTTGTTCGAATATATGCTCATATGCCCTATGTGTGGATCTATCTATCATCATGTGACCATCTTCCTCCATATTATATCTCTCTTATTCTTGTGTTCGTATTAGCGCCCTATCCCATTCTTGTTTTCTTTCAGATCGTCTAATTATTTTTCACCTCTATTATTATCCTATAATAGATCTACTCTATTCATACTAACTTGAACCATCTTTGACATATTTCGATCTTGCTACAGAACATTGTCATGATCATACATATTTTGAAGCACAAAATTATTTATACTAAAAACCGTATTTTATTAATGTGCTTATATATACGTACGGTTAATATACATGAAGCTGTCTCCCTTTTCTCATTTTATAACAAAAGAAACTAATAGTTTTCATTCTATTGTAAGACTACGAAGGTTTGCTTACTTTACTAATAATAAAAATAGAAAAAAAGTCCGTCTATAATTTTAGCCCAAAACTAGCCTCATCTAGTCTACTTTGGACTAGATAAATAGTCCATTCCCCTTCTTCTTGCCTTCCCAAACCCTAGTCCCAAAATCAGCCTAAATCTAGATCCATGTTCACCACTTGCCTTTCAAAAATCCCCACTCTTTATTCCCTATAATCTTTTATCTGGCCAGAACTCCTAATCTTTTATTGCGAGCTATGCCGTCGTTGATTTTGTTTGGAGCATGCAAGCAATCCATCGGCAGGCAGTCCATCCTTTTCCTTGTCCCCCTGCTTGGTTTACTTCAACGCCACCATATGCTCCTTGCTAATGAATCATTTGTTTTCCTTGACGCCGAGAGCTTACTCAATTCCTCTACTGATTTTTCTTGTTGTCCTTGAGCTCTGCCGCCAGCCTACCGCTGCGTGTTCCTGTACTCCATCCAAGAGCCAGCTGCCGCATAAAAATTTCGGCTGCTGTTGCTTTTGCTTGGAGCTCGCCCGTGCGTGCGTGCGCAGCGCTTTGACCAACGGCACGACCAGATCCCGCTGAGCCTACCCAGATCCCATCGATACAGCGCCACCTGCGACAACCTCCAGTCCAATCGCCAGCCAGCCGTGAGGCTCTGACCCTTCACGTGTCCCAGGGCCAACGCCGGCCACCAGCTGGATGCTCTCCCCCGCGTGCAGCAGCAGAGCAGCTCCAGCCACCACCGTCGCCCGCGCGTGCGCCCGTGTGCTGCCGAGAGCTAGAGTTCGCCGTGTGCAAAACCAGATCCCCGTACCACGAGGGCCCCAGGTCTCCTCTGTTGCGGCGACGCAATAATCAGGTCTTCATTTTGCTCCGGTTGGCCATCCATCTGGTGCGTGCTGCGCTCGTCGCCTCTTTTTCGAGGTCTGCCATGTGTTTGATAAAATGGCTATGAGAAATCCTAACTTTGGCTTCTCGTGCTTCGACATGTTCGAGCTGTTCGGCAACAGTGCAAACCCCAGTTTGTCTACTTCGCATCCGCATCGTCATGCCATATCAAGGCATCGCCCGACGCCGCCATCCCTTCGACAATATCTTTTCCCGACGTCTGCTATTTCGGCGCCTTCAACTATTTGTACCATCCAACCCGCATTTTCGCCTCTTTGGTCCGAACCGTAAGACCCTGTCCTATTTATAAAATGTTATATATATATATTTTTGCATCCAATTCATTCATGTTGCATACATATTTTGTTGCTTGGGGATATTTAGGCGATTCACCTAAATTAAATATGGAGGTTATATGCGGGCTATTCTAGTCTTATATTAGGCCCGTTTAGATTTGTGTAGCGAACCAATGCCATGCTTTGCCTTGTTAATTCAACATTTAATTTGCGAGGTATCTAAACAACATGAACCTAATCATTAATTGTTGGTACCCCGGTTCCGCTTAATACTTCCTAATTGCACCGCATCTGCATCATATCATAAGCATGCCGGATCTTCTGCCGTAGTATTAAATAGTGCATCCGGTGTTTCTTTTAGTGTTTGCTTCTTCGCGGATTAGGCCGATGAGTGGATGCGAGTATCGACAAGTTCTCTGGATATGATCCTTCGGCAGTGTTTCCCAGGCGAGCATCTCTTCCCCTTCTACCTATTTTTCATTTATAGTCTTTATTTCCTCCTGTTGATCTATTGCTATCCGTGTCGCGATGCTTTAGTTTCCGTGCACCAGTTATATCCCGTGCAGCCTCTATATAGCCTTGGACACCTCCTATTATCTGTGTTTGGTAGATAGCGGGCCTTGCGAGTCGTAGTGCTTGCTCAGGTGTGATCTTGTGTTGTCAAGTACCACAGTTGTTGGAATGATGGCAGATGTTTATTGGTGGAGAGGCTTATTGGTGGAGATGATCATGACTTTAAATACAACTATTAAAATGCTAGATATAACTAATGCAGAGGCATCAGTGGGCAATAGATGTTATTTGGTTCTTCCACGCTCACTTGTGTCCCGTAGGACCCCGAGTACTTGATATTTGTTCCTTGATTTTTCGCACTATCCACATCCGGGAGTCCTTATGGACCCCCCTGAGCCAGAGCTTGATTCATTTCTATTTCTTGGGGCCACAAAGTAGTTTGGGGCTTTATTACTATCCTGTACTTATGCCATGTTTACTGCGTTATTTAAGATTGTGCGTGGAGCACCTGTACTGTTTTGGATCGCGCCACGTTTTCGCGGTATCGACAAGCCCAGTCACACTTTCGGGTTCCCAGTCGTTTACAGCCGTTGTCGCAAACCCTAGGTCCGTTCCGGAGCCGGCCAACTTCGTTGCGGGTAGCTTAGTGGGGTGGCCCCCTGAAATATTTCTGAATCCTGTGATCGCTTTGTCGTGAATGCCTCGTTGGGTTTTGAGTTGGTTTTTCCGAGGTTGATCGAGTGTGTGTTGCTATTTGTGCACCCCTGCAGGGTAAAACTTTCTGAAAGCCGTGTCCGCGGTTATGGACGGCTTGGAGCACAGTATCTCGATCATAGACAAGCATAACTAAAGTAGTGCTATAAATTTGACCTAATATGTGACTAGTAATCAGCTCAAGTATAACGGAATGGATATTAAAAATGCCAACAACTGGTGGATCTGTGATGATCTGTGCCATACTATATCTGCCTAGTAAGTTTTGCAACTCCAATGGAATGTGATAAAAGTGCCAACAACTACTGGGTTTTGGGATTCCTCAGGAAAATTATATATGTCTAGTAAATGTTACAACTACAACGGAATGGCGATTAAAACTGCCCACTACTTATGCTATCAGAATGACTCAAGCTATCTATACCTGACTAGTCTTTGCTTCAACTATAATGGAATGAATAAAACTGCCAACTGTGTGAGTTCCTTGGTCCGACTTCCTCGTTTGGTCTAGAGGGGGAAATACCAGGATGGGTTTGTTTGGTGTAGTCTCAGGTTGGATCCGGATAGGTCTTTCTTATCCCTCTCTAATAGCTGCCAGGTTCACAAAGTCTCTATAGGTTGTTTAGTGCCGCTGCACTGCCGCTTCAGCCCACCATACCTATGTAGGCGAGAGCCGCCGAATTCTAGCCTCGCCGTGTACTGGCCTCAGTACTGACGCTCCTCTTTTTCCTTTGCCCTTTGTCGGCACCCCTTTTGTTTTACCAGGTTTGAGATCGCCGTCGTTAGCAGGGTTACCCTTCCGGCTTGGCCTGGGCAGGGTTATGGACGCCATTGGTTATTCTTCAGGGCTCTTAGCCCCATTTGCATCTGGTCCGTAGTCGGACGCTCTATCGTTTTCGAGGTGATTTGGATCTTTGTATATTATATCTGTATTATGGACTCATGGAGTCGCTGATGTATATATCTGTTATGTGGGTCCCATCGAGGACTGATGTGTAATGGTATTACTTCGTTTTCCACCCGCACGAAAGTGCCTAGTGGGAGTCCTTGAATTGTTTCTATGCGGGTTTGGCGGAAATCGCTAGAACTTGCATAGGGCCGATTTGAGGGTGTTACAAGCCGCTCCCTCCGGCGAGGTGTCTCTTCCCAAGTTCATCGCCAAAAGGAGCGAGCCCCGTCGGTTGGCGCCGAAGAAACTTCCCGAAGATCAGCGGATGGCCGTCGTAGAAATGATGGACCAGATCCAGAAGCTGAAGGACCAGGGGTTGATTCCGATCAACCTCTACAACTGCTGGCTCGGGCGGCGCCTGGTTCCGCTGGCGGCTCGACCGCACTGGATGTACGAATACAGCGGGAAGCATGACCCATCTCGAACCGGCAAGGAGTCATGGGAGGCCGAGGATTACAAGGCCGCCCTGAAGAAGATCACCGACGCAGATTTCATCGGCACAGCGGTCGGGGTCGCCCCGTATACTCCTATGAAGAATGAAGCCCCCACAGTAAGTCCTTTTTCCAATCGTTGTGGCCGTATCTCAATTTCAGTCTTCTCGCTTGGTGTTTTTTGACTCGTGGTGGTTCTCAGCTTTTTCAGGTATTGGAGGGTTGGATCCCTTCGCTTGATGACTCCGAGGGGGATCCTTCCGACAACGACGTGGAGGAAGAAGAGGTCCCTCCCCCAGCCCCTATGGCTTGCAAGACCCAGATGCAGAGACAACGAGAGGTCGAAGCGAGCCGTAGCCTAGACGAGCTCGAAGAAGGCGCCGAGGTCGCTTAGGAGCAAACGTCCCGGCGCACCGCTACGTCGTCGAAGCCCCCACGCCGGCCCAAGTCGCCAGCCAAAAGGCTTGCGTCACCGGCCAGGTCGTCGGTGGTGTTCGAGTCGGATGACGATTCTGACGACGAAGGATCTCCCGAAGTCTCACACAAGGCCCCAAGGGACGCGGTCCCGACAAAGGGGTTGGAGGGCGAGGACATGGAGGTGGTGGTAGAGGTTCCTCTGGCGGTGATTGCGCCGACGACCTCGGGGGTTCCAAGCCAAGAAGCAGCTGAGGCAATGGCGTCGAAGTTGCCACAACCGTCAAAGGCAGACACATCGGAGCCAAAGATCCCGGCGACTGCAGCTTCATCGTCGAGGAAGCCCTCGGTTTCGTGGGCTTCGGACGTCTTCGAGAGGGGGCTCAGCCGCAAGCTGGGTCCTGAGTTGGACAAGCCCGCCCATATTAGCACCGGGCTTCGCGTCCTTCCAGTCGCTAAGTAAGTAGTGCTTCCTCGTCCTAATTCGCCTTGCTTCTTTTGTGTTGTTGATGTGCTGATTGAAGGGGCTCGTGCAGGTCGGGGGCTAAAAAGATTGGTCGCCCTTCGGTGGCTAAGATTCCACTAGCCACTGTCGTGGGAGAGGGCGATCTACCCAAGAAGAGGAAGGCCTCCGAAGATGTGGCGACCGCCGAGGTCGTGAAGAAGCAGAAGGGGGGCGCCGAGGACGCTGCGACCAGGGAAAGCGCCGCGAAGCCAGCTGCTGCGCCAGTCGCCAAAGAGGTGGCGACAACGCGATCGGAACCAACCTTGGCTGCGTCCGTGCCGTAGGCACCGGTCTCGGCAACCAGCGCCCCCGCCAGGGCGTCAACGACGTTCCCTTGTTTTATGGCGAAGGGGTTTCCAGGTGTTGCGGACAGGCAATCTCCGCAGAGTCCGGAAATCGTGGATGTGGACATTGGGTCCCGCCGCGGGCGCACCTCCTTCACGATCCCCTCGACTGACACCGGGGACTTCACAAGATGCTCGGCGCTGCTATTCAGGTATTCCAGTCCCCAAATTCTAGGTCGCTTAAATTCAGCGGCTAGGAACTGTTTTTCCTTGTCTTCCTTCTCCAGTCCCCCAGTTCCTAGTCGCTGAATTTCGGTGGCTAGTAATTGGTTTTCTTTTTCTTCCTTCTCCAGTCCCCGAGTTCCTAGTCGCTGAATTTCAGCGGCTGGGAACTGGGTTTTGTTTTGTCAACTGCTTAGGTGAGTTCTTTGTTTATAGGGATTACAAAGGGAGTCGACTGATCGGCAGGCTGCGAGAGAGTGTGACTTGCACGAAGTGCAGGAGGCGAACCGACGGCTTCAGGAAACTATTGGTGAGTGTCTGTTTCGTCTTTGTTCTCCTCTTTCGGGTGTGAGCTGGTTGTGTATAGCATTCTGACGTATTCTCGTGCAGATGCTTTCCCTGCTGAGATCTCCAAGGCCCATGAGGGGTATGTTCCGGTCGCCGAGCTAGACGCAGCGAATGGGCGAGTAGCCTCTTTGGTCAAGGATTTGGAGGAGGCGAGGGCGGCCTCGATTTCTTCGGAGGAGCGAGCGAAGGCTGCAGTTGCCGCGGCTGAGGAAGAACGCAAAGCCACGGATTCCATAATCGTGGGGATGCACAACGAGCAAACTGCCTTGGAGAAGCACATCAAGGAGAACTGCCGCAAACTCCTTGGTGAGTCTTTGTCTTTGATTGATCCTTTCGTCTGGTCCCTGCTTTGGGGATTTCATAGTTTCACTGACGCCTGACTTTGCAACTGTGGTAGGCCAAAGCGACCCAGTTGTGTAGACTTACAACACCTCGCAGTGCGTGACTGCCGTGGTGAATGCAGCCACGGCTTCGGCGTTGTGCGTCCAAGCGGCTCTCCAAGGCATGTCTCCCACCGAAGTTATCCCTGGGGGGCTGACGGAGGTGTGGCGCTATCTGGAAGAGGTGCCCGCTGTTGTGGAGTGGATGACGTGCTCGGCGTTCAGGCGCGGGGCCACCACGGCGTTGAGCTTGGGTCTCGCACATTTCCCCGACAACTTCAATCTTGACGATGTGACGAGTGGCTATCCGTCGGCGACCGGCACGGTGGAGATGTCGGAGGTGCTGAAGCTGACCGCGAAGGCTACTCCTGACGCCGATCGTGTCTTAGCGATGGGGGATCCGCTGCCATATCAGGAGAAGGTGTTGGCGCCTGGCGACTCCGAGCCAGAGTACCGCGACATGAAGTCGGAGCAGCCCTTTCGGTCGTCGTTGTCGAAGTCGCTGACGACGTATCCGACGAACCCGTGGCAGCCTTTTGTGCGCGTCAAGGGGGTGGTGCTGTTTCGTCATCAGGGCATGTGGAGTAAACAATGTAACTTTCCAAGTTGTGATGAATGCCAAGTGGCGAATGCTGTAAGATATTTTTGTAATATATGCCACGGGGGGTCGATCGACTCGTGTTTTGATGAGTAATGTATGTTGTGTTTTGCTTATGCATTTTTTTGATTGAGCGAGTCCCCGGGCGCGTCCGCCTTTTAATGGGGTATAACTCGATTGTGTACTATTGTGTATTTATTTTATTTACGCGTTGTTTCCGTCCCTCGCGTCTTCTGAGTGGCGAGTCACCGAGCGCGAGTGGGACTGACTTAGGAGCGAGTCCCCGAGCGCGAGTAGGACTGACTTAGGAGAGAGTCCCCGAGCGTGGTGCCTGGCCGTACTGGTCATGCTCCTGTTGCATGTTGTGAGTGTGTTGTTTGTAACGCGTCTCCTCCCCTGGCCCGGAGAGCCAGTCGCTTGGCGAGCCCTAGGCAGCTCTCTTACTTGGTGTGTTCCCGAGCCGCGTGGGGGTTCCCATTTTGCAGAGTCCCCGTGCGTGGTACTTAACCGTTCGAGTCGCTTTGCGCGAGGGTGGGAGGGACAGATCGCTGTGAGAAGCGTGTATCGGATGTCTTGGCCTGGCGGGCCAGTCGGGCGAGGCGACTCCAATGGCGGCTCCGGGTTGGCGTTTTTCGTGGACGACCCAAGGCCTGAATATTTCCGGTGCCCTTGTGCCGCACTACTTGGCCGTGCCGGTCGCTCGACCCGAGGTTGACTTCCGTAAGTAGCGTATTGCTAGCATGTACGAGTGCGAGTGGCACAAGAATATGGCGAGTGGACACAATTTGTGCGATCTGGATGAATTTCATTATATATTCCGATGGAGTATAGTGTGAGGTTCTAAGTATAGAACTTTCTGAGGAGGTAGTAGGCATCGTTGCCAAGGACTGGGCCTATGGCGAATGGCCCCTCCCATGGGGGGGAGAGCTTGTGCATGCCCTTCTTGTCTTGGACCAGCCGTAGGACCAGGTCGCCTTCCTGGAAGGTGCGAGTTCGCACTCGGTGGCTGTGATAGCGGCGGAGTCCTTGCTGGTATATGGTGGTGCGGAAGCGACCCAGGTCGTGTGCCTCGTCGAGTGGATCGATGATGTCTTGACAAACAATCTCGTTGGCCGCCTTGACGTAGTTGGCGACTCAAGGTGAGTCATGCTCCATGTCGGTTGGCATTACGGCCTCGGCGCCATACACCATGAAGAAGGGCGTGAACCCGGTTGATCGGTTGACGGAGGTGCGAATCCCCCATATAACAGAGCGTCGACCCAGCATCCTGGGGTGCGCTTGAGGGGCACCTGTAGTCACGGCTTGAGGGGCATTGTGATCTCGCCTAGCTAGGGGATGAAGCGACTGAGGGTTGCGACTCGCCCTGCCAACTTTTGGACGTCACGCAGGCACTCGGGTTTCCCGAGTCGCGCGATGGTGTCGATCTTGGTGGGGTTGGCTTCAATGCCTCGCTTGGAGACTACGTATCCTAGAAGCTGTCCGGTGGGTACGCCGAAGGTGCATTTTCCGGGATTCAGCTTGATGTTGTACCTCCGCAAGTTTGCGAAGGTTTCAGCTAGATCGGCGAGCAGATCGTCCTGGCGGGTGGATTTTACCACCACGTCGTCGATGTAGACGTGAATGTTGCGGCCAATTTGGCTCGCTAAAAACTCCTACATGCACCTCTGGTATGTGGCGCCTGCATTCTTGAGGCTGAACGTCATGGCCATGTAGCAGAATGCGCCGAATGGCGTGATGAACGCCGTCTTCTCCTCGTCTTCGACCGCCATCTTGATCTGGTTATAACCAGAGTAAGCGTCGAGAAAACACAGCGACTTCGATCCCGCGGTCGAGTCGATGATCTGATCGATGTGCGGTAGGACGAACTCCTCCTTCGGGCAGGCGCTGTTGAGGTTGGTGTAGTCAATGCACATTCTCCATGTGTTGTTCTTTTTGAGAACCAGGACTGGGTTTGCCAGCCACTTGGAGTACTTTATTGGCCAGATGAAGCCTGCAGCTAGTAGGCGCTGGACTTCCTCGGCGATTGCTCGGCGGCGCTCTTCATTGAAGGGCCGTAGCGACTGCTTTACTGGTCACACTTTTGGGTCGGCATTGAGTTTGTTCTCAGCGAGTTCCCTCGGGACACCTGGCATGTCAGATGGCTTCCATGCGAAGATGCCGCGGTTCTCATGGAGGAAAACCTGATGAGCGCACTTTCCTATGTGGGGCTCATGTGCACCCCAATGGTGACCGTCTGGCTAGAGTCGCCTGGGACGAGCTCGACTGTGCGGGTGTGCGTGGTCGCCTCGAACGTTGAGTTCACGGCGATTGGTTTCTTCAGGATGGTGGGGTTGTCCTTATTGATGTTGCCCGTGTATTTCGCGAGCTCCTCCGCATGGTTGGTCTCCGCGGTGATGACGGCGTCGGCGAGCTCGGCACCCTTTTCTTCGCATTCCACGGCCATGTCGGGGTCGCCGTGGACGGTGATGATGCCGCTTGGCCCGGGGAGCTTCATCATGTTGTAGGCATAGTGTGGGGTCGCCATGAACTTTGCGAATGCCTGGAAGCCCAGGACACAGTGGTAGGGACTGCGGAAGTTCACCAACTCGAAGACAATCCTCTCCGTGCGGTAGTTTGCTGGAGTGCCGAAGGTGACTGGCAGCGTCACTTTCCCGATCGGGTACGCCTTCCGACCGGGGACGATGCCGTGGAAGGTCGTCAATGTTGGCTCGATGGCTGTTTCTGGGAGCTGGAGCCTTTTGAACGTGTCGAGGTACAAAATATTGATGGAGCTCCCGCCGTCCATCAGCATCTTGGGCAGCCAATAGTCGGCCACCTTGGGCCTGACTACTAGGGCGACTCGCCCTGGGTACTCGATTCTTGGCACGTTGTCCCGGCGACTCCAGGTGATGCTCTGTTCGAACCAGTTTAGGAAGCGAGGGACGTCGACTTGCGTCACCGCATTGATGGCGACCGCATGGGCGAGCACCTTCTTCTCACGCTTGGTGCCGAGTCCGGTGAAGGTATGTAGCGACCCGACAGCGGTTCCAAAACCGCCGCCATTCCCGTTGTCCCGAGGTGGGTTGTTGTTGGGGTCCTCCCTTACACGTCTCGCCTTCTCAGTCTCTTTGAGAGAGTGGCAATCGGCGGTAGTGTGGGTGGCGGGTTTTCCCTCCCTGCTATGGTAGATTCAGGGCTGATTGAGCAGGGCGGCAGGGTCGAATTTCGGCCTCGTCGCGTTGTTGGCGCGGTAGTTCCCGCTGTCGCGGTAGTTTCCTCCGTCGCGGCGGTAGTCCTTGGAGTCACGCTGGCCGTAGGCAGCATTGGCGATGAAATCGACTCGCCCGTCCTGCGGCGCTTGCCGGTGATGCGGGTGTTGCTGTAGCACATGTCGTGTAGCCTCCCGCTATCGTGGATGCTAGTGCGACGTCTTCCTCCCGACTCGTCGTCGGAGTCTTGGTTGGGGTCCTCCTCCGTGTAGCGCTTGGCGATCTCGAGGAGGTTAGGGATGTTATCGAGCATCCGGTAGACCCTCTTGATCTTGGCGACCAGGGGTTCATACCGGCACTCGTTCTTGAAGCAGTGTATCGCCGTGTCTGGGTGGATGCCGGAGGCGTTTATACACAGTTCTTGCCACCTTTGGATCCACCAGCGGGTCGACTCACGTTGTCCCTAGATGCATCGCTCCAGGTCCTCTATGGTGGTGGCACGGGTGTAGGAGCCCTCGAAGTGCCTGACGAAGGCGTCCTGCATTTCTTCCCAGGAATCAATGCTGTCGGCGGGGAGCGTGTTGATCCACTGTCGGGTTGCACCCTCCATCATCTGGGGGAGGTAGCGAGCGACGAGCAGGTCGGTGTGACCTGCGATCCCCATTTCCATGAGGTATGTGTCCAACCAGACAGCGGGGTCGTACGTTGGGTCGTACTTCTAGATCTCCTTAGGGGCCTTGAAGTTGGTGGGGTATTTTTCCCCGCGAATCATTGGTCCAAAACATTGCGGTCCGACTCGGCTGAGGGAGCCTCTTGGCTCCGATTTTCCGCGGTTGGTGAGGGTGTGCCGCAGGTCATAGGGTTGGCGCGACCGCCATGTCTGATTGTTGATGATGTTCATTCGGGCATCGAGGGGCTGCCCGTTGGCAGCGACCGTGTTGTTCGCCGGTCGTGGCTCGTTGGTTGACAACGCGGGATTGGCGGCCCGTGGTTGGTTTGCTAGGGGCTGGGGTGGTGGGCAAACTAATGCGTTTGCCACGGTGGGGTGGCCGCTTGATGCCACCCTGCTTGCTAAAGAGCAGGAGTACATCCGCCCCCGCGGGTCGACTCCCGCGGTTTGTTGCTCGAAGGCCCTGACGAGTAGGGCCTTGGCGTACTGGATCTGTATCGCGCCGTTGCCTTGGACATCGAGTTTGGTGATCGCTGCATCGGCCGCGACGACATTGTCCATCGGGGTGGAGTATAGTGGTAGCCCGTTGGCGTCGCGGGCTTGAGGCGAGATGATGATCCGCGGTTGGTCTGGCGTGGGCGCGTGGCCCATGGGTGGTGGAGGGGCCCCAATCGCCGGCGCTGCAGGTGGTGGTCTTGCAGGGTTGCTCCCGCCTGGCGGCGTGTTCTCGCAGTATTCGCGCTCGGCGGCGCGTGTGGGGTCGCCCTTGTCGTTGAAATTCAGGACACGACCCTGAACGTTGGGGTTCAGGCGGGTCCTGATGTGGCGCTGGTGATAGAGTGACAGCTCCCGCGCCGTCTCTTGCTCAAGGCGGTACTTCTCGTGCTCGGCGAGTTCGTTGCGTTGCGCCTCCACGAGCCACATGCGGGCTTGCTCCACCTCCGTGACCATCGCGGTCGGCGGGATCGGCGTGGAGAACGGATCGGGCGGGGCAGCCATGCTACCCGCCATGTAGATCGTGTTGAAGCGATTGGATCTGGCGTGAAAATCCTCGGGGGATTCCGAGCAAGAATCGGAGTCGAAGATCCCTAGGATGGAGGGGTCCTCGAAGTCCTCGGGGTTGGAGACTCGCGTGATGGAGTCCTCCCGTGACGCGGTGGTGATGGATCCGTCGACCAATGCATGGGTCGCAGAGTTGGCGTCGTCGTTTAGGGCGTCGTCGTTGGTGGCGGCGTTGGTCTCAACCGCATCGCTAGCGGCCGAATCATAGTCGGTGACGAGGCCCCTGATGGAGCGGACCTGCTCCTCCGAAAGCAGATCGCGGTGTGGAGGCAACCCGCCGACGATCACCGCCGTGGCTGGATCGACCGCGCCGGTGAAGCCGACGAAGAGGTTGATGGAGCCGACTGGCATCACCGCGGCGTGAGTGACCGGACGCGACGCCAGGATGTAGCTGCTAGGCAGGATCAGCAAGATCGCACCGATGGCGATCATGCGGCCAGTGGCGAGCGGCCGATCGATCGGTGAATAGGGTCTCGCCGCAGAACTCAGGCCAGTCCCGCTATGCCCCACGGTGGGTGCCACTGTCATGGAAATGGCCACGGCAGTCGCTGCCACTAGCAGTGATTGAGTGTTTCATGAGGAAGAGTTGGCGGCCATCTGCGGTGCGATATGGGGGCGGATGCACATGGGTTTACCCAGGTTCGGCCCCCAGAGGGTAAAGACCTACTCCTGCTAGATTAGATTATGAGAGAGCGAGTTACAAGGGTGGCGAGCTCGGCGGCTAGGCAGTGAGTCGCTTGAGGGGGTGTATAATGGAACGTAAAGGTCTAGGATACCCTAGGGAGGTTTATATATGAAACACCTCGCTAGGGTTTTCAAGCTGTCCCCGAACAAGATAAGGATCAGGAGACTTTTGACCTAATCCGACTAGGCTTCTGCTACGCTTCTGGGCTTCCAGTCGCTAGTCGATGGGCCTTTCCTTTCTTCATAGTCCAGTCGCTATCTTTCAAACGCACTCGCAAGCCTTTCGGCCCACTCGGAACATTCTGCTGGGCATACCCCCTTTGGCATATCCCCATCAATGCGGCAGTTCATCAAACAGATCATGATGACGAATGGAAGAGAAAGTAACAGGATCCATCTTCTTATAGTTAATCTTGGGCTCTTTGCCCTTCCTCTTGGACACACCCTTCCTATCCCTATTTGCTTGTTCAGACATGCATTTTTCCTCGTTCTTCCTTCTCCTCAGCTCAACCTCGTCCACCAAGTTACCCTTACCATCGTCCCGAAAGTATTTAGCACGAGGACGACGCTTCTATGTCTTGGGAGCACTGGAACCACATATGAAGAGAATGAGATGGATAGCAAGGGGATAAGCATACACACAAGTCCAAGAGAGAACGTAGAAATAGTAGGCAAACAGTTAAAAGTCCAATCATACTCATTGCACAAAATCCATACGAAACTGAACCAGTTTTGACTCTGTCAGGCCGGATTATCCGGCCTGGCCAGGCGCGGATAATACAGCCCTAGCAGAAAATTTTAGAATCGCCTAGATTGAATGCAAGGACGTAGATCTGGCCTAGATACTGCAAGACTACAATTTCTACACGAAGCAATATCCTTCTAGACAAAGTTCCACCCAACTAGTAACACATCTAGCCAAAGATGGGGAGAGAGGGAGTTACCCTCACTCATTGGAGGAATAATACAGAGGAGAAGGTACCCGGAGGCGCGGAGAAGAAGATCTGGGGAGGCCTGGAAAATCTGGTGGCCGGAGAGGCTCCTGGGAGGGTGGGGGCGGCAGGCAGCGGCTGGGGAGAGGGAGAGGGTTGGGGGAGAAGTGCCGCTCGTTATGAGCCCTTCCCCCCGACCTCGGCCCTTAAGGACTGTAGCCGCCAGGGCCGGATTATCTGGCCTACAATTGGGCTAGATTTTCCGGCCTAAAACCTGAAATTCTGTTATACACAGATTTAGGCCCGCGCATCCCCAAACAACACCCCCACAAGGTGTAAAAGGGACTTGTGTGCAAGAAAAGATGGCTTAGGCATAGGGAAAGGCTTAGGATTAAGAGAACCAAACTGAGATGGTACTACACACTCAAAATTGCAAGAATCAAATTAACCAAAGGCCAAAATTAAGTGTGATTCCCATAAGAACATGAGATGAGCAAGAATAACCAAAAAAATCCAAATAAACCTAATCTTCCCATGGAAGAGGGCGGTGGTCGAGGCCACCTTGTTGGAGTGCCTGGTATGACACGGCGAAGATATCTTGGGTTCATGACCAATACTCATCAATAAGCTCACATATCACAAAATGATATAAAGAGAAATGATTTGACTTGGTTTTGGCATTATGGGGGGGAGGGTTAGCCTAATCAATTAGGACCACACTCCCCCTATATCCATGCCCACACCTAGACCGAGTAAGACTGAGATGTAAGAGTGAGTGCATGGGTAATCAAGACAAGCTCCTTGAACCAACGATATTTAGCTCATTTCTCAAGTAACAAAACCTTGCTTCATCAAGTGGCTTCATGAAAATATCAGCAAGTTGGTTCTTCGTGCTCACAAAAGATAGATCAATGTCGCCTCGAGCAACATGGTCCCGAATAAAATGATTCTGAATCTCAATGTGCTTCGTCATTGTGTGTTGTACCGAATTGTACGCAATTTTGATTGCACTTTCGTTATCGCATAAAAGAGGCACTTTGTCACAATTGACAACGTATTCCTTTAAAGTTTGCCTCATCCATAATAACTGAGTGCAGGCACTAGCAGCAGAAACATATTCAGCTTTGGTGGTGGAGAGAGATATACAATTCTACTTTTTGGAAGACCAACAGACTAGAGACCTTCCCAAGAACTAACAAGCTCCAGAAGTTGATTTTCGATCATCCTTATCATCAGCCCAATCTAAATCAGTATAACCACATAGAGAGAAATTGGAGTCCTTGGGATACCATAGACCGAAATGAGGGGAATGAACCAAATATCGGAAGATCCTCTTGACCGCCACTAAGTGGATTTCTTTAGGAGCTGCTTGATACCTTGCACACACACCTACACTCAACACAATATCGGGTCTAGATGCGCAGAGGTAAAGAAGAGACCGATCATGGACCAGTATACCTTTTGGTCCACATCTTTACCATGGGGATTAAGTTCAAGATGACATTTTGTTTGCATCGGAGTGGCGACGCCATTAAGATCCGTCATCTTGAATCTCTTGAGCATGTCTTGGATGTATTTTTCTTGATTGATGAAGGTTCCTTCACTAAGTTGCTTGATCTCAAATCCAAGAAAGAACCGTAACTCCCCCATCATAGACATCTCAAACCTGTCAATCATAAGCTTTGAAAATTCATCATTAAAAGCTTTATTAGTAGAGCCAAAGATAATATCGTCTACATATAGTTGGCATATGAAGAGCTCCCCCTTAACCTTCTTAGTAAAAAGAGTGGGATCGATTTGCCCAACTTCGAAGCCACGGTCTAACAAAAGCTCTTTAAGGTGCTCATACCACGCACGTGGGGCTTGTTTAAGGCCATAGAGTGCCTTAACGAGTTTGTAGACATGGTTCGGGAAGTTAGAATCCTCAAATCCTGGGGGTTGCTTTACATATGCCAACTCATGTAGAGGACCATTAAGAAAAGAACTCTTAACATCCATTTGCTGTAATTTAAAATTATTATGAGCAGCATAAGCAAGAAGGATAAGGATGGACTCAAGACGAGCCACATGAGCATAAGTCTCGCTGAAGTCAATGTCCTCAACTTGGGAATAGCCTTGTGCCATGAGTATTGCCTTGTTCCTCACAACAATGCCATTCTCCTCTTGATTATTTTTAAATATCCATTTTGTGCCGATAACATTGCTTTAATCCTTGGGCTTCTCTACTAATTCCTAGACCTTGTTGCGTTCAAAGTTATTCAACTCTTCATGCATAGCAACAACCCAGTTCGGATCCTCAAGAGCTTTAAACACTTTCTTGGATTCCACCATTGAGATGTGAGCTTGATGCTCACCGAAACTTGCCAACTCCCTTCTTGTGGGTACCCTTCGTCGAAGATCACCTACAACTTTGTCAAGTGTGTGACCCCTTAACTCAAGGTTCCTATCTGCACGAGCTTTGCGATGAAGTTCAATTAGCTTGTTTTATCTTGGAGGAATAACTTCATCATTTGAGTCTTCGTTGGAATCATTGGCTTGGACTTGATCTGTAGCTTGATTAGCAGTAGTAGGAGATGATGAACCTTGCCCTTGAAGTTGATCAACAGCCGTAACAGGAGGCTGCTGCTCTTCAGGAGTTTCAGGGCCGGATAATCCGACCGTGGGTTGGGCCGGATAATCCGGCCTGGGAGAACCTGAAGCATCTTCACAAACTTGACTAGATCTTGCTCGACTTGGAGAGCGGCCGGATAATCTGGGGTCAGCCGGAAAATCTGCCCTGGGACTTGCAGCAGATTCTTCGGTATGTTGATCATTTTGGCCACCGATGGAGGGATGGCCGGATAATCCGGTGTCGACCGGATAATCCGGCCTGGAGCATTCAGGAGCATGTTGATCTTCAGCATTCTGTGTGGTTGGTGTAGAAGATTCTCCAATGGTTGGAGCATGTTGAGCTTGTATCGATGAGGGCTCCACTTGAGTAGAGCATTGTCCTTCCTGATCCGCCACAAGGGGTTCCTCAATGGGGCGGAAAAATCCCACACCCATTCTTCTTATGGCATCTTGGGGTATTTCAACATATGCATCACAAACATCAACTTGCCCCGCACAGGAGCCATCATTTTCCTCAAACACCACACTACAAGATTCTACAACTGTTCCAGAGAGCTTATTGTAGACTCTATAAGTGTGGGATTCGGCACCATAACCAACAAAAATTCCTTCTAACGCCTTAGACTCAAATTTAGATAACCGAACTCCTTTAATGAGAAAGAAACACTTACAACCAAATACCTGGAAGTAGGAGATGTTTGGCTTGTTACCAGTAAGTATTTCATATGGAGTCTTGTCCAAGATTTTGCGGAGGTAGAGCCGGTTGGATGAATGGCAATCCGTAGAGATTGCTTCATCCCAGAAGTTATAAGGAGACTTAAATTCAGCAAGCATAGGTTCGGTTCTTCCTCTCGGCAACACCATTTTGTTGAGGGGTGTACGCAGTGGAATATTGATGTCTTATCCCCTCTTCACTTAGGAATTCATTTAAGGTGTAGTTCTTGAACTCGGAGCCATTATCACTTCTTATTGCCAATATAGGGACATTGTGTTGACGTTGAACCTCGTTGGCAAAGTCGATGACTATTTGTTGAGTCTCGCTCTTCAACTTGAAGAAATAGATCCATGTGTATCTTGAGTAATCATCAACAATCATGAGGCAGTACTTCTTCCCACCGAGGCTTGCATGTGATGGAGGTCCAAAGAGATCCACATGAAGGAGCTCCAAAATCCTCTTTGACGAAATAATGGTGTTCCTTCGATGAGGAGAGTCGTCATTTTCCCTTCAACACAGACCCTGCAAACACGATCTTTGGCAAAGGAAACATTTTCTTTTAGTCCAAGGATGTGGCCACCCTTGTGGAGACTTTGGAAAGTTCTCATATTGACATGGGCTAGTCGGCAATGCCATAACCATCCCGCATCAGCCTTTCCGAAAAGACACATCGGACCTGTAGTGGTTTTCCCCAAGAAGTCCACCACGTACAGGTCATTTTCGACATATCCCACGAAAGCGACTTTTAGAGACTTGCTCCACAAGAGTACCACCAAATAAGCATCAATGAAAAATGCAAAGCCCATCTTACCAAGGGCGCGAACTGAAAGTAAATTGTAACCGCGGGTCTCAACAAGCATGACGTCCACGAGAGAGATATTGTGAGCAACCACAACTTTGCCGAGACCCAATACCTCAGATTTTGACTTGTCACCATAGGAGACGGTTATGTGATCAAGATTTGGCCTCATCTCCGTGATGATCTCCTTGCTTCTGGTCATATGACTTGTGCACCCGCTATCGAGTACCCATTTAGACCCACCGGAAGCATAGCCCTGCAAGAAAGTTACTTCTTGGTTTTAGGTACCCATTTTCCAATGGGTCCTCTCATGTTAGTGACAAGGTTCTTGGGAACCCAAATAGACCAAGGAATGTAACTATCATAAGGACCTTGATGACCCACAAGTATAGGGGGTGTATCGCAGTATTTTCGATAAGTAAGAGTGTCGAACCCAACAAGGAGTAGAGGGTGCTGGCTAGTGGTATGGATCAGGAATTCTCTGCAAATACTTAGCAAACGGATTTTTAAGGGTTTTTGATAAAGCAAGTAAATAAAGTACAAGTAAATAAAAGACAGAAGGAACAAATGCAGCAAGTGGCCTAATCCTTTATTCAGCAAAGGACAAGTCGGTTGTATTACTTAAGATGACCAAACGTTCTCGAGGACACATGGGAAGACTGTCAAGTGCTTTCGCTTCATATAGTTGATTAATCTTCTTTAGCTTGCTAAGTGTTGTGTGGGTGAACCTGTGTTAATGTACCGACCTTCCTAGGACTAATACATACTTGTGATTATACCCCTTGCAAATATCCGTAAGTACAAGAAAGTAATTAAAGTAGAAACCTAACCACAACTATAAACTCTAAGACCTTGATGTCCCTTGTGCGATGGTTTCCTAACGGGGGTTTAGGTTTCTGTCACTCCAGCAACCCTTACGATTAGTAGCCAAATACACAATGCATTCCCCTAGGCCCATATAGGTGAAGTGTCATGTGGTTGACGTTCACATGACACCACTAGAAGAAGTACACCACAACTTAAATATCAAACTATTGAATCTTTCTCAACACAACTCAACTACTAACAACATGACTTCTCCCATGTCCTCAAGAACAAAACGAACTACTCACAAGACATCATATGGATCATGATCAGAGATGGAATAATGATGTATAACAATCTGAACATAAACAATAATTCAATGGTTCACTCAATAGCATCAACTACAAAGAGTAATCAACACCGGGAAAGTTTCCCCTAAGAACTATGCAAGATTCAACCCAATTGTTACAGCAATATGGAGATGGAGATGATGGTGCTGGTGGTGATGATGGTGGTGATGATGATGATGGTGGTGATGATGATGATGATGATGATCCCGATGAATTCCAGCTTGATGGTGGTGTTGATGGCGATGATCTCCCCTCTCCGGGAAGGAATTCCCCCAGCAAAAATCTGTCTGCCGGAGAGATCTTTCTCTCTTGGTGTTTTCTGCCCCGCAGAGGCGGCAGAATCTTTCTGTGGTCGCTCCCCGAGTCTTAGGGTTTCGGGAGGAATATATACAAGAGGGGAGAGCTAGAGGTGGGCCAGGGCAGCCACACCACCTGGTGGCGCGGCCTAGGGTGGCCCACGCCAGGGGGCGGTGTGGCCCCCCTGTGGCCCATCTCCACTCCTTCTGGCATCCTTAGTCTTCTGGAAAAATAGGATTTTCCGTATATTTTCCCGAATTTTTTGATCTTCGTGAATTCTGCCTCCAAATAGCACCTTTTCCATCAGAATCCTGACTGCAGCGGTCAACCTTGCAAAAACAGATGAAATAACATAAGTATCACCTCTTAATATGAAATATGACAATGAATAACAGTAAATTATGACATAAAATAGTGATGCAAAAATGGACGTATCAACTCCCCCCAAGCTTAGACTGCGCTTGTCCCCAACCAAAACTGAGCTCAATAAACATGACCTCAGGTTTATGGAGTGAAGAGTCGATAAAAGAATACGGACAAGAAGCATCACATTCATCAATACATAGATCATAATAGAAGACAACTCACTATTATATAACTTAACTTGCAATAAGTAAAGGAAACACAATAAAGATACATAAAGTAAATCATAATTGGTAATGGCAAACTTAGCTCTTGGTTGAAGAATAGTTGATAATTTGCTGGAGTTCACAAATAACTGATATTCAATGATAGCTTTCAAAGTAGTAAACACCAATATAAGATCAATGTGCAAAACAAAGAACATAAGAAACATGATTGAATAAATCATCATATGAATGAATGAAACACAACAACTCAAAATACTTGCTGAGATAGAAGGGAATAGGTTTACTGACTCAACTAAAAGGTAAAAGAAAGGCCCTTCGCAGAGGGAAGCAGGGATTTCAAGTTTCAAAAAGAGCTCCCAAAAATTATTATACTTACTAGCTTTCAGCTCTCATTGCCCCTATCATAGGCATCTTTTGGGTGAATAAGGTTAAAGTGACACAACTAAGAGGATATGCTTGACAAGTTATAAGTTGAAATCTCATGCCCCTTACTTACGAGTACCGACCTCATGCTACTCAACTTCAGTCACGAGTAAGCTCTTGTCGTTGTAAATACATGTGTATCATTGAGAACTGCCAACGGGGTACCCCTTGCACATGATACAGGAGCTATCCCATAATCAAAATGACAAGGCAAGCAGACAATGAGCATCTCAGCGATCCTTTTATTTGCTATTTGCATAGGTTTTTATTGAAGATGCCTCATAGAATGCTCACTATAGTTATGCTACAAGTTTCCACCATGATTAGGCATGGCTTAGGCTAGCGGTCTAGGAGTTTCTCTAACACACATATGAACTCCATGATCTTACAAGTTCCCTTTTTATTTCACTCCGCCGGGATCCATAGGCAAAAGAATCATGATATCAACTAGGTACAAAGTACCATGATAGTGTTGAAAGCGTTCCCCATGATACATGGTTCTGCTAACTTCAACTCATAAAGCACAAGCATATATGCAACAAAGAAGGACCCAATGGTTTAAGTTTATTAAGTGCATGAAAATAAAGTGTGCCATCAAGTTCGTGCGAGCTTTAATCACTAATTTTCACATAACAAGTTTAATTTGGAAGGTAGATAAAAACAAGAATTTTCTTGGAATAGCAATAATGCTAATAGGTAGGTATGGTGGACACAAATGGCATAGGTTTTGGTTTAAGGATTGGATGCACGAGAAGAATTCCCTCTCAGTACAGGTTTTTGGCTAGCAAGGCTAGGTAGCAAGTTTTAGAGTTGAAGGAAACAAACAAACATACAAGTGATAAAGGCAAACATGCAATCTTCCTTGGAAGCACAAAAGATCTTAACTAAAGAATACTAAACTTATGAGCAAATCAGGAAAGAAAGATGATGAAATTATATTTCTTTAGAGTACCTTTATCTTTTTCATTCAACTCTCAAAAATAGTGTTGCTACTGATCGAGCCAGGTTTGCCAACACCAACTAAATTAACTCAATGATCCCAAAGTGATACCAATACTAACAACAAGATCAATCATATAACCATGAATTGAAAACTAAAATAAGATATGCAAAAGAGTAAATGATAGAACTTCTCATTAATATTCCATAACGGCAACTCACACCAAGGGATACATATCTAACGATGCAAACCATCCTACATGATAACTTCTCTATTCATGATATGACTTTACTAAAAAGGTAAAAAGATAGAAGATAGTGATGTGATACCGCGACACTCCCCCAAGCTTGGAACAAACTTAGGGGATGCCAAACCTGATGACGAATTACTCCTTCGGTGGTGGTGGTATTCTCTCATCATCGTCCGACTTCCAGGGCAAGGGCTCCCCATCAACAAAGGACATCATGGTCTCCAGCATCCTGAAACTTGCAGCAGCATTTATGCGTTTAAACCTAACCTCATACTCACAATTTTGATTTTGAATGTCGTAGAGTTCTGCTTGCAGTTTGTTGGTTGTTTGGCGGAGTGAGAGGACTTCATCCTTGAGCTCAGCAGTCTCTTTTTGGTGCTTGGCGATGAGTTCGGACCAAATCTTATGGATGATATCCACTTCGCGTTCCTCCATCTTCTTGTACCTAAAGACTTCTTGCTCCAGTGCTTCCATCTTGTCCTCCAGACCTTCTTCACCCTTAGGGCCTTGAACCTCTTTTATCTAGACCTCCCCATCTTCAAACAACAACTCCTTGGGATGAATCTTCAACTCTCTCATGTATGGGTTGATGATATCCTCTACAGAATCTTCCTTGGCTGATCTAGAGGAAGACATTATGGCTCCAAATCTGGGACTCTACCTGTCAGAAACAGATTGAAATGAAAACACGACGAAAACACGATATAGGAACCTTGGGAGATCCGGGGGATTATATATTACGAAGTTTTACAACAAGAGGAAGGTACTAGGAGAAAACGAGTCGGAGGCGGAGTCCCGAGTGGCCACACCACCTGGTGGCGCAGCCAGGGGTGGGCCCGCGCCACAGGGTGGTGGGAGCCACCCTGGCTCCATTTCCGTCCCTCTTTCACTTCATAACTTTCCTTAATGGCTAAAAACTGCAAAAAATATAGTTGGATAGTATTTACACGGAACTTCTCTTACCAGAACTATTACCTATTTGAAAACGGACTCTGCAGGTCTCTAAATTTGGTATTTAGTGGGTTCTTCCGGAATCACCACTTGAATAAAATCAATATCTTCATCTTCATACACTTATTACTTGAGTCATGAAACCTTTCTCTTCCTTATTACACCATTACCTCCACTACCTGGAAATTTCTTTCACACAAAACTTCACACAGTTCTCATTAGCAACATTAGTATAAGTGAAGTGATAAAACCTTCTGAGCTCAATTTCAATTGAAAGCCATCAAAGAATAAGCTACTATAGCAACTCCTTCCGAAAACCCAAAAAGAATCCAAAAAGGAAATCGATTAAAGAAGCAAATGCAACAGTTGCAAAATCTGTCAAATCAGACCAGCAGGTAAAGATCAAATTTTTTAGAAAATCTTCTGTTGCTCAAATCAAAAAGTGCAAAACTAACGAAAGTTAAATAACAACCTGGGGCATAAGCACAAAAAATTACAGCTCAATCCGACATATAGAGATCTCTCACGAATTTTTACGGTAAAGCACAAAAATCTGTTTCGGGACAGCAACTTCCCCAAATATTACTTCTCTCTCATTAGAGATTGATCTTGACACAAAAACCAAACAAAAAGGATAAGGAGAGGTTATTACCAAAGTAGTAACTTCCAAGACTCAAAGAAACAAAAACAAACTGAAAGCAAAAATAAATTGGGTTGTCTCCCAAAAAGCTCTTTCTTTATAGCCATTAAGTTGGGCATGATAATTTTTATGATGCTCACATAAGAATATGAATTAAAGTGAAAGAGAGCATTAAGAAGAAAAAATACATATGTTTAAGTCTAACCCACTTCCTATGCAAGGGAATTTTGCAAACAAACAAGTTGTTGAAACCAGAGACTACTAGCATAGGAAGGCAAAAGAAGTGCAACATAAAAACTTTAAGCATAAACCGAGGAAACTTGATATTATTGAGATACATAAGAACACTTTTCCCTCTCTCATAGTAACTTTCAGTATCATGCATAAACTTAACAATATAACTATCACAAGGACCATCGTAACAATGATCACTTATTGTAACAGAAAACACAGGAATACTAGCTCTCATAACACTACTTTGTGAAACAATATTAGAGGTGTCCTTACAAAGGATAGTGTGTCCCTCTTCTTCATATTTATTAACAAAGTCTTTCACATTTGCTATTATAGGTTCATCAACCATTTGTTTATCAGGTTCAATAGTTTCATTCGTACTTTCATTAACCATACTAGCTATCATAGAATGTTCCTTTATCTTACATGGGAAAGGTATTTTCTCAATGTAAGGTTCATGATACTTATTCCACTTCTTTTTAGCACTTCAATATAGGAAGAAAAAGCCTTAAAATAAGAAGCAATAGCTTGAGAGTCTAGACCATAAGCATTTTTAATATTTTGAAAGTCATTAGTTCCCATAAAAGATTCAATGCATTCCTAAGCATAATTTATACCTGACTTTCTACCTTTGTCATTCTCCCAAGCTTCTGCATTGTCTTGAATACGGTCCAGAAGATCCCATTTAGCTTCTTCTTCCATGCGAGTGAATGATCCAGCACAAGAAGCATCCAATAAATCCTAGTCATGAAGAGAAAGCCTTGCGTAAAAGTTATTGATAATAATATTGTTGGGGAGCTCATGACTGGGACATTTGAGCATTAGTAACTTCAATCTCCCCCAAGCTTGAGCTGTACTCTCTCCATCAAGAGGCCAAAAGTTGTATATTTGATTCCTATCCTTATGAATCTCACTAGGAGGATCAAACTTTGAATAAAAGAGAGGTACTATTTTCTCCCATTCAAGAGCTTGACCATTCTTCAGCAGCTTATACCATTCCTCAGCTCTTCCTTTCGGTGACAATGAGAACAACTTCTTCTTTACTTGATCTGTAGTAATACCTGCACACTTGAACAACCCGCATAATTCGTGTATAAAGAGCAAATGATCACCGGGATGGATAGTTCCATCCCCAACATAGTAGTTATCCCTAACACCATCAATAATTCTGGTAGGTATTTTAAAAGCATCATTCTCAGCAGGTGGTGGTTCATCTACTACCTTAGTAGTGGTAGTAGCATTACCAAATAAGAAACTCAGCGAATTATCCATAACAAAAATAAAGCAACTAACAGAAGTAAACAATACTCACAATAGAAGTTTCCTTTACCAGTTCCACTCTCCAATAGCGCTTCACTCCCCTGCAACGGCGCCAGAAAATAGTCTTGATGACCCACAAGTATAGGAGGTGTATCGCAGTATTTTCGATAAGTAAGAGTGTCGAACCCAACGAGGAGCAGAAGGTGCTGGCTAGTGGTATGGATCAGGAATTCTCTGTAAATACTTAGCAAACGGGTTTTTAGGGGTTTTTTATAAAGCAGGTAAATAAAGTACGAGTAAATAAAAGACAGTAGGAACAAATGCAGCAAGTGGCCCAATCCTTTATTCAGCAAAGGACAAGCCGGTTGTATTACTTAAGATGACCAAACGTTCTCGAGGACACATGGGAAGACTGTCAAGTGCTTTCACTTCATATAGTTGATTAATCTTCTTTAGCTTGCTAAGTGTTGTGTTGGTGAACCTATGCTAATGTACCGACCTTACTAGGACTAATACATACTTGTGATTATACCCCTTGCAAACACCCGTAAGTACAAGAAAGTAATTGAGGTAGAAACCTAACCACAGCTTTAAACTCTAAGACCCTGACGTCCCTTGTGCAATGGTTTCCTAACGGGGGTTCAGGTTTCTGTCACTCCGGCAACCCCTACAATTAGTAGCCAAATACACAATGCATTCCCCTAGGCCCATATTGGTGAAGTTTCATGTAGTCGATGTTCACATGACACCACTAGAAGAAGTACACCACAACTTAAATATCAAACTATGGAATCTTTCTCAACACAACTCCACTACTAACAACATGACTTCTCCCATGTCCTCAAGAACAAAACGAACTACTCAGAAGACATCATATGGATCATGATCAGAGATGGAATAATGATGTATAACAATCTGAACATAAACAATAATTCAACGGTTCACTCAATAGCATCAACTACAAAGAGTAATCAACACCGGGAAAGTTTGCCCTAAGAACTATGCAAGATTCAACCCAATTGTTACAGCAATATGGAGATGGAGATGATGGTGTTGGTGGTGATGATGGTGGTGATGATGATGATGATCCCAATGAAGTCCAGCTTGATGGTGGTGTTGATGGCGATGATCTCCCCTCTCCGGGAAGGAATTCCCCCGGCAGAAATCTATCTGCCGGAGAGATCTTTCTCTCTCTGTGTTTTCCGCCCCGCAGAGGCGGTGAAATCTTTCTGTGGACGCTCCCCGAGTCTTAGGGTTTCGGGAGGAATATATACGCCAGAGGGGAGAGCTAGAGGTGGGCCAGGGCGACCACACCACTTGGTGGCGTGGCCTAGGGTGGCCCGCGCCAGTGGGTGGTGTGGGCCCCCTGTGGCCCATCTCCACTCCTCCTTCTGGCATCCTTAGTCTTCTGGAAAAATAGGATTTTCAAGATATTTTCCCAGATTTTCTGATCTTCGCGAATTGTGCCTCCAAACAACACCTTTTCCATCAGAATCCTGACTACAGCGGTCCATGCTCCAAAAGTCATCAACCATGCAAAAACAGATGAAATAACATAAGTATCACCTCTTAATATGAAATATATCAATGAATAACAGTAAATTATGGCATAGAATAGTAATGCAAAAATGTACGTATCAGACCTACATAACTAGAATAAACATCACCATAATAATCATAATATAACTCATAGTTAGGATTATTAGCCCCTGCAAAACCATCATAGTTAGACTTGTCATTAGTGGTGGTGCTAGTCTTTGGTTGAGCAGTTTTTCTCTTCTTCTTCTTGTTGTTGTTCTTCTTCTTCTTTGTCTTGGGAACATAACCAAGACCCTCTCTTCCATTGTTTGTCCTTTGCTTGCTAAGAACCTCATTTAGAATTTCTTTACCTTTATGTTGAGATCCCTTTACAAGTTCTTCTTGTCCACAAGATGGAGTAGAGGTGTTGGGCATATCATACTTCTCCAATTGAGTTTGGAGCTGATCACGAGACTCATTTAGAGTAGAATGTTCACTCTCCAATGCCTTATGAGCAATGTCAAGTTTCTCAAACTTTTCCGAGAGTCTAGCATGAGCAGCACCAAATTCAATCTTTTCCTTCTTTAGTTTCTTTACCTTAGCAAGAGCGTTGTCATGTTCTTTGATGAGCTGAGCAACAACCTCTTCATGGGACTCCTCAATTGACTCGAGTCTCTCTTCCAAGGATACTCGAGCTTCCTCTTCTTCTTCCAAGGCATTCTTCAAGGAGGCCTCTCCAAGGCATCTTCTCTTTCAGTTCTGCCCTTTTCTTCGAGGGGATCTTTAGATTGGGCAAGTTGACTCATAAGAGCATCAAAATGAAGTTTGTGCTCACCTTGCAAGTTAGTGAAAAATTTGTCCAAAGCAATAACTTCTTATTTTATCTTAAGACTAGTATGATCATCCATATCCATATTTATGTTAGTCTTAGGAAATGAAGAAATAAAAGATGATACCTCGGACCCTCTTGCCATAAGGCAGGTAACGTTGTTGTTGATGACGTTTTCGTTTGGAGAGTCGAAGAGTGGTGATGGAGTAGATGTGGTGGCTATAGCAGCCACCTCATGAGTATTATATGCATCCTCTTCATCTTCACTTGTAGAGGAATATTCTTCTTGTGCCACCAAGACAATCTTGGGTTGCTTCTTGTAAGGGTCATTCTTTTTGATAAATGGCTTCTTTCGAGGTGCCTTGGATTTTTCTTTAAGGATGAGCCTGCCACCATTGTCTTCTCTATTTTGATATGGACACTCAGCCACAAAGTGTAGCCTATCTCTTATAGCATGTTCTCAGTTTTGGGACATTTTCTCTTCTTCCACTTGACCCATTCTTGCGCTCGAGTTCCGAATTGGCCTTGGCTGGATCCTTCCAAAAGTTCCTTGCATAGAAGGCCATGTACTCACCATGAGCACGCTTGACTTCCTCGGGGTAGCCCATGGAGACACCCTCGAATCCTTTTTCATCCTCATCTTGCTCAACAACATTTGCCTTTAGAGCAACATTGACCCCTTTTTGCACGGGTATTATCTGCATTCTTAGTTGCAACCTTGAATGATGCAGTTTCTTGCATGACTTCATTGGAAGTTATTTGATGGAGAATATCATTTTGCGGCCCGAAAGTTGGGGTGTCCAGGCAACGCGGTACCCGAGTTCCCTGATATCATCCGCGATGACTATAGTTGGCGTGCCAAATTCGCGGAGGGTCTATTTCGGCACGAATTCAACTTTATGTTTCAATACAAAAAATCAGGCTAACGGCCGTCAAGTTGGGCCCCCCCTGTCAGTTCTCACTGTTATGTCGCTCTTGTCGCTCCCGTCGCTTAGGTGTCAATTAAGCTTGCAGCATTGGCGCCGGCATCCATTACGCGTCTTCTTCTTCCTCGGAGTCGCAATCTGTGGGGTGTCGCAGCCATGGCACGGAGCTGGGACGTGGACAAACCTGCTCGGCCCAGCTGTCCTCCCTGTAGGCTTGCAGCGTTGGCGCCTCCATTACTCGTCTTCTTCCCTAGAGCGGCAATCTGTGGTTGCGGCCATGGCGCAGAGCTGGGAAGTGACGAAGCTGCTCGGCCCTGCTCTCCTCCCTATCCCGAGTCGGAGCTCGCCCTCACCATGGACACACCCATGGCATGGTCGGGGACGAGAATTGGTTCCCGGTGAGATCTATCACCTTGTCAACCATGCTCGGTTCTGTTTTCCTCCTCTAGAATCCGAGCTCGCCGTCGCCGTGGTTGCACCCGCACCTATTCTGCCACCTCTGCCGAGGTCTCTGTGGTAGCTCAAGTTCTGGGGCTCTCCAAGTTCTGCCATGTTGGGCCTGTAAGTGTTGTTGTATGTTAAACTAGCAAATCTCGTTTGTTCAAATCTCTTGGGCTGTACCAACTTCATTGTGTTTAATTATGAAAGACAAAATATAAATGACTTCTCTCAATTTCTCGCATAGAAAAATGCACAGCTAGTTTCATATTCTCGCAGGAACTGGCCCCACTTGTTGAACCGGCGGCACTGCCACGATCTCCACATAACCACGGTGAGTTCTCGAACCGAAAGTTGCAGTTACCATGTTTCTTCTGCAGTCATTCCTCTTCGTCAGTCATTCCTCTGCAGTTTTTCCTAGGCGCTTCTTCTTCCTCTGTTCCGGAACCGTCGATTCATATTCTTCTTCCTCTCGAAGGCAGCTCCTTGCAGGCAGTTCCTTTCACCCATTTCCTTGCAGGCATGGATGATGGGAAACGCACAACAGAGACCCACTTGGTCCCTGACCATGGCACCACGACTTTGACAGTGGTGTACACAAATGATGAAGCGAGTGTGGAGACAACTCTCGCCAGGTTTGAGCAATTGCTTGAGAAAGAGAAGCATAAGTTTGTGGGGCTAGACTTGGAGTACACCCGTGCAAACAAGCGAAAAAATCCTCCACAAGAGATCGCTGTCGTGCAAATCGCCATACATGAGGAGGTCCTCGTTTACCACTTCTACAGGTATGTGAAATTTAAATTTGAGATCACCACTTTTGCATCCCTTGTTCCCTTACATCCCTAGAACCATCTAAGTGCAGGAGTAAACCAACTGAGATGCGTTGTCTGGATCTGGTCGAGTTCTTGTGTAGGAAAGGGATAACTTTCACTAGCGTGGATATCACAAATGACACAATTATGCTTTCTCATGCGTTGATAAAAATCCCAGAGGGGCACCACATCGACATCCAAAATTTGTACAAGATCAAATCATACCCAGCGAAGGATGGCATGGGTGATCTGGCAGCGGAAATCATCGATAAATCCTATGAAAAACTGAAGAAATTGAAGCGACTCGATCACGACTACTGGGAGTGGAAGCCGGTGAGCCAGGCGCGCCTCGAGTATGCAGCCAGAGACGCCTACATGGCGTACGAGTTGTACAGTAAGCTCATTACCAGGAAAGATGGGATGGTTAAGGCGGGGTTTTTTGCGAGAGAGCTATGCCCTGGTTGCGAGCTAGCCCAGGAGAAGAAGCGCCAGGAGGACATAAAGCGGTTTCAGGACGAGCAGGGATCTTGGGACGGTGGCGACATCAAGCGGCTGAAGGGGAAGCAAGTCAAGGACGACAACAAGTGGTGGTGATACATTATGTGTTTGAACTAGATTTTGGTTTCTAGTTTATTATGTGTGTGATACATTTAGTTACTTCAATAAAAAATTTGAACCAATTTAACTTGTTGATGTATTTCTTGACAATTATAATATAATCGAGCACTAGAAATATTTTGTAGTGTGCATGAGCATGATCAGTAAATATAATTTAACACTAGGAACTTTAAGGCACTCCATATAAAGGAGTAGATTAATATATAAGGTTCACCAGAAACACCACGGATATATTGTCTTACATGCCACACACAGGTAATAATTAACTAGAACAAAATAAAAGTAGGGGCTACAGCAGGAGGCCGGGACACGGAGACGCCTAGCAGGGCAGGGGTTTATCAGCAAGAGGCAGCGACAGCCTAGTCGATGGGATACAGGCCAGTCCTGACATACTTCCAGAGGAATTTGCCGTAGGCTGCGTGCCGCGCCAAGGTAATCAGCCTATGGCTTCTGCCTCCGCC
>OU342744.1:435849770-436004811 GCA_910589775.1 Avena eriantha
CACCAAAGGCCTGATCCACCTTTCCACTATAGGAACCCTTCGAGGTGGGAACCGGCGCCTTTACACAACTAGCGGGGAACAACTCCACAACCAAATTGGAGGCTCCCGTAATGACAACAAGCTTCCACAAGAACAAGTTATCAATAACAAAACACAAGATCTAGATATTAATGAGAATACTAGATCGGGGATTTCTCCAAGTGAATGGAGAGGAGTTGATGCGCTTGATTCGTGATAACGATGTAGGTTGTCTCCTCCTTCAATTCCCCCAAAGATCAAAGCCTACGGGTGGTTGAAGTGGGAGATCTAGAGAGAGAGCTCTTGCAACAGGTCTGGCCTTTTTGAATGAACCAAGAAGTCTGACCGAAGGGTATGAAGGGGCTTTTATACCCCTGATACATTGCAAATGTATCTATAATTTTGATGTTCCATGCTTGGTTTTATCTACTTTCTTGTGTTTTGTCCACACTTTGGAGTACTTTTCATATGATTTCTTGGAATAACCTATTAACAAGATGCCACAGTGCCAGTTGCATGTTTTCTGCTGTTTTAGGTTCCAGGAAGTCAGAAAATGAATATTCTCGGAATTGGACGGGACAAAAGCCAAAGTTACTATTTTCCTGGAAGACTCATGGAGCCAAAAGAAGAGTTGGAGAGGGACCATAGGGTGGCCAGACCACCCCTAGCCAGGGCATGGTGTGGCCCCCCTGGCTGGCCACCGACCTTGCCTCCTTCGCCTATAAGAGCCTCCCGATACCAAAACCCTAGATAGTCAAGCCTCCAGCCACGAAAAGTTCCGCAACGCCGCCGCCACTGAAGGGGAGATTCGGGGGACATACAGTCTCTGTTCCGGCACCCTGCCGGGACGGGGAAGTGCCCCCGGAGCCATCTCCATCAATCTCCACCACCATCTCCATCACCATTGCTGATTCCCATGATGAGGAGGGAGTAGATATCTCTCGAGGCTAAGGGTTCTACCGGTAGCTATGTGTTCATCTCTCTCTCTATGCATGATCATATTGTGATCATGAGCTTGTAATCTATAGATTTACCTTGCTACTCAAGTGCTTTAATAGATCTCTGCTCTCCCCATGTGTGTGAAAGTGACAGCGTGCACACCATGGTGGCACTTAGGCTAGAGATTACAAATACTTGTTATGAGTTATATTTGGAGTTGGATGTCTTTATGAAATTGTGGTGTTTGTTGGAACCATCTAGTGCTCAAGGTGATAGTGTGGGGTTTCTAGATGGGAAATACTTACTTTGAGGAGTGTTGTTATATCCCTACCATGGATTAGAGTGTCCAACCGGAGAGTAGTTAAGAGTAGTATCATGAAGAGAAGATATTTATATGAGAGTGTTCACTAGTGAAAGTATGATCCCTAGGCCTTGTTTCTAAGCATTGATACACCGTTTGCAATTAGATCTGTTAGATGTTTGCTTGCTTCCATCTTTATTTCAGTTTGCCTTTAGTCTTTTCAACGCCATCAAGTTATCTTCTATCACCGTTACCACTTATAATTATACATACCACTTGTATTTCACTATCTCTTCGCTGAACTAGTGCACCTATACACCTGACAAGTGTATTGGGTGTGTTGGGGACACAAGATACTTCTTGTATCTTGATTGCAGGGTTGCTTGAGAGGGGATACCTTTGACCACTCCCTCCCTGAGTTCGATAAACCTTGGGTAATCCACTTAAGGGAAAACTTGCTACTGTTCTACAAACCTCTGCACTTGGAGGCCCAACAATTGTCTACAAGAATAGAAGTGCGTAGACATCAACCCCCTGTGCCAACTGAGCCGTTGGAGCCTTTGGGGGCCAGATTATCCGGCCCAAGTGAGCGCCGGATTATCCAGCCTAGGGAAAACTCCGCCCTAGACTCGGATTATCCGGCAAATATTCCGCCCCCACTCAGAGCGACGCGCCGAGCTGGGCCTTTCTTGTCTCTTGGGGGCTGGATTATCCGGCCCAAGGTGAGGGCCGGATTATCCGGGTGGGGGAGGAAAGTCCGCCCCTTTTCGAAATTTCTGGGGGAAAATCTGCCCCCAGTCAAAGCGTCGTGCCTTGCCTACCCTTGATCGTCTCCTGGGGGTCGGGTTATCCGGCCCAAGGTGTGGGCCGGATTATCTGGTCAGGGGAAGAAAATCTGCCCCTTTTCGAAATTTCCGGGGGAAAATCCGCCCCCAGTTAGAGCGACGCTCCATGCCTGCCTTTGCCAAGTGAGCCAGGCCGGATTATCCAGCCCCTTCAGGAGGCGGATAATCTGGCCCCCAAACACAATAACTTTTCCTGCACACATAGCACACATGAGAAAACTCCACGGTATTGTTATCTAACACGCAAAACACAGGGAACCATTGAATGTTCTTTCAGCAGCGGAGGTGGTAGATCTCCACGGAATCCCAGCAGCACGACGGTGTGGTGGTGGAGGAGAAGAGTTCCTACAGGGCTTCGCCTAAGCCATAGTAGGAGGAAGGAGGAGGAGGAATTCACGGCTAGGGTTTTGGTGGAAGGGGCAAAGGGGAGGCGGTCCACCCCTCCTTTGTATAGAGGGGGAGGTGGCCTAGGGCTGGCCCCCTTGCCCTTCTAGGGCTAGCGCACAAGAGGAGGGGGAGTTGCCTTCCCCCCCCCCCCCAAGTCTTCCTCTTTTCTTTCTTAGTGACATGGGTATACCCTGTAGGTACTCGAGTTTGGTATATACGGTCCAGATACGATGGAAGCCCACGGCGTTGCCACGGCCCAATGAAGACTTCGAGTGGCCCACGGACTCTCGATGACTTCCAAGACAAGAAGAAGTTTAAAGATAGAAAGTTTAAAGGGAAAACCCTAATCTGTAACCGACTCGACCTGCTACCCGAGACCTAGCCTATCTATATAAAGGCTAGGAGGGGGCAGTGAGGAGGATACACACACAACCCTAGTTTCCACAACTCTCGCCAGATTGCATCTGCGCGCCTCTGTAATCTTCGATTCCTTCGTTAATTCCAAGAGTAGACAAGAAGGAGTATGGACCTCTACGAGGCCTGAACCTGGGTAAACCTTGCGTCCCTGTGTGCTTGTTTTCTAGCCAATTGATGCTTCCAACGCTCCCTCCTTCTCCAAAACCCAAGTCCATAACAATGGGCATTGACGAGTTAAACCCTCGTCAATTGGCGCCATCTGTGGGAATTGGGAATGCTGATGTTGCGGCTTCTTCGGCCTCATCAACCGCGATGTATAACTCTGCAACAACGGAGATTCGCCAACTATTCGGCGCGTTCGACTTCACCGTCCACACGCCGGCCACTCGCCCGGCTTTCGAGTCCGTGGGCGATGGAATCAGCCTGGCGATCAGGAGCTTCCGCTTCCAAGTTGGTCAGATGCGCACGCTTCGCATGCCTGACCAGCCAACGGCATCCGCGATTGCTCCAGCATCGTGGTTCCCGCCACCAATCGGCGCCCTCAGCGAGCGGACAGCGACAGCAGTCGCGGATCCGATCTGGGTGGGCTAGCAACGGAAGATGGGGTTTACGGCTCCGGATCCGAAAGTTGCGGAAGCAATAGGTTCCCCAACCACTTCATGTGCGCCATCATCAATGCCAGCAAAACCAGCGCCAATCGCGACAACGGTGGCAACAACCCTAATCCACCCAACGGTGGCATACCTAACGGCGGACCACCCAATGGTGACCCCGCCAATGGCGGCAATGGCGCACCCGTCAAGAACGGAGGGGCAATCGAACCTCCAACCATGGTGAACGAACACACTGGTGAACGTGTCGTGATCAAGCTCAATGATCTTGAGTGGGCTCGTTGCTGAGAAGCCCTACAAGGCAATCCCCTGCCTTCCGGCACACTGATATGTTGCAAACGTATCCATAATTTTTGATGTTCCATGCTTGGTTTTGTCTACTTTCTTATGTTTTGTCCACACTTTGGAGTACTTTTCATATAATTTCTTGGACTAACCTATTAACAAGAGCCACAGTGCCAGCTGCCTGTTTTCTGCTATTTTTGGTTCCAGGAAAGTCAGAAAATGAATATTCTTGGAATTGGACGGGACAAAAGACAAAGTCAGTTTTTCACCGAGGGACACCTGGAGCCAGAATACGAGACGGAGAGGGGCTGGGGCCCGGCCACACCACCTGGCCACGCAACTAGGCCTGGCCCACTCCAGGGGGTGGTCTGGCCGCCCCAGGCACCCCCTCGGCCTCTCCTTCCGCCTATAAGTTGCCTCTGATACAGAAACCCTGAGGTCCCGATCAAAAATCCATGAAAGAGTCTGTAGCCACCATCATCTCCATCCCTAGATCGGGAGGGATCTGAAGCTCCTCCTAGCACCCTACCGGAGAGGGGGATTCACCCTAGAGGACTTCTTCATCATCATGCAAGCCTCCGGTGTGATGCGTGAGTAGTTCATCTCTGGACTACGAGTCCATGTAGTAGCTAGATGGCTGGTTTCTCCTCCTTTGTGCTATCATGTTTAGATCTTGTGAGCTCCGTTCATGATCAAGATCATCTATTTGTAATTCTGCATGTTGTGTTTGCGGGGATCCGATGGATATTGAGATGCTATTTCAGATTGATTATTGATTCTATCATGTCTTTGTTATTTGTGATCTTGCATGCTTTCCGTTGTTAGTAGCTATCTTGGCCAAGTAGATGCTAGCAACTCCAAGAGTTAGTATTTATGCTCGATAGTGGGTTCATGCCTCTGGTAATCTAGGGAAGTGACAGAAATCTCTAAGGTACTAGATGTGTTGTTGCTACTAGGGAGAAAACAACAATCCTTTGTTCATAGAACAATCGCATTGTTTACTTTACACGAATGCGTAATTCAATTTTCTCTTGCTTGCAACTTAATACTGGAGGGGGTTCTGATGATAACCTGAAGGTGGATTATTAGTCATAGATGCAGTTGGATTACGGTCTATGTATAATGTTGTAATGCACAATCGAATCTCAAAGGAGTCAAGATGATTAGTATATGCTTGTATGCTTTCTCGATGTTTGTCAATTGCCCCACTGTAATTTGTTCACCCAACATGTTATCTATCTTAAAGAGAGCCACCTCTAGTGAACTATGGACCCCGGTCCTTTCTTTTACTTTCAATCTACAATCAAGTGTTTATTGTTTTGTGTTTACTTTCTACAAACTATTACTTTCTTCCACTCGATACGTTTAATCCTTTGTTTTCAGCAAAACCGGTGAGATTGACAACCTCATCGCAAGTTGGGGACAGAGTTCTGTGGTTGTGTTGTGCAGGTATCCACGTTGCTGCTGGCACTGGTAGTGCGCCCTGCCAACGTTCAGCTAGCAACACCTTTGGGGTGTTTCCTTGCTCCTACTAGTTCGATTAAACCTTGGTTTCATAGTAAGGGAAAACTTGTTGTTGTGCTCATCATACCTTCCTCTTGGGGTTCCCCAACGAGCTCGATATATTTTGGGCCATCAAGCTATTTTTCTGGCGCTGTTGCCGGGGAGTCAAGGACATCTTCATAAGGGGAGTCCCTCATAACCAATCTCTTTACTTTGTTATTTTTTTCTTAGTTTACTTTTGCTTTGTTTGCTTGTTTCTTTATCAAAAACACGAAAAAATTAGTTTTACAAGTTTGCTTTCTTTATTAAAAACACACAAAAAATTAAGTCTTTCTATAGTTGTTACCTTTTCCTTAGCACACCATGTTGATCCCTAAGTTTACCCTGAAAGACCTTTCAATAGGTAGTGGTTTTTTAATTGGAAAAGATAATATTGAAGAATTCTTTAATCATGTTAGTAAGCATGAGGATATTGAGGATAGATCTCTTGCAGAACTTGCTCCAAACTATGAGATTGCTGCAGCTTCTTTAGTTCACATGTTGGAAGCTAGGTTTGTTAACCTTAGCCCCTTGATCCAAGTAATGTTTCTTAAACTTAAAGAAATTGAGGACCTTGAGAAGAGGGATTTCATTCTAGAAACGTTGCTTAAGGAATTCTATGATGTTGCCAAGGAAGCTAGAAAAGTCTTTGAACATTTCAATATCCTAGGATCATCTGTAGATGTTGTTGGTACACGAGAAAAGATGAGCAAAACTGAACCTAATGGGGAGGAAATTAATATACCAATACCCTTTAAACTAGTAGCAATGCATGAAGCCATAGAAAAGAATCTTGATTGGATTGTTCTCGAAAACCCGTTTGATGAAAATAGTGAACCCAAGAGCATTGAGAGAGGATCCTCTAGAACTTATTTGGATGAGATACCTTGCCTTGTTGAAGATATTTCTGGTATTAATCTTAATGCTTCTTCATTTGAGAACACTTGATCCTTTTTCTTGCTTCTTTTGCCTAACTTAAAGGTGTTAAAGAAAAGTACTTATTGGGAGATAACCCAAAAGTTTTAGATGATTCTTGGAAGTTATTACTATAGTAATAACCGCTCCTTATCCTTTTTATTTGCTTTTTGTGCCAAGAGTAACCTCTAATGAGAGAGAAGTAATGATTGGAAAAGTTGTTATCCCGAAACAGATTTCTGTGCTTCACCGTAAAACTTCGTGTAAAATCTCCGTACGTCCTTTTGAGGCGTGAATTTTTTTCCTGCCCCAGGTTGTTATATAACTTTCGTTAGTTCAACACTTTTTGATTTGAGCAATAGAAGGTCTGCGAAAAAATTCGTCTTTACCTGCTGGTCTGTTTTGACAGATTTCTGCCATTTTCTACATTTTCTTCTTGTTGGTTCCTTTTTGAGTTCTTTTGGGGAATTGAGCTTTTTGAGGGAAATGCTACAGTATCTTGTGTTTAATTGGAAGTTTTATTGGTGTTAGAACTAAACCTAAAGACTTATTATCTTGAGTGCACTAATGTTGCTAATAAAGATTGTGTGAAGTTTTGTATGAAGGAAAAACTTCAAGTGTATGGAAGGAATGAGTAATAAGATGAAGAATGGACTAAAGCTCAAGCTTGGAGATTCCACGCGTGTCACCCCAAGAAATATCCAAGAAGTACAAGCGTCAAAGCTTGGGGATGCCTAAGGCATCCCCCTCTTCATCAATAAAAATCCCAGGTTTCTTCCAAACGCTTTATTTTTATTGTTTCATGCACAGTTGTGTTGTTCTTGGAGCGTCTTCTTTTTTGTTTTTGTTTTGGTTTTTCATTTGCTTTGTTTTCTTAGTTTGGTGAATAAATTGTTTGGACCCCCTCTTTCATACATTAGTTTTCAAATAGTTTGGTTTGGATTGGAAAAGAGTAGGGAAGTTCATGCTTAAGTGGTAAAGAGAGCTTGTTTTTGACTGTGACCTATGCTTTCTCATGCCATGCTTGATATTGTTTTGGCTTTATGCTTAGTATTCTTTGCTGTAGCAAGACTTGTTATAAACAATTGAGATTGATTAATGTGCCTTTGAAGAATCATGCGTTGTTTTAGCATATTAAGGCTTAGTATTGTGGTATTCTCCTTTGATGCTTTATTTGGGTTGACTTGGCGCATGCTCACACCATGTTATGACTATCCCAAGTCACCATAGCCTTTATGATCCTTTAATTTTCGTCTTGTAATATCACTTTATGCTTTAATTAATGATGTTTTGTCCCTTTGCATGATTATGGCCATTGTTGCTCTCTTAGTTGGTCCCTCCTAGTCTTTTGCTAGCCTCCATAACCAAGTATGAGTTCCACTCATGCATCCAACTCCGAATAAAACCAAGTTATTCCAAAGAGTACACCATACCTACCTATTAGCATTTGCTATTCCAAGTATATTCATGTTTTTACCTACCTTCCGAATTAAACTTGTTATGAGAAAACTAGTGATTAAAGCTCTCACGAACTTGATGGCACACTTTACTTTTCTTGCCCCTAATAAACTTGAACCATTGTGTCGTCTATGTTGTATATGTTTGCACTTATATGTTGGGGATTAGCAGAACCATGCTGTCATGGGGAATGCTTTCAACATTGCACTTGTACATTGTACCCAGTTGATATCATGCTCTTTTGTCTATGGATGTCGTCGGTGTGAAATGAAAGGGGAGCTTGTAACTCCATGGAGTTATGTATGTGTGTTAGAGAAACGCCTGGGCCGCTGGTCTAATCCATGTTGACATGGTGGAAACCTGCAGCGTAACCATAATGAGATGTCTATGAAGCATTCTTCTTATAAAAAAGAGTCAGATATTGAGAAAAAAAGAGAAAAAGGAAAAAGAGTTATGAGAAAAGAGGAAAGAGACAAAAAGGCACCATATTCCCATGGTAAATAAGAAGATTGTTGAGATGCTCGTTGTCTGCTTGCCTTGTCATTTTGATATGGGGATTCTTCTGTATCATCGGGCAAGGGGTGCCCCGTTGGCGGTTCTCTATGATACACATGTACTTACGATGACAAGAACTTACCGGTGACTAAACTTGAGTAGCATGAGGAGCGGCCCTCGTATTCAAGGGACATGAGATTTCCAACTTATACTTCGTCAAGCATATACACCATAGTTTGTTGACTTTAACCTTAATCACTTCAAGATGCTTATGATAGGGGCAAGGAGAGCTGAAAGCTATTAAGTACCATAATTTTTGGAAGCTCTTTATGAAACTTGAATCCCTACTTCCTTCTATGAAGGCCTTTCTTTTACTTTTATGTTTAGTCTCCACCTTCTACCTTTATGCACCTACTTTGAGAGCATAGTGGCCATTCTTAGTTCTATGTGCATTGTCCCAAGACTTATTGCTTGATGCATAGCTTTGATATTGCTTGTTTTAAACTATTTGTATCTAGTCACTCTTATGAACTTTGAAGGTGTCCTATGCATTTATGTTTGCTACTCTATGAGGGACAAGCTGAATACCACTATGCTATGTTTTCTTTATGTGAAACAAACAAACATCTTGCAAAGCATTGTTATTCATGAATCTTTTGTTTGTGCCTTTTCATGTTACAACATAGTTTCTTTGTCTTATTGCTAGAACTTTGTCTTTCATGTTATGATTGAAGTACTATGATCCCATCTTTGAATGTTTTACAAATACTTTGATCAAGTTTATGATGGTGCATGTCACCTCAAAAATTATTCTTTCTTTTTATCACTTACCTACTCGAGGAAGAGCAGGAGTTAAGCTTGGGGATGTTGATACGTTGTAAACGTATCCATAATTTTTGATGTTCCATGCTTGGTTTTATCTACTTTGTTATGTTTTGTCCACACTTTGGAGTACTTTTCATATGATCTCTTGGACTAACCTATTAACAAGAGTCACAGTGCCAGCTGCCTATTTTCTGCTGTTTTTGGTTCCAGGAAAGTCAGAAAATGAATATTCTTGGAATTGGACGGGACAAAAGCCAAAGTCAGTTTTTCACCGAGGGACACCTAGAGCCAGAATACGAGACGGAGAGGGGCTAGGGCCTAGCCACACCACCTGGCCGCGCGGCCAAGCCTGGCACGCGCCAGGGGGTGGTCTGGCCGCCCTAGGCACCCCCTCGTACTCTCCTTCCGCCTATAAGTTGCCTCTGATACAGAAACCCTAAGGACCCGATCAAAAATCCATGAAAGAGTCTGTAGCCGCCGTCATCTCCATCCCTAGATCGGGAGGGATCTGAAGCTCTTCCTGGCACCCTGCCGGAGAGGGGAATTCACCCTGGAGGCCTTTTTCATCATCATGCAAGCCTCCTGTGTGGTGCGTGAGTAGTTCATCTCTGGAATACAGGTCCATGTAGTATCTAGATGGCTAGTTATCCTCCTTTGTGCTATCATGTTTAGATCTTGTGAGCTCCGTTCATGATCAAGATCATCTATTTGTAATTCTGCATGTTGTGTTTGCGGGGATCCGATGGATATTGAGATGATATTTCAGATTGATTACTGATTCTATCATGTCTTTGTTATTTGTGATCTTGCATGCTTTCCGTTGTTAGTAGCTATCTTGGCCAAGTAGATGCTAGCAACTCCAAGAGTTAGTATTTATGCTCAATAGTGGGTTCATGCCTCTGGTAATCTGGGGAAGTGACAGAAATCTCTAATGTACTAGATGTGTTGTTGCTACTAGGGAGAAAACAACAATCCTTTGTTCATAGAACAATCGTATTGTTTACTTTACACGCAATGCGTAATGCAATTATCTGTTGCTTGCAATTTAATACTGGAGGGGGTTCGGATGATAACCTGAAGGTGGGTTATTAGTCATAGATGCAGTTGGATTACAGTCTATGTACAAACAATTGCACAACTCGAAGCATGTAAAAAGGCGGCGGACGAGTCAAGTCTTCGACGAGATAGGCTCTCCTCCCATGGAGGATCCTCCTCCAAGGGCAATGAGTACGTGGCCAACAAGAGGCGATCTCGAATGGCCCACCTCACTGAGAAGGAGCACATAGAAGCTGCAAAAGTCCTCGACTTCAGCTCTATGACGGTCGACACACGGGCAACGTGGTCCCAAAGACGCCGCAAGCTACCGTGACAGCGGCCACCATGTACCTCCTCAACAACCAGCCGTCGGCTGGAGATCCTCGAGCCACCATGCACTGATCTACGATCACGGGCTTGGGGTTAATCGAAGCCGCTCTCGACAAAGAACCAACGCTAGAGCCGAAGAAAAGCAAGGCCTTGGCAAAACTCTATTCCTCACCCTCGTCCAGCGACGACAGTCACGATCTGTCTCGATGTCGTCGCTCTCGACAACACGACCACGACTACGATGCGCGTGATGACATCACGCAGCGCAAAATCGACAAGTCAAGGGCACGACGTGCCCGATCGACCGAATTAGAGGACGAAAATGTAGAGCTCTGTGGTGCCAGATGCTTCAGCAGGGCTATCAGGCAAAAGCGAATGCCCAAAGGGTTCAAGCTCCCATTGGAAAACCCAAAATTTGACGGCCTGCAGGACCCAAAAATCTGGTTGGAGGACCACATCTCCTCCGTCAGGCTCCATGGTGGGAGTTGAAGCACGGCCATGCAATGCCTGCAGCTATAGCTACAGGGCGCCGCCCGACCATGGCTCAACTTCCTCCCACGCGGATCCATTCGCAGCTGGGAAGATCTGGTCTATAGCTTTGTGCGCAACTTCAAGGGCACCTACAAAAGGCCCGTGTCAATCGAACAATTGAGGTGCTCCTAGCAAAGGTCAGGCGAATCGCTACGCTCGTACATCCAGAGGTGGTCCATCATCAAAAACTCTGCAGAAAATATCTCAGAGGATCGCGCAATCGACGCATTCAACGGCGGTGTTCGCCGCATAGAGCTCAGGGAGGAGCTAGGCCGCTCGAAGCCCAAAACAATTGACCACCTGATGGAAAGCGCGAATCGGTGGGCAGATGGAGAAGACTCAGTGAAAAACCACGTTCACTCTGACGACGAGGCAGAACTCGAGCGCAGACATGATCGCCGAAGCAAACGTCGAATGCGCATCTACGATGATCGCGACGACATCAACATGGTCGCAGTCGGCTACACCGATAGGCGCGACGACAACCGCAATAGCGGCTATCACAGCGGTTGGCACCGTGACTCCGGGAAAACCACGCAGGTATGGCAGCGCTGCACTCGCGAAGAGGCACCCACGACAACAATCGAGGACAAACTGTCCGGGCTGTGCAACGTGCACTTCTACATCGACAAGCACGATGGAAAGAAGAAATCCAGCCACCTTCTCAAGGACTGCCGCGAGTTCCTCAAGCTCCACGAGGGTTTGGCTCGGATGAATCGCGACGTAGTCAATAGGGGCTACGGAGTCGCCCTAGGCGATGTAGCACATGGAGCTCCCCCACCACCACCTGGAGTGCCACCACCTGTGGCCGCACGGGTCCACAATCAAGGTGGCGAGCCATACCCACGGGCTGTGGGCAACATGATGATCCAAAAGGGACGCCCCTCGAATCAGGTGCAGAAGGCCATCACTCGCCAAGTCAACTTGGCGACAAACTCACCACCATCCACCACTGAGTACCTCAGTGGAAGCGACTCGTGCATCACCTTCGACAAGCGCGACCACCCGCGCCAAGTACCTCGCCCAGGACACTGTCCCCTCGTACTTGAGGCACATATCGGAGGCTTCGACATGAGTCGCGTCTTCATGGATGGTGGAAGCGGCATTAACCTCATGTTCGCAAGTACCGTGCGCCACTACTTCCAAGAGCACCCAATCGTGGTGGTAGACGACGTCCCGCTTGGGCACATCCTCAACAACCCCGACGCCACTGGATGAGTCGCGCTTTGGGGAATCGAGTTGTCGCCACGAGACATTACATGTGAAAAGCACGACGCGACCAAGTTGCAAGTTCTCCCTGATTTCCTTGTGCACTGGATTGAGAATCAGCTCCCCGAAAAACCAGATATGTCTTACCTCTGGACAATGCACTTCGACGGATCCAAGCAAAAGGACGGAGCTGGCGCAGGTGTCATACTGACATCGCCCAAGGGAGACAAGCTAAAATATATTCTGCGAATGCAGTTCACCGCCTCCAACAACGAAGCTGAATACGAGGCCCTACTGCACGGGATGCGGATGGCGAAAGCCTGCCGCGCCAAAAGACACATCATCTACGGCGACTCCAAACTGGTCATCAACCAAACGATGCACGAGTGCGATGCGCTGAACGATAATATGATCGCCTACCGTGACCTCTATGACACACTCAAAGGGGACTTCGACGGCTGTGAGCTGCTGCACGTAGGCTGCGAAAGCAACGAAGAGGCAGATGCACTCGCCAACATTGGCTCCACCCGCGCCCCCATACCACCTGGGGTATTTCTCGAGTGTATCTGCGAATGCTCCATCAAGCCAAAGGCCACAGAGAAGAAAGCAAGCGCAACAACGGACTCGGCGGCTACGCCGCCAGCCAATGGCACTCGACGACCTGGAGCTCGACACAGGACTCGAGGGACCAATGGGAGTCATGATGATCGAGCCATCTTGGACTCAACCCTACATCACATATCTTCTCAGCAAGAGGCTACCGGAAGACCCGACTGACACACAACACATCGCACGGCGATCAAAGGCATTCGCCATCATGAACGGTGAACTATACAAGCGCAGCATCAGAGGAGTACTCCAACGGTGCGTCTCCAACGCGGACGGAAGGGCCGTCCTCCTCGACATTCACGAAGGGACTTTTGGGCACCACGCCGGCAGTCGCGCCCTCGTCGCCAAAGCTCTACGAGCTGGATTCTACTGGCCCACGGCCATGCATGATGCCAAGGACATCATCCAAAGATGCAACGCTTGCCAGCGATTCGTGGACAAACCACACGCACCTGACACGGAACTCTGGCCAATACCACTAGCTTGGTCCTTCGCGCAATGGGGACTCGACATGGTCGGCAAGCTCCCAAAATCCTCACGAGGAGGCTACGTCTACCTCTTGGTCGCAGTCGACAAATTCACCAAGTGGATAGAGGCCATGCCAGTGACAAACCAGTCAGGAGCCAGTGCAGTCAAGTTCTTTGAGTCCATTGTCTATCGCTTCGGAGTGCCACATAGCATCATCACGAACAATGGAACGAACTTCACCTCTAAGGAGTTCTAGGGTTTCTGCGAAAACCTGGGAATCAATGTAAGCTATGCCTCCGTAGCTCATCCACAGACCAACGGCCAAGTCGAAAAGGCCAACGGGCTCGTCTGCGGCAGAATCAAGAAGCGACTCCTTAGGCCACTCGAACAAGCCACAGGATATTGGCCAGATGAGCTGCAATCCGTACTCTGGAGCCTACGCACAACCCCAAACAGTGCCACGGGGTACACCCCGTTCTTCATGGTGCATGGTGCTGAAGCGGTGATACCCGCAGAGGTACGATACAAAGCCTCGCGAGTGGTCGCTTACAGCGAGCAGGAGTCAACTCTTGCACTCGAAGACTCCGTCGATCTCCTTGATGAGGCACGGGAAATCGCAGCAGAAAGATCGACGATCTACCAGCAGAACCTGCGCAACTACCACAGCAGAAGGCTACGCCCCAGATCCTTCGTCGAAGGAGACCTGGTCCTGCGACTGAAGCAGCAAGGGCACCTCAAGACCGAGTCCCCTTGGGAAGGACCATACATGATTATAGAAGTAATCCCAGGTGGCGCCTATCGCCTCAAAGATTTCGAGACAGGAGTTGCATACTCCAACCCCTGGAACATCGCGCAACTGCGACGCTTCTACACTTAGTCGTTTTTCTTCCTTTTACATTACAAATAAGGCTTTTCAGCCAGGCTACTTAGCCACACACTTTACTTCGTACTGTTCTACGAATAAATAAAGCTAAGTGCCCCAAACTCTGTGTCTTCTATTATTTGTCGCAATCTTATCACTCGGGGGCTACGCCACCCTTTACACAATTATCCTACAAACAAATTGCGATATCCTGAGTAGCTGACGCACTAATCGAACCCTTGGCAAACACCAACCCCGGTGTAGCGCACCTGGCTGGTTGATAAGGTGCTGAGAAAAACACAAGTCAGGCTAACGAAAAGGAATCGCATAGTGCAACGCACTCGCAAAACATACGAGCTAACAAGCTCTTTACACATTAATGTCAATCAATTATATACAACATATATATATGAACTTTATAGCACTGGTACATTTATGTGCAGGATACAAGTTAAAATACTGTTGCAATAGAAGAACGTTTGTCTGTTCCTCGAAGAAGTCGACAATTTCCTCCGCTGGGCGATCCACCGCCTGGTAATGAGGAACCATATTCTAGGTCGAACCTGTCGGCGGATTCGGCGGACCAGCAGCAACAGCTGCAATATTTACATCAAGCCTATGCAGTCGCACTAGCGATAATGCAGCCTTGGCACTAGCCACCAACTGTTGTCGCACGCAATCTCGAACTGCACTCAAGTCTTGAAACTTAGCAAGGAGACCCAATAGGCTCGCAGGAACAACGTCTAGAGGAAACATTGTCTGATAAATATTCCTTCAGCATGATTGCGATTTCTTTAGAAAATGAAGCACTCGCGAGGCACGATCCTATAGGGTCGCAAGTGCGATTGCGTGATCATGATCCACCCAGAAGTACCCACTTGCCTAAAGTTGTTCCTGGGTCAGGTCGTTCATGCGAATGGCGATCCTGTCCTTCTCATCCTGCAGATGACGCGCGCTAACAACTATACCAAGCAAAAGGCAAAAGTATGAAGACAACAAACTACCGCGATTGACTACAAGAAAAGATAAGGAGGAAGAAAGCTAACACTTGAACTGGTCACCCAGCTGCGCCACCTCCCCTAGTAGATAATGCTCTCGGGCGGTGGCCTTCTCCGCCCTCGACTTCCATACATCCATGTTACCGTGGAGGACGGGCAGTTCGCGTTCCAACTGCTTAACACGATCGCGCAGTCATGAAAGCAAGGAAAGCTCATCCACCCTTGAGTGCGACTGCGCTAAGGTATCACCCATGGATGGTGGATCTCGAGGCTCACTCGAAGGACCACTCGATGTGCCCTATCACAAGCCAAGCAAGATATAATAAGAAGACTAAGCAACATATGGACAAAAACTCAAGTGCATTCAAACATAACAAAGTATCAACAGAGACACCCGCCAGCGGCATGTTCTAGACAAAAGGGGTCGAGCTATTAACTTTTACAAATATAACTACTGAGGAGCAGCTTGCTTCTTCGACTTGGACTTCAGCTTCGGAGGCTTCATCGAGTCCGTGGCAGTATCAGACGCCATAGACTTCCCACCAGCCCCTGACGCCGCAGCCTTCGCTGCCTTCTTGGCTCGCTGCAGCTCCTCAGAATACTTGGCGACTGTGTTGATGAGTTGCGGCCCGTACTTGCCGCAGACAGTTGCAAAGGGAGCAAAAACTACCCGTTGCCCATCTTTGGTCAGCGTTCCCTGAATGGACGCGCTCTAGTCTTCGACAGCCGCGACAGCACCTTCCAAGGCATCATCGCGACGAAGCGCTTGGGCGTCAAAGCTCAAACCGCCAGCATCTACACAGAACAAAGCGTCAGCACAATAGCAAGACATTGAAGAAAGAAGCAGTCAAGACACAAAAGGAAAAATACCTGAAAGAGACTTGGCAATCGAGAAGAGCTGTTCTTCGAACAACTTCTCCCTCGCAACGATGGAGGCGCGCAAATCCTCTTCGCGTTTCCGCGATTCATCAAGCGCAGCGACTGCCTCGTCACGACTCTTCACCGCCGTGGCGAGCGTCTTTTCAAGAGAAGCAGCCTCGCGAAGAAGCACATTATGCTCCGCTGCAAAACATACAAGATGGACCGTCAGTCGAGTATATAAAAATATCACAAGGATGAAGAAGAAGAAGCAATAAAATACTAACTTTCAACCACGTGATGGCGATTGTCCAGCAATGCGTATTGTCGACCCATTGCAAGTACTTGCTCCAGCAGGCGAGCATCTTCCTTCATAATAAGCTGCAACATGAGAAAAATAAAAGGATCAGCAGATAGCATGGATGAATAATTCGACTATAAGTAAAAGCAACGTCACACATACGTGCTCCTCTAGAGACTCCGAAGTCGATTGCCGCGCAGTCGTCTAGACAACCATCTAGTGCTCCACAGCGTGTGGAGAACATGATGAATTGTGCCCGGAATGGGCCGCCAATGGAGGAGAAGGAGTTCGCTCGGCCACTTCCTTGGCCTTGGAGTCCGTGACTCCAGATTCCTTCAAAAATTGGACGTTGCCAGAAGATGACGATGCCGATTGACTGCGGAACAAAACCAACATCAGGAAATGCAAGTCCAAAAAGAACCAAGAATTGTATACTTACCAGTCAAATTTATCAAAATCGAAGTTTTGGTCCTCTGACTCCGACGACTCCTTCGGCAGCCGCATCTTCTTGCAGGAAGATGGCGCCATGGAACTCACAGGAATAGTAGGAATTGGCGACTCCGCACCAATAGCAAGGCCTTCTGGAGTCGAAGGAGACGACGCATCTGATCGCTGCGCGCACGCTTGCGAGTGTCCGGACTGCTGGACTCGGGGGCTTCCTCCTCCTCTTCAAATGGGACGGTCGATTCCGACTCGTACTCTTCATCTACTTCGCGAGGAATAACCCCCTCAGGAAGAGGGGGCAAACTGGGAGACACCTTCCAATCCTGCATACATAAAACAAGTCAGCACATATCAAGAAAATTAGAAGCACTCGACAAATAAAGCTACTTCGTAGAACAATCATACCTCAGGAGGAGGGTTAGAAGCATCAAATTGAGGCACGACTGGTTCACTGGGGAGTACACCCTTGGCAGTGTACTTGCTCAACAGTCGCACCCTCTTATCTACTTCACTCGCGGAAATACCATCGGCAAATACGCGAGTGACATCGTCCACACCAGCCCATTGGAACATGGGGTGGATTCTGGCCTACAGGGGCTGGATGCGACGGTGCAACCATGTGCGAATGAGGGTGCAACCTCCCTCTTCTTTACCCATGCGACTCTCGAGGTCGCAGACGCGCTCGTACATCACTTCTGGTTCCTTAGACTCGCCGGGCATCACCATGTTCTTCCAAGAACACCTCCTCCTGCACGGCGTCGTGGGATCAAAAGGCGCGAGTCTGAAGTGTTCTTCGTTAGCCTTTTGTACACGGATGTAGAACCACTTGTCCATCCACCCTTGGACGGATGCCATGAGCTTGATATCGAAGTATGTGACGGAGGAGTTGACATGGATCCCGCAGCCTCCTACGTCGTAGACTACAGAACCATATGCCGACTGATGCTTCAGCTTGAAAAGCCGTTTGAAGAGACCAAAGCGTGGCTCGACTCGGAGCCAGCACACGCAAAGTGTAATATAGCAGGTGACATGGGTATACCCTACAGGTACTCGAGCTTGGTATATACGGTCCAAATACGTACATGCCCACGGTGTCGCCAAGGCCCGGATGAAAGGACTCGAGTAACCTGCGGACTCTCGATTTCTTGAAGAACAAGAAGAAGCTAAAGATAGTAAGTTTGAAAGGGAAAAACCCTAACTTGTAACCGACTCAACCTGCTACCCGAGACCTAGCCTATCTATATAAAGGCTAGGAGGGGGCGGCGAGGAGGATACACGCAACCCTAGTTTCCACAACCCTCGCCAGATTGCATCTGCGCACCATTGTAACTTTCGACTCCTTCGATAATTCCACAAGCAAACAAGCAGGAGTAGGGACCTCTATGAGGCCTGAACCTGGGTAAATCTTTGTCCCATGTGTGCTTATTTGCTAGCCGATAGATGTCTCCAGCGCTCCCTCCTTCTCCAAAACCCAAGTCCATAACAATGGGCATTGATGAGTTAAACCCTCGTCAATTGGCGCCATCTGTGGGAATTGGGAGTGCTGATGTTGCGGCTTCTTCGGCCCCATCAACTGCGATCTACAACTCTGCAACAGCGGAGATTCGCCAGCTCTTCGGCGCCTTCCACTTCACCGTCCACACGCCGGCTACCCGCCCGGCCTTCGAGTCCGTGGGCGAAAGAATCAGCCTAGCGATTGGCAGCTTCCGCTTCCAAGTTGGTCACATGGGCACGCTTCGCATGCCTGATCAGCCGACAGCACCGGCAATTGCCCCGGCATCATGGTTCCCTCCATCGATCGGCACCCTCAGCGAGCTCAACGCCCCGGTGGTAGTCGAGAACATGATCAGCGACAGCAGTCCAAAAATGCAATGCTCGCCAGCGATTCGCGGACAAGCCACACGCACCAGGCGCAGGGCTACGGCCAATTCCATTGGCCTGGCCCTTCGCACAGTAGGGGCTCAACATGGTCGGCAAGCTTCCAAGGTCCTCGCGAGGAGGCTACGTCTACCTCTTGGTTGCAGTCAACAAATTCACCAAGTGGATCAAGGCCATGCCGGTGACCAACCAATCAGGGCACAGCGCAGTCAAGTTCTTCGAGTCCATCGTCTACCGCTTTGGCGTGCCGCACAGCATCATCACCGACAACGGGACAAACTTCACATCCAAGGAGTTCCAAGAATTCTGCGAGAACCTGGGGATCAACATCAGCTACGCCTCAGTAGCGCATCCACAGACCAATGGTCAGGTGGAAAAAGCAAACGGGCACGTCTGCAGCGGCATCAAGAAGCGACTCCTCCGACCACTCGAACAAGCCGCGGGTTGCTGGCTAGATGAACTACGATCCGTACTCTGGAGCCTACGTACAACTCCAAACAGCGCCACGGGCTACACGCCATTCTTTATGGTGCACGGAGCAGAAGCAGTACTACCCGCCGAAGTACGATACAAGCCGCCGCGTGTGGTCGCTTACAGCGAACAAGAGTCATCCCTTGCACTCGAAGACTCTGTCGACCTCCTTGATGAAGCAAGAGAAATCGCCGCAGAAAGATCCACGATCTACCAGCAGAACCTGCGCAACTACCACAGTAGAAGGCTTCGCCCCAGATCCTTCGTCGAAGATGACCTGGTCCTGCGACTGAAGCAGCAGGGGCATCTCAAGCTCGAGTCCCCTTGGGAAGGACCGTACGTGATTACAGAAGTAATCCCAGGTGGTGCCTATCGCCTCCAAGATTTAGAGACAGGAGTCGCATACTCCAACCCCTGGAACATCGCACAGCTGCGATGCTTCTACCCTTACTCGTTTTTTACTTTTACATTGCAAATAAGGCTACTCAGCCAAGGCTACTTAGCCACACATTGTACCTCGCACTATTCTTCGGATAAATAAAAGCTAAGTGCCCCAAAACTCCGTGTTCTCTTTTACTTTGTCAATTTACGTACTCGGGGGCTGCGCCACCCTGTACACATCCGTTCTTCGAACCAATAACGCGATATCCTGAGTAGCTGGCACATCAATCGAACCCCTTAACACAAACTCAACCCAGCTGCAATGCACCTGATAGGTTGACAATGGACTGAGATAAAACATGGCCAGGCTAACGAAAAGGACTCGCATAGTGCAACGCACCTCACGCTAACAAAGCTCTTTATACACATTCGACAATAAATTATCTACAACATCTATATGAACTTTACAACACAAGTACACTTATGTGCAGGATACAAACTTGGCTACTATTGCAGCAGAATAACGTTGGTTTGTTCCTTGAAGAAGTCGACGATCTCCTCTACTGGACGGTCCACCGCCTGATAGTGCGGCACCATATTCCAAGCAGATCCTGCTAGCGGTGCTGGCGGCCCAGATGCAATGGCGGCAACATCCACGTCAGGCATGTGCAATCGCACCATTCAGAGAGCAGCCTTGGCACCAGCCACCAACTGTTGCCTCACGCACTCGCGAACCGCGGACAGATCTTGAAATTTGGCAAGGAGAGCTAGCAGGCTTGATGGAGTGTCATCCAGCGGGAACATCGCCCGATAAATGTTCTTCAAGCACGACTGCGACTTCTTCAGAAAGAGCAGCACTCGCGATGCACGATCCTGCAGGGTCGCCAACGCAGTCGCACGATCATGATCTACGCAGAAGTATCCACTCTCTTGAAATTGATCCTGAGTGAGATCATGAAGGCGAATGGCAATTCTATCCTTCTCCTCCTATGGATGGCGCGTGCTAACAACTACACGAAGCAGCACCAATAGCATAAGTACAACGTACCACTGAGAGTAACTACAAAGGAAAAGATGAGAATAAGCAAACTAACACTTGAACTGGTTGCCCAGCTGCGTCACCTCGCCAAGCAGATATTGCTCGCGGGCGGCGGCTTTTCCGCCTTCGACTTCCACACGTCTGCGCTACCACGGAGCACGGGCAACTCACGCTCCAGCTACTTCATGCGATCACGAAGTCACGAAAGCAAGGATAGCTCCTCTACCCTGGAGCGCGGCGGTGCCACAGTATCATCAAGAGATGGCGAGTCATGGGTTCCCCTCACGGGATCACTTGATGTACCCTACCACAAGTCAAGATAGAGGCAAATAAGGCGACCAAATCAACACAAAGGCAAAAGGAACAGATGCATTCAGGATCAGCATAAGTATTCACAGACACACTCGCTAGCAGGCATGTTCTTAAACCAAAAGGACAATTAATCAACTATTACAAAAGCTAACTATGGAGGAGCTGGCTTCTTCGAATTCGACGGCTTCGGGGGCTTCATCAAGTCTGTGGTAGTGTCAGACGCCACTGACTTTCCGCCGGCCCCTGGGGCCGAAGCTTTTTCTGCCTTCTTAGCTCGTTGGAGCTCCTCCGAGTACTTCGCAACAGTATTTATCAAGTCGCAAAAGGAGCGAAGACTACATGCTGACCATCCGCGCCAATAGGCATTGCCTTCGACACCGCGGAAGGATCGATCTCGGCTCCGTGGGCCTGCACCATCGCGAGTGACATGGACGCGCCAGCCGCGCGGAGGGAGTTCTTGTAGGTGGAAGGCACACCACCGGCGAGTGACTCCACGAGCTCGTCCATATTATCGATCAGCTCCGCCTTTGGCATCAACTCCTCCCGGAGGCGACTGAGGGCGACCTTGGCCTTGGAAAGTGTATCTTGGACGGCGGCTCTACGGTCCTCGACTGCAGACACCGCGCCTGCCAGAGCGTCATCGCGACGAAGGGCCTGCGGGTCAAAGCTCAAATCCCCAGCATCTGTACAGGAACCTACACATGGATCAAAACTTTAGCGCCATCAGCAAAAACACTAGATGCAGAGAAGGACAACAATAATATCAACAAGCAAAGGTACCTGAGAGGGCCTTGGCGATTGAGAACAGTTTCTCTTCGAACAACTTTTCCCTGGCCGCAAAGGAGGCACGCAGATCCTCTTCGCGCGTCTGTGCCTCGTCACGAGCCGTGATTGCCTCGTCGCGACCCTTCATAGCTACGGCAAGTTTTTTCTCCAAGGTGGCGACGTTACGCAGTAAGGCATTATGTTCAGCTACACGGCAATCAAAAATTGATTATCAGTCGACTATACCAAAAGGAGAAGACGAAAAATAATAAGTGTAGAACACTCACTATCAACCACGCGATGACGCGTCTCCAGCATTGCATGCTGGCGGCCCATCGCCATCACCTGCTCTCCCAAGTGCGCGGCTTCCTTTACAAGGAGCTGTCGCACAAACAAGGAATCAGCGGAGGCAACAGATAACGTTGACTGCAACACTACAAAGAAGAAAAGCTATACTTACATGGTCCTCCAGTGACTCCGAAGATGTTTGCTGTACCGTCATCCGAGCAACCATTCGATGCTCCCCTACGTGAGGAGAGCTGGAAGAATTGTGCTCGGAGTGGGCCACCACCGGAGGGGAAGGAGCGCGCTCGACCTCTTTCTTGGCCCTTGAGGTCGCGACTCCTGACTCCTTCAAAAACTCGACGTCACCAGAAGATGACGACGCCTCTTGACTACAAGACAACACCCACCTTGAGAAAGGGCAAATTCCAGGACAAGCCAACAAGAAGACAACAGAGAAGAACAAATGAACTCGAAAACTTACCAGTCAAACTTGTCAAAATCAAACGTGGCCTCCACCGACTCCGACGAAGACTCCTTAGGCAATCGCATCTTCTTGCAAGAAGATGGTGCCACAGCCCTCACAGGAACAGCAGGAATTGGCGACTCCGTGCCAACGGCCGTACCTTCTGGAGTCGAAGGAGACGATGCGTCAGAATCCTCGCTGCGTGAACGCTTGCGAGTATCCGGACTCTCGGACTCGGGGGCTTCCTCTTCCACATCAGAAGGGACAGTCGATTCAGACTCGTCCTCTTCCAAAGCTTCGCGAGGAATAATCCCCTCAGGGAGAGGGGGCATACAAGGCGACACCGCCCAATCCTGCATACAAACAACGAAGATCAGCAAAAAGAACAAGTAAGCAACAAAAAAGCAATCGAGAAAATAAGCTACTGCGTAGCACAACTGTACCTCTGGAGGAGGATTCGAAGCATCAAAGGGAGGAACAACTGGCTCACTAGGAAGCACATCCTTGCCAGTGTACTTCGTGACCAGTCGAACCCTCTTATCCACCTCACTCGCGGACATGCCATCGACAGACACGCGAGTGGCATCATCAGCGCCAGCCCATTGAAACATGGGGTGGACTCTGGCTTGAAGGGGCTAGACGCGACGGCGCAGCCAAGTTCGGATGAGGGCGCAGCCTCCCTCTTCTTTGCCTATGCGACTCTCGAGGTCGCAGACGCGTTGATACAGCACGTTTGTCTCCGCGAGTTCGCCAGGCATAACTACGTTCTTCTAGGAACGCATCTTCTTGCATGGAGTCGCGGGATCGAAGGGCGCGAGTCCAAAGTGCTCATCTTTGGCCTTCTGATCACGGACATAGAACCATTTGTCCCTCCATCCCTGGACAGACTTCGTGAGCTTGATGTCGAAGTAGGTGGCGGATGGGTCGACGTGGATTCCGCAACCACCTACGTCATAAACTAAAGAGCCAGATGCGGACTGGCGCTTCAATTTAAAGATGCGCTTGAAAAGACCAAAGTGTGGCTCGATTCCGAGCCAGCACTCGCAAAGAGTGATGAAGCAAGAGATGTGGAGGATCGAATTTGGGGACAACTGATGGAGCTAGAGCCTGTAGAAACAAAGAAGACCCCTAAGAAAGGGGTGAAGAGGCAAGGAAAGACCACAAATGATGAATGCAAGAAACATCACTCGAAAACCAGCGGGAGGAGCAGGAATGGTCTCACCACTAGGGACGTGCGCATCGGCGACTGCTGCGGAGATCACTCCATCTTGGCGAAGAAGACGGAGATTAGACGCCTTGATGATGGAAGGGCGCCATGCACCATTTGTAACGCGGGTGCCCGCGACCTTCTTCTTCCCGCCGGCGGCGGTACTGGTGCCCGCAGCGGCGGAGCCGCCCTTCTTCTTCGCCGCGACAATAGTGGCCGCGGAATCAGCGGCAGCGCCTCCCTTCTTCTTCCCCATTGCACGACGGCGATGTGAGCGAAGGAAGTAGCTCGAGAACGAGCGGAGCTGGTCCAGCGTCGTGGAGGAGACGGGCGCAGGAGAAAGCAGAGGAGCAGGAGCAATGGCGATGGCAACAAGGAAGAAAAAGCAAAGATGGGAAAATTACCGCCGTAGCACCGCTACTTAACCCCTAGGAGATGCAATCCAACGGCTCAGAAAACCCTATTGGACGCGTGGCACACATCGTGTTGGACACGTGGAGAAGGGGAAGCGCGAACCGTCCCACCACTACTCCCATTACGCACGGAAATCTAGGAGGCACAGTTAAAATAAAGATTACGCACGCCCAGTCAAATCAAAGTCAGTAAGTGGGACCCACCGCTGGTCACGTCCCATCAAACTCGCTCACGCGGGCAACTGAGGTCATACAAGCATCAGCACTGACATCATCAAAGCTACGCAGTGGAAAAATTCGACTACTTTAGTCCTTGCTGGAGTCTTCGACTCCACCAAGCACTCGGGGGCTACTCCCATAGGGAGCGCTGGTCGCGCACCCTACAATTTTCTTTTCTTTTTGCAGGAACAAGGACAATCAAAACAAAAACCCAACCACTCCAAATACGGTTCGACCATGGACATGGGTTACTCCCATAGGGAGCGCTGGAAGCAAATTCGACTGAAACAAACAAGCAAAAGACGACAGCAGTCACAAAAGTTATTTAGTCCCTGCCTGAGTCTTCGACTCAACCAGGCACTCGGGGGCTACTCCCATAGGGAACGCTGGTCGTGCACCCTATGATTGTTTATACAGAAAACTGTGTGTTGATAACATCCGCACTCGAAGCTTATGGTGACACCGCCTCATAATTTCCCTACAAAGAGACTATGTCTCCTGGGTCGACCGAATCGTCTCCGCGATGATAAATTTCGGATGCCGCGCTTACAGCGTGAAGGTAAGACCTGAATAAGGCCTGGCAATGCATTTAGCTGCACACTACCAGAAATATATCCGTGCCTACAGACATGATGAACATGCCTTGACAGATGTGTCGAGTGCTCACACCCGTATAACTGGAATTCGACTCCTGTAAGACCTCCGCGGCCTGAGTCGAATTAGACCAGCACTTTTCCGGATTCGAGTCTGGGGACTCGAGTTTGAGTAGATTGCGTTGTTTCACCCTAAGGTGGTTAACTGATACCGGTACTTCGGTTATATCAGGCACGTACATCAATAATCCCTATGACACAAATAAAAGAAGTCGAAATATACTCAATCAAGCACTCGAAGACTTCAAAAAGTCCCCAGTCGAATCTGCGATTCCACTGGACACTCGGGGGCTACTGACATGGGTATACCCTACAGGTACTCGAGCTTGGTATATACGGTCCAAATACGTACAGGCCCATGGTGTCACCAAGGCCCGGATGAAAGGACTCGAGTAACCTGCGGACTCTCGATTGCTTGAAGAACAAGAAGAAGCTAAAGATAGAAAGTTTGAAAGGGAAAAACCCTAACTTGTAACCGACTCGACCTGCTACCCGAGACCTAGCCTATCTATATAAAGGCTAGGAGGGGGCGGCGAGGAGGACACACGCAACCCTAGTTTCCACAATCCTCGCCAGATTGCATCTGCGCACCATTGTAACTTTCGACTCCTTCGATAATTCCACGAGCAGACAAGCAGGAGTAGGGACCTCTACGAGGCCTGAACCTGGGTAAATCTTTGTCCCCTATGTGCTTGTTTGCCAGCTGATAGATGTCTCTAGCGCTCCCTCCTTCTCCAAAACCCAAGTCCATAACAATGGGCATTGATGAGTTAAACCCTCGTCAGCAGGCGATGTGGAGAATAGAGTTGGGGGATAGCTGATGCAGCTGGAGCCCATAGAAACAAAGGAGGCCCCTAAAGAAAGGATGCAGGGGCAGAGACAGACCACGGATGATGAACGCTAGGAACATCACCCGAAAACCAGCAGGAGGACAAGGAGTTACCTCACCCCCCGGCACTCGCGAGTCACCAACCACGGGAGACATAACTCCATCTTGACGAAGAAGACGGAGCTCGGACGATTTGATGATGGACGCACGCCACGCACCATTGGTGACGCGGGTGCCCGCGCCCTTCTTCTTCCCAGCACCGGCGGTGCTGGTGCCCGCAGCGGCGGAGCCGCCTTTCTTCTTGGCAGCAGCAATGGCGGCGGCGGACTCAGCGGCAGCGCCTCCTTTCTTCTTCCCCATCTTGTGGTGGCGATGCGAGCGGAGGAAATAACTCGGAAACACACAGAGTTGGTCCAGCACCGTGAAACGGGACGAACTCTAAGAGGCAGAGAGCAGTAGCAATGGCGATGGAGGCACAAAGCAGAGAAAGAGCAGATGGGAAATTACCGCAGCTGCGCTGCTACTTAACCCCCTGGCGGATGCAATCCAACGGCCAGCAGAAACCCTATTGGACGTGTGGCGCACATCGCGATCGACACGTGGAGAGGCTAAAACACGAACCGTCCCCCACTACCTCAATTACGCGCAGAAATCGAGGAGGGCAGTTAAAACGAAAGATTACGCACGCCCGGTCAAGTCAGGGTCAGAAAATGGGACCCACCACTCGTCACGTCCCGTCAAAGCCGCTCATGCGGGCAACTGAGGTCATCACATCGTCAGCACTGATGTCATCAAATTGAACACTAGAAGACTTCGACTACTTTAGTCCTTGCTCGAGTCTTCGACTCCACCAAGCACTCCGAGGCTACTCCCATAGGGAGCGCTGGTCGTGCACCCTACGATTTTCTTTTTTATACAGGAATATGGACATTCAAGACTTACCCAACCATTCAACGATGGATCATGGGTTACTCCCATAGGGAGCGCTGGAAACAAATTAGACTGAAACAAGTAAAAAAAATACGACAGCAGTCGCGAAAGTTCTTTAGTCCTTGCCCGAGTCTTCGACTCAACCAGGCACTCGGGGGCTACTCCCATAGGGAGCGCTGGTCGTGCACCCTATGATTATTTATACATTGTAATGTGTGTTGATAACATCCACACTCGAAGTCTATGGAGACACCGCCTCATATTTTTTCCTACAAAGAGACTGCGTCTCCCAGGTCACCCGAATCATCTCCGCGATGACAAAAAATTCGGATGCCGCACTTACAGCGTGAAGATAAGACCTTAATAAGGCCTGGCAACGCATTTGCTATGCACTACCAGAAATATATCCGTGCCTACAGGTACGATGAACATGCCTTGACGGACGCGTCGAGTGCTCACACCCTTATACTGGATTTCGACTCCTGTAAGACCTCCATGGCTTGAGTCGAATTACACCAACACTTTTACGAATTCGAGTCTGGGGACTCGAGTTCGAGTAGATTGCGTTGTTTTGCCCTAAGGCAGTTAACTGATACCGATGCATCGGTTAAATCAGGCACGCATATCAACAATCCCTATGATATAAACAAAATACTCTATCACGCACTCGAAAGGCTTCATAAAGTCCCTAGTCGAATCTACGATTCCACTGGACACTCGGGGGCTATTGACATGGGTATACCCTACAGGTACTCGAGTTTGGTATATACGGTCCAGATACGGTGGAAGCCCACGGCGTTGCCATGGCCCAATGAAGACTTCGAGTGGCACATGGACTCTCGATGACTTGCGAGACAAGAAGAAGTTTAAAGATAGAAAGTTTAAAGGGATAACCCTAATCTGTAACCGACTCGACTGGCTACCTGAGACCTGGCCTATCTATATATAGGCTAGGAGGGGCGGCAAGGAGGATACACACACAACCCTAGTTTCCACAACTCTCGCCAGACTATATCTGCGCCTCTATAATCTTCGATTCCTTCGTTAATTCCAAGAGCAGACAAGCAAGAGTAGGGACCTCTACGAGGCCTAAACTTGGGTAAACATTGCGTCCATGTGTGCTTGTTTGCTAGCCGATTGATGCTTCCAGCGCTCCCTCCTTCTCCAAAACCCAAGTCCATAACAATGGGCATTGACGAGTTAAACCCTCGTCACTTAGTTTTCAAGCAAACCCTGTGGAACCTTCCAGAACCTTCCGAAACTGTCCAAAACCTTCTAGAAGCTCCATAAAATACTCCGAAACATTTCCAAAACCTAGAAATTGGTCTCCATTATATGAATCTTATTCTTCGAACAATTCCGGATCTCCTTGTGATGTCCTAGATCCAATCCGAGACTCTAAATAACATTCGGTCTCCAACTCGTATTCCATATCTACCTAAACAACTTCAAACCTTAAGTGTGTCACCCTACGGTTCGCGAACTATGCAGACATGATCGATACTCCTCTCCAATCAATAACTAATAGCGGGACCTGGAGATCCATTATGGCTCCCACATATTCAACGATGACTTCATGATCGATAGAACCATTTACATACGAAACTAATTCCCTTTGTCACGCGATACTCTACTTATCCGAGGTTCGATCATCGATATCTCCATACCTAGTTCAACCTCATTACCAATAAGTACTCTTTACTCATTCCGTGATATGTCATCCCTTGTGACCTAGTCACATGCTTGCAAGCTAATTAGATGGGAAAGCCCAGAGCATATCTATCTGTCATATGGATGGACAAATCCTAGTCTTGATCCATGCGCTTCAACACATACTTTCAGAATACCTAACGCCACCTTTATAACCACCCAGTTACGAAGCAGTGTTTGATGTCATCAAAATACTCATCCGGTGATGGTGATTAACACGATCTCATGGCCAAAGGATTAGGTTACTATGCATTTGAAAGCTTGTAGCAAAATGAAATTAATGACTTGATCTTATGTTATGCTTACTATGGGTATGTGTCCATCACATCATTCTCCTAATGATATGATCTTGTTATTAATAACATCCAATGTCCATGATCAGGAAACCATGATCATCTATTAATCAACAAGCTAGTCTCAACAAGAGGCTTACTAGGGACTCTTTTATGTTTACAAAACACACAAGTATTAGTGTTTCCTAATAATACAATTATAGCATGGGATGTAAACATTCATCATAAACACAAAGATATAGTAATAACCACTTTATTATTGCCTCTTGGGCATATCTCCAACACTGGTCACCCCTATTGTTGTGATCCGTCGTGACCACGGGTCGTGGTGGTGCGCTGGATGGAAGGGGTGGGGTGGAGGTGTTCCATATGATATAGGGACCCACAGATATCCTATAGCCTTGATTTGTTGATTCATGTTGCAGCTGGGCATAGGCGTCTTGAAGCTTTTGGAACTCCATGCAATCTTTGAGGAGATGCCTAGACCTGTGCTTGCCGTCTTTGCTGTGAATGTCATGTTGCGTTCATCTCCCTCGTCACAGATAAGTGGTCGTCGGTGCATCGATCTCCTCCACCCCTCGTCCTAGTCCTCTCATAAACCTCAAGTGCAGGGATAGTTGTAGCACATTTCAACGTGAAAGTTGTTGCCATGAGTGCGGAAGTAGATCTTCTAGCTGAGATCTCCACAACACAATGACATGCCGCAGTGAAGCACTCTCTTGCGCGCGCACCCTAACTCGGGGTCGTAGTTGCAAGAAAGAAGAGAGGGAGGGAGATAAATTCTCTAACTAAAATGCCTTGGAAAATCTCTCAATTTTATTGTGTTGTATTTTCCTCTTATAGGACCCTCCTATATATAGAGGAAAAGTGGAGACCCCACTGACATAGGTATGCCCTACGGGCACCTATTATTGGCCTATCTGGTCTGGCCCAACTGGGGATCCACGCGATGGACTATCGTAGATGGTGAAGCCCATGACGACTCGGGTGCGGCCAAGCCCATGAAGGGTGCAACTCCTAGGAAAATACTGCAGGATTAGATAGGAATGTGTAGGGTTCCTCCCTCAATCTGTAACCGACTCGGACATGTCCCGAGACCTGTCTTCCCCATATAAGGGCCAGGAGGGAGCGACGAGGAGGGTAATCAATCTCTAGCACACACACACACCGCCAGATTCAATCTGCCACCATTGCCAGGTACCCTTGTAAACCTTCGGTTCATCATTAATCAAGAGCACACAAACATGAGTAGATTTTCCCTCCGGGGTCCTGAACCTGGGTAAACTCTGTGCCCCTGCGTGCTGGTTTGTTAGCCAACAAAGTCTCCAGCGCTCCGCTCTTCGTCAAAACCCAAGTACATCAAGCATGGGAATTGATGTGTTAACCCCACGTCAATTGGCATTGTCTGTGAGAAGTCTGTGCGCTGATGTTGCGACTTTGGCGGCCCCATCACCGACGATATACGACTCATCAGCGTCGGAAGGATGGATATGCTTCGGATCCTTCAACTTCACTGTCCATTTGTAGGCCACTCACCCAGCCTTCGAATCCATCTATGATGGAGCCGACATGGCGATCGACAATCTGTGTTTCCAGATCGGCAAGATCGGCACCCTTCACCTTCTAGACCAGACCCAACCGGTCCCGAAGCAGTTGACACCACCATCGATCGCACCTTCTTCGTGGATCCCACCACTGCTAGGCACCCTTAGCGAACTCATCGCCTTTTCATTAATCTACATTTGGGGCAGCAACAACAATTGCGGCTCCGATCTAGACGACTTGCTGGTGGAAGACGACATGCATGGCTCTGATCTGGAGAGCTACGGGAGCAACGACTATGCCAAGCATTACATGTGTGTCGTCATCAATGCCAACACCAGCGATGGCACTCACGGGAACCCCAAAGACGGGAATGACGCCGATCGCGACAACACCAGCCGCAACAATGTTAATCGCGGCGGCGCCGAGGAATGCCCTGAGATCCATCACTCGAACGACGAATGGGAGACGGTCAAGCTAGCCCTAAGGGGTACCCCGCTGCTAGCAGACGCGTCACACGAGATGCGAATGGCATATCACTGGTACATGTACAAGGAGTGCCACAGCCAACAAGCGTTGCACACCCAACTCAAAGAACGTCGACGACTCGTCGACGGATCGAGTGCCCAATGGGCGAAGATCTCTTCGATCGGTGGATCCTCCTCCAAGGGAAACCACCACGCGGGTACGCACAAGAAGCGCTCCCGAATGCATCTGATGGACGAAGAAGCAAAGCGTGATGCCAATTGGAACCTCGACTTCTTGTTAATGTCAACCGACTCGTAAGGTAACATGATGCCCAAGACTCCAGAGGCCACCATCATCATGGACACCACCTACTTGTTATCCAACCTACCTCAGGTGGGGGATCCATGGGTGGCCATCCACAAGTCTTCCACCACTGGACTTGGCCTGGTCAAAGCAGCACTCACGGGAAAACCCGCCAAAGAGCCGACAAAAGCACCTGCGGTGCGAAAGAACAACTACTTGCCATCACAAGATGATGATCCCCACGGCGACGTCGCAGCCCGCAACGGAGGGACCTTGGCTATGATGCGCGTGAAGAGATCACGCAACGTAAAGTTAACAAATCGTGTGCAAAACGCGCCTACTCCACTAAGCCCAACGATGAAGACACCGAACTTTGCGGTGCAAGATGCTTCAGCCGTGCTATACGACAAACTCAGATGCCGACGGGTTTCAAACTACCTTCAGATAACCTGAAGTTCTATGGCCTCTAGGAACCAAAAAATTGGTTAGATGACCACCTACAGTCCATCATGTTCCACGACAGATCCAAGAGAACAGCCATGCAGTGCCTATAGCTGTAATTGAAGGATGCTGCACGGGTTTGGCTCAACAGCCTCCCCTCTATCTCAATCCACGACTGGGAGGAATTGGTGTACAACTTCGTTTGAAACTTCAAGGGCACATATAAACACCCCTCATCCATAGAAGAGCTACGGGAATGCACCCACTAATCTGGCGAGTCCCTCTGATCATCTATTCAACACTGGTCAATCATCAAGAACTCTACAGAGGACATCTCCAAGGAACTAGCAATCGATGCATTCAACGGCGGCATGCACCGTCGAGAGCTCAAGGAGGAACTAGGACGCACCAAGCCAAAGACCATCGGTCATCTGATGGACATCGCCAACCGATGAGCGGATGGCGAAGACGCCCTCCACAACAATCGTGCATGTTCTGATAAAGAAGATGACCAAGGTCGTAGACGTGACCGCTGAGGAAAGCACGGAATGCGCGGCTACAAGGATCACGATGGAGTTGACATGGTCGTGGCTGGCTACGCCGAAAGATCCAATGCCGGCAGTCTCAGCAGTGGCTACCGTGGTGGTGGTTACCGTGATGATAGGAACACCGCCAAAACCACGCAAGTGTGGCAGCACCGCACTCGCGAGGAGGGACCATCCTCGATGCAGCGGCTGCCAGGACCATGCAATGTCCACTACTACAATTCCACAAGGTGTCTAGGGTCGATTCCTTGCGATGGTGGTCGGTAGTCGTAGAGGGTCTAAAGCCCTTGCGAGATCTCATACGCCAATTTCCACACCTAGTCCGAGAGTGCCAACATGCAGGGCCAGGCGCGCCTCGCCGGAGAGCGTGTCCCATCTCACCGCTCTACTCCCCCATTCGCCGCCGCCGAGCGTGGCATGTTGTCGCGCACCTACCATGGTCGTCAAAAAACTTCGTCGGGCAACCCTCAGATAGTGGTGCTCACGACCCTATTCTCCTGTGGATGTATGCGTCTGGAAGAAGGCATGAGGAGGAGGGAAAAAGGAGATGAGTTGACATGATTGAAATAAAAAAAGTAACCCCTTCAATCCATAATAAGTGTCGCTGATTTCTCTCGAATCAGCCTTTTGCCCGGCTTTATAAATAAAGCACACATGTGAGATTGTTGTTGGGCCAGACAGCACAACGTCCAAAGGAAGTACCGAGCACTGTTGGGGCCGAACAGCACAAGCAAAATCCCAAGAGAAAAACAAAAGAAAGAAATGAACGACAACACCGGCTCGACCACTGACAAAGACTCGCGACCGCTGCGCCCTCCGAAAAAGTCCCATCACGATCCTATGCCGCCGGATTGCCGTGTACCAAGCAGCACCTTCAAGAAGGGGGACGACGATGATGACGTTGTTGTCCGGATTTCTCCTAGGATTTCTCCCGGTACACGCAGGGGACAGAGAGGAGGGTACATCCGGCGCCCTTTAAGAAGGAAGGCGGCACTCGCAGATGTCGCCGTGCCGGGGCCAGCCCAGCCGACGAGGATTTCTTCCGACCCCCCAAAGACCCAGACCCCAGCCAATCCTAGCACTCCACAAACTAACCGTCCTCCAACATGCGCCAACACGGTCCCGCCGTCTTCATCGGCGTCTCGCCATGGCAAACACCACGAGGTTGGCCGGCACGAAGAACCCACCAAAGACAAGCGACAGTGGCACCGCTGCCGCATGGGAGGGATCGACCTCCACCGCCAAAGCGTGATCATGTGATAGGTTTGTGCTTTTAGGGATGAAACGTGATCTGCTAGCACTAGTTGGATTTGCTTTCCTTCCAATTCCTCGCGTGACATCTAAAAAATGTACTCGTTCATGTCATTATGTGGCTCTGTACCTACCATTGGGAATATTGAAGGGTTCAAAGGCCAACTCCACCCGGTGGAATCAAACCTGTGATTCTTTCCGGCCCAGTCGCGGCCGTACGTGGCGCCCCAGTGCCCAACTCGGAGCAGGACACGGAAGCCATTAATCACGAGTACTTTCTCTAGTCGTGGACCCTACTAGTAGTAATTTCCATCGGAACGCCGCCTTCCTCTGGCTCCAACGGGATTCCCGCCGGCAGATCTGCTCCGCTCCTCTCCCCTCACCGGCACCGACATCCTGCTCCATGATCCAGGCTTTGCCCTGGTCATGCGGTCCTAAGAGCCGCCAGTACCTCCTGCTCCGACGGATGGAAGAAGGCGAGGTCGTCTATCTGCTGAGCCAGCCACCTCTGATCCGCCGTGAAAGATATGCATACTATGTTAGGATCATCCTCAGGGTAATTCTCCCTTCTTGAACCGATTGCCTGACAAGCTAACATATGGACGGTTTTTAGCATGTTTTCAGTTACCAATTTCGTAATCAATTGTTTTGCAGTGTCTTACGCCCGTGCTCAGCTTGGCAATCATAGCTCTCTTGCTTGTGTTGAAGTACAAGTACCATGAAGCCGAGTTGCAGGATCCTCTTCACATGGCATTCTGTCTGATTCTAGCTATTTGCTTTATTCCAACTGGGTACCTATGTACGCAAGATTAACACTGATCGAACAATATTTTGCTTAGACTTATCCCCACGAAAAAAGCGAGGATTCATTGCTCTCTCGTCATATTATCTGTTTGTTTTTACTGTCATTTTTTGCTGAATTATAAGTGTGCTTATATTTCATAATCTGTTGTGAAAAGTAAGTACTCCCTCCGTCTCAAATAGATGTCGCAGGGAGTACAAAAATAAGTGAGTCAAATTAGACAAAAGCTAGTTGAGAAAAACTGTATTGTCATAATCCACATGTACCCAACTAAATTAAATTAAACAGACGTTAAATTAGACAAAAGCAAGATACTCAACATGCCCAACTCTATGACTCAGATCCGCCAACACAAGGCAATCCACTGCCAGATGACCAGAGATATGACTCAATTATTCAGAGAACAACCGTTTATAACTCGGGACCGATTCAGGTTCATGGCGCTTCAGTGTCCTAAGAATGTCTGTGTAATGAAGATACGCGTTGCAATCAGTGGCATATGTAAATTTGGCAACCCTATGATCAAGATGCTCAAATGCACCACATCACAGCCATTTCAATACTTCTTCCCGCTCTGAATTTCACACACAAATACGGAGTACATGAGACCCAAATTTTGGTAAACCAGATACAAGTAGTAGCACGGACAAAGAAATATTTGATTCGATAAAAATCAACCATGGTCTTTCATCTTGCTAGTACCTTCCAACTATCAAACTCTTCACTTTGATTTGCCAGTCATTGCTCTTGCTAATGGCTACAATATCACCAACCCGTTTTTTTATCATGGGGCATACATTAGCCTGTTAAAAAACCAGATGGCTCTTGCAATATGCTACCAACTGAAGATGACAATTCTAAAGCTTCGGGAGTGAACAGTATCAGGCCGACCAAATATACACTAGGGACAAAGCCATTTGTCCGAAGTAAATAAAATCGTGCTGAAACCAAGATGTCAACTGAGGCTGTTTTCTGAAAGAAAAAAAGCTGGAGCTATATCTGTAAGTAATCTGATAAACCAAATACGGAAGCTTGCCTTCCAAATCATAGTGACTATGCACACATTTTTTTCTTCTGTATTTCACAGAAGCATGTAAAGATCAGGACCACGCAGAACTTGTTTCGATATATACCGTCTAGTTAGTACAAGTAAAAAAAAGGTCAATATTACTCTCTCCGTTTTAAAATATAAGATGTTTTAGCTTTGTGAATGAAGTGTATCTAGACATCTTTTACTGTCTAGGTTCATCTAGGTTTGGAGTGAACCTAGACACTAAAAGGGGTCTAGATACACTCCTTTCACAAAGCTAAAACATCTTATATTATGAAATAGCCTCTGTTTCATAATATAAGATGTTTTAGCTTTGTGAAGATAATGTATCTAGACACCTTTTAGTGTGTAAGTTCGAAGAGGTCCACTCCAAATCTACACACTAAAAGGTGTCTGGATACATTACCTTCACAAAACTAAAACATCTTATATTTTGAAACAGAGTTCTTATCTGTGTCATGAACAAAACTTAGTTCTTAAACTGCTTTGGGATAACATAAATCTAAAAACTGTACTGTCCCGGCCGAGAGACATATTCAGATATCACGGCTGGCAGTGTGGTTTGATTAACTGACAGTGCAAACAACCAACCAATTTTGTAATGAACACCTAACAGGAGTGACATATAACACTAAATGTCACTGCTAAAGCAGCCAACAGGAGTGTGCTTTAGAGCTAACCGTGACAAAATGCTCCACCTAGAGCAGATCTGGCTGCAGGCAATGGAAAAACAACCTTCGCACTACATAACCAACTTATCCTTTTAGGAATTTCTAACAAACAACTCCAGTACCTGCAAAATATCACCATCTAGGGCAGATCACTCCTTCAGGCAATAGCACCAAAAACCATCTATTGCGCTACAAAACCAAATAATTTGGGCAAGAAATTGTAACAAACAACTCCATTAGGTGCCTGCAAAAGACCAGCTTGCAACTATATTTTGGCAAATGAATTGGCACAACAACTTCTGCGAGCTCCAAAACTACTACCATGTGTTTCTGACTGTAATACAAGTGTCTAGCACTTTGCCCCACTCTCTTTATATCCCGTACTCAGAAATCACTCACTGTTGCAAGATCAATAAAGCTGAGCTCCTTTGACTGTTAAAAACACTTAGTAATAACTTCCTGCCTAACTTCCCAGAAGCACAATGGGAAACCAAATGCATAATCGAATCATGCTCAACACAAAAACTATAGTGCTAGCCTGCTAGGACCAACTTTACCGACATGATAGTGCTAGCATGCAATGACTTCCTTTGATTTTACAAGTATGCATATTCTCCAGGTATTTCATATTTCAGTAAAGTCACCTACGTGCCTTGCCTTTTACGGTACATCGAAATTGATAGGAATGTTCTTTGAATGCAGGAAGTAGGCCCTACAGCAGCTGCAAAAAAACATGGTAAATATGCAGCTGAGGCAAGTATAACCATAAGCTGGACTGTATAATGATCTTGAATATTAAATTGCACTGTGCTTTCTTGGATTTTACACTTTAAGAGAGAATTTTGTGGCAAACCTTCTCAGAAGAGACACATCAAATTAGACTCTAAGCATGGTATTGTACACCCTTGTTTCCATTGGATTTGTGATGTAAGATAAACTATCATTGAAGTAGGTAACTACTGTAGGAGACCATTTGGTAATATGCCAACATATGATGGGTAAACCAAACCACCAGTACCTGAAAAGAAAAAAGGCCAAAGTAAAGGGAGTAAGTGACATCACTATGGTAATGAATCTAAACTCTTGAGAATCACATGGGAAAGGCTTTCACCAGCTTTCACCTCATTGGACCTTGCCATGAAGAATCCAGTCCTCCAGTGCACAAGAATGGGAAACTGGAATTATGATACTATATTTATTTCAAAAACCAGTACATGGTTCAACCAGTAATGTTTCTCAAAAGTACCACATAAATGTTCTAAGACTGTACAGTCATATTCCTGTTTTCGCTAACAACGATGTTAAAAATTCTTTAACAATGTTGGTATGTTCAGTAATCTGCTATAAAAGGCCAACTCTACAGTAAACAAACCAATCAACATGCACAAACACTCTACGCAGTCTACGCTCCATCACCTCTGCGCCATTTGCAATCCTGCAGCATTCACAGGAATAAAAAGTTTAGCAAATACAGATGAGAAGATGAGATTAAAACTTAAAGAAATGAAGAGTTTAAAACTTACCCAAAGCCAAGCAGCAATGTGCAGACAACAAGCGATGGCCATAATCAGATATGAAGATACAGGAGCCTTTGGTGCAATGAGGTGGTAGCTATACCAGATGACAAGGGCAGTAATGCCAACCATGCCAATGCAGTTTGCGGCAAAAGCACACTGGAGCATGAAAGGGGAATTCTGGCTATGCTTGCAGGGAACGCCTAGACTAACAGCGCTCCACCACACTGAGAAGAAAAGATGAAACGCCCACTTTTCATTGGGCGACAGCGACTTCATCACCCTTCCCTCAGGATCCAAGTAGGGAAGTAAGGTCAATGAACCGAACAACGCGTAGCCCAAATACTCCCCCAAGTTCTCCTGCAGCAAGAGTCTCCCATCCTGCAAACCAACGTCAAAATCAATTAGGGAAAAACTCAGGAAATTCAGATGGTGAAATTAGATCAGACTTGGGATAACTGAGTTCAAGGAAAGAGATGCCAACTTAAATTATTGATTCATTTTTGTTTCTAGTAGGAACAGTTGTTCAGTTATTGCACTGGGCTGGTGTTAGAAGAAATTAAGCTCTGTGGGGCGTGAAGTGCTGATCAAGGCTGTATCACAAGCAATCCCGACATGCTCCATGAGCTGCTTTCTGCTCTATAAAACCAAATGCAAATAGATGATTGCTTCCATAGCTTGCTGCTGGTGGGGAGATGGGGATAAACGGAAACTGCACTGTAGGAGGTGGTCTGAGATAGCACAGCTAAAGTATAACACTGTATGTACTTTAAATGATAATCAACTAACCACACGCTATAAAATTCCCTAATAAATATGAAATTGAGCCATAGGTTTTTTTCCTGCACACAAGGTTCAGAACTGAAAAAAAGTAGATGACCACAATTCAGCTATAACAAATTCTAGCAGCAGGTGTGTCTCAGTAGGGCCATAACAAATTTCTAGGCTAAATAGAGAATTACTGTAATCAGTGAAAGTGACTTTTTTGTCAAAATAAATTACCAGATCATCATTTAGGGTGTGTTCACTTCGGGAACGAAGTGGAACGGAATGTCACGGTTCCATTCTAGAGGAATGGAACGGTTCCATCTCCGCGTTCGGTTGGACCAAAAAAATGGGATGGAATGGTTCTGTACTATGTTTGGTTGGGGGAATCGGAGAGTAGAATGTAAAACCAAAACACTGCTAATTATTCCGCTGATTTTAGCCTAAACTTAATCTTTTGTCTCAAATTCTAATTAATGGTGCAAAAATCGGAATACGTATAGGCCATGGGGATGGACAGAGGAAAAATCGGAATACGTTTGGACCAAATCGACATAGACAGAGGAAAATAGGTCAGCTGCCTGTGTTCTTCCCCCCGCCGCGGTCAGCTACTACCCTTGCTGCCACGCCGCGGTCAGCTGCTACCCTCGCCACCACACGTGCTTCGCGCCGCCGCCGGCTCCGCGTCGCACTGTCGCCGCGCCGCCACACCTGCGCGGTTCCTGTTGACCTGCTCGCACCCGCGGCCGAGCAAGGTGCCCGCCGCCGAACCAGTCGCCCGCCGCTGCGCCGCCGTCGAGCCAGACGCCTGCCGCGGCGCCTGCCCGCTCCCCGCTGCGTCCGCCGCCGTCGCTCCCCACTGCGCCCGCGACCGCCGCTCCCCGCTGCTCATCCGTGACCTTGGAGTGGTGTTTTTTCGGTTAACGAGAATGATTAGCTATGGGGTTAGCGCGAGGAACGGCGACGTTCCACCGATTCGGTGGAACAAGTGGGTTCGGCATCTAGCACGAATATTCCTTTTCGTGGAACCACTCCGTTCCATTCCTTTTCCAAACTGAACACGAGAACGGCTGATAAGTGTGGAACCGTTCCATTACATTCCACTTGGTTCCGCGAACTGAACACACCCTTAAGCAATGTCAGTAAACAAAGCATCATCAAACAGCTAAACATCGCTATTATTACAATGTAGATCAGTTTGCACAGCTTGAGAGCAAACATCATCAAAGAAACTACTACTCGTAAGTTAGTAATGCGGCAGTTGGTCACCTAGAATTTTTTTGCAAGACTAAACCGTGGTTATGAAATTTCTGGAAAAATAGCCAAGGCAAATTAGTTGGGTCCAAAAAGAAAACAGCCAATTTATCTATGCATTCAAACCAAAGCTGTTGGTTCAGAAAAAAGTATTGCTCAGCAGCAAGAAAGAGGCATTCTTTGATTCTTCGAACATAAATTAGGAATACTGTACAAATCAAGCCCATGAATGAGCAATGAATTTTCGCTCATCCTAACCCATACCTGTAGTGCGGGGCGAGCATGTCCGCCAGGAGCTAAATCCAGTGCACCGGATGCCGTGGATGTAGACGCCGGCCAGGCCTTGTGCTGGAGAAGAGTTTCCGCCAGGCTCCTGTCGTCGAACTGCCCCGCCTCGTCTTTCTTGCGCCAGCATATCCAATAGCACGACTCGGCGCTCCTATCTCTCAGCTCCGAATCGGAATCCGCCGACGCCACTGCGATGGACAACTCCCCCGCCGCCATCTCCAAATCCCGGCAGGCCTGTCGAAGCTCGTCCGGTCCACGCCCACTCGAATCTGCCGCTTGACCTGCCTTGGCGGCGGCGCTGCTGACCATTGCGGCGGCGTTTGCCATATTCTTCCGGTCGGCGAGGGAAAGGAGATGGGCCGCCTCCTGCAGCTCCCAGCCGCGATCCGGGTATCCGCAGCGTTCGGCGGCGCGCGCCACCAACTCCGCCGTCCGGACCAGCAGCAGAGAAGAGAGGAACTTGGCGTCCGCTATAGCACGAGCCAGGTCAGTGGCGCGGGCCAAAAGCACCGGAAGGCTCTCCATGGCCAGAGCCCAGAGCGAGAGATTCTTTGGTTTTCTTGGAACAGGGCGAGGAAGCAGTTGGGCGGGGAGGGGGAGGGGATGTAGCGGAAAATGGAATGGGGCTTTTGTGCCGTTATAGTAACTGGAACCACGCTCGGCGAATCCTATTTGACGCCCAATGCGGGCTCTGGCGCTCCGCCCACGCAGCGCCCGTATTGGGCCGGCCCATTTTACTGCGACAGCTTCTTTTGCTATTTCTTTTTTCCTTTCTTTTTCTGTTTTTGTTAATTTTTTATTTTTTCTGTTCTGTTTTTTTCGTAAATATGAATAATTTCGAATTTGATATTTTTTAGTCGTACCATTTTAAATTTTGAACATTTTTAGATTTGAATAATTTTCAAATTTAAGCATCTTTTTAAAATTTGGTTTTTGGAAATCCGAACTTTTTAAATTTAAAGGTGATCTTCACTTCCGACGAGTCCAGATATTGGGGGACAGTCGGAACAGTTGCGTTAAGTTCATGCATTACAATCTTCTTGATCTTGGTGGGCTGAGATCCGAGAAAGCAGACATAAGTGTCTTTCTTGGTTGGGTAGGCCTTCTTACCATTTGAATTGGGGTTAGCGGTATCCGCTTCTTCCATGTCAGAATCTTCTTTGGACTTCTTATTCTTATTGGAATTTTTCTTCCTTTTCTTCACTTGACCATGTAGCTAGCAAATTCGTCTTTCTTGATGTCGCTATTGAAACAACACGTAGTGTTTATGTGGGAAAAGCCCATATTTGTGTCCAGGTGGTGTACACATGGGTTATTGCCAATGCCGACCTCGTCCCCGACTACCTCCACGCCCTTCTCGGCCTTCAGATTCGAAAGTTGCGTTGACGATTGTATTTTTCGGGTTGGGTTTGTGACATGGGTATAACCCTTCGGGTGCCTATTATTGGTATATATGATGCGGCCCAACGGAAGCCTCACCTGAAGATTTGCCAAGATCCATGAAGTCCATGACGGTTTGGCTGATACGAAGCCTACAAGGACACAGAATCCTGGTGGAACAAGATAAGAAAGTCCAAGACTAAACTAGATACAAACTCTCACTTGTAAATCAACTCGTATTGGTACCTGAGACCTAGCCTCCTCATATATAAAGGCTAGGAGGGGCCAACGAGGTGGGCACTCTCACGATACAACAGACACCCGACAATAGATCTAGACAATAGACGTCACCTCCCTCTCTCTCGGCGAGATCGCATCTAGACGACTCAACGAGTTTGTACTCTCCAATGATAATACGAGCAGACAAGCAGGAAGTAGGATTTCCTCTACGAGGTCCTGAACCTGGGTAAATCGCCTCCTCTGTTTGTCTGTTAAGCCGACGAAATTCCCAGCGCTCTCTCTTCCACGAAACACAAAGTCTATAACCATGGGTATTGCTGAGGTTACCCCTTGTCAATTGGCGTCGTTTGTGGAAATCTGAGCGCTGGAGCCATGGATTTGGCGGCTCCCTCATCACCAAGAAAAAACGCGACAGCAGCGGATCCACTCCCGCCAACCCCTATTTCGGTACCCATCGACTTCAACGGCGGATTCGATCTCAAAATCGGAAGTTTCCACTTTCGCGAGGAGGAACTCGACAATCTTTGCCTAACGGCCCTAGTTTATTCGGATCCGTCGGCCGTAACAGCAGCGCCCACGACGGTTCCCGCATCTTTCGTCAGCTCATCCAAAGAAGCTGCACCTCATCAGCCGATAAACGACGAAGAAAGCCGTGATAACACCGCGGATCTAGGGATTTGGCTGATATCTATGATTGCCTCTCCTTCGGACCGGAAATTCAATCAACGCCACTACACGCCCTGAACCCAACAAACATCATCAACAATGAATTTGGAGAAAGCGTCTTTTAATTCCGGTTATCTACGACCCGTCGGCTTCAAAAAAAATGTGCCGACAAGTGAAGCTTCATCAACATCTCGGATGCAAGCGTGGGGATCAACGTTTGTGTTTGCCCTCCCGTTTGGCTGATCAGATATCCAAGTTCAAGAAGAAGTTGGAGGTCAGGAGCGTTGCAAAGAAAGGAAAAATCGTCAATTGTGGTCAAAAAGCAAGTCGCAAATTCTATTCGTCTCCGAACCAGAATCACCCTGCCACACGCAATCCGGCCAGCTCACGTACATAGTTAAAGGGAAGAAATAATCAGAGTCGGAGTACGTTTGGATCAATGTCAGCTCATCTCCGTGCGTCTGCATAAAAAAATCCAAGGCGTGAGAGCAGGGCCGGTCCTCAGATTTCGTTGACCCAGGACAAAACTAAAATTTTAGGCTCTTTATTATAATTTTTTTATAGATATATGAGATGATGAAAAATAAATAGTTTAAGTATACTTCCAACTATAATATTCATATAAAAATAACAATGTTTATATGATACCTTAAAATTTCCTCTAAAAATTCCTAAAAGCAAAGTCTGTGACAATGGAATGAATATCAACCTCGTCCACTAACTTATTCTCGATGTAGAGTCGACAAACCATTTCACCTCTCCTGAGACATATAGATCTCAAATAGTTTTTTAATAAGTTTAACTTTGAAAAGCTTCTTTCAGCTGATGCAACAGTTACGGGCATAGTAAATAAGATCCGATAAGCAATACAAATATTATGATAACAATCCGCTTCCCTGACAAACTCAAAAACTCCATAGCAGATATTGATGTATTTGGAAAAGTGAAGTTCATAACACTTAACTCAGCAATAAGTGTATTTAACTCAACATCACATATATCAGGTTTACCATTTGTACCAGGCTAAGCAAAAGTTTTTGCAAATATAGTGGAATGTTCTTTCAGTTGAGAACCATCCAATGCCTTCAAGGATGTCGAACTTATTAAAAACCCAAATATACATTTGAATGACTCGAGTTCTTCAAATCTGCGTTAAGAATTATAATTAGAATTAAGATTTAAAAACTAAGAATTAGGGCGTAACCAGCAAAGACATGGGCGGGAGTGGACCACTAGACCAGTAGCCAGGTGGTCGATCGTCTCGTCGATGGTCTGGCCTTCGCGCCTGGTGTCGATCGTCGAGGGCCTTGAGGTTCCCCGCTCCCGTATCCCGATCCGATATTCTGATCCAGTGGAGGCGACAGGACTCGGGTGGAAAAAATGCCCAATCAATCCACCATTCCAATAAAAAGGTATTTTTTATGATATATACTAGACCTGTCTATATAGCATATATCTAAGAGGGTCCCTATTTTTTTTGGGCTCGGGGCGGCTGCCCCGCAGGTCCCCCAAGAGCCAGCCCTGCGTGAGAGGAGTAGAAGCAAATCAACCAAGGAGCCCTGTTATTTTATGGGCAAGAAGATGGACGGGCATGCAAATAATCTCTTCCCACTATTCCTTGTTTTTTATTTCTTATTATTATATTTACTAATACTAATTATTTGACGTGTATATTTACGAGGTTAATCAATCTAATTGCAATGTGCAAATCGACGGAACGTCAAGTGTCGACATCCGGGCGTGCACTCGACTCACCGCTTCGACCCACCAAAATCTTCGGCTATGGCAACTCGCTACAAATCTTCGGATGCGGTAATCCGCCAAATTGTTTGGTTGCGGCGACCCACCAAAATCTTCGGCTGCGGCAACCTGCTATAAATCTTCGGATGCAGTAACCGATTGTCATCACCAGCTCCGGCTGCTCCGTCCACACCAACCTCATCGACTACCAGCAAAGCTAAGTTCTCTACTTCGAATTGTTTTCTGTCTTCCTTTAATCACACTCGAAATACTTGGGGGCTACACCCTCTTCGAGTAACCTAAGTGTCATCGACTTCGTGCACTCGAGCACCTCATACGCGACTTCCTGAATAGCTGATTCCGCCTGAGCGTCGAATCCTTAAACTCCGACCCAGTTGCAGCCCAACTGACAAGTCGGCAAGGTACTGAGACTAAGGGCGTCAGGATAACGAAAAGGTCTCGCGTTATGGTGCAAAAGTGTTGGGTCCGATGGCACTAGAAAATGTTATGACAAATTGAAAGGCGGTATTCTTTATAAGATGCAAGTACTTCATAATTCTTTATGTTTTTTGCAAGGATGTGAACTAAATCGAGCTATTCTATCGGGTCCTCCAACAAAGTCAATTCACTTCACATGCATCAACTTACGCCAAGACCCGAGTCGAGTACTTCCTCGGATGACAAACATTTTTGAGCTTATGCTCACCCGATAAAAATCAAGACCCGAGTCGAGAAATTCCTCGGGTGAAGATCATATTTTCTCACCCGATATCAATAAAGCTAAGTTCTCTTAACCGAGTCTACTTTTCATTACTCCATTACACCCGATCCTCGGGGGCTCAGTCGAATAAATTATTACATAATCATACTCCGATACTCAGGGACTTCGCTACTCAGCGAAAACTTAAAATTCTTCAGCTCCACCATGAAATATGTCAAAACACGCTTTAATCCGAGTAGCTGATCCAGCCCAATGGGCATCAGGCTAACGAAAAGGTCTCGCGAGGGATGCAAACTCCATAGCCATCGGAAACAAATATATAAAGTTTCAAATATATCAAGTTCCAAATTCAAACATCCGAAGAAATTACAACAAGCTATATTTTCAGTTGATTTTACATAGTTTACATGTCTTTTTCCAGGATCCTTATTTTATCTACATGGAGAAATTCTTGGATAAAGAAGATCTCTGAGCCTATGCTCCAGTGCAAACACCCGAACAAAGCCTTGGGGGCTACTCCCATCGGGAGCGCTGGTCGCGCACCCGATGAAAACATATCCTCCAATGGAATCGACAAAAATAGCTTACATTGCTACAAACAAGACCCAAGTAGAGAACGAACCTCCTTGGATGAAGATCATATTTGCGCACTCGATAGAAAAACAAAATCTTCCTATGGAGTTAATACAATATCAAAATTTCTCGGATCGCTTCCGACGCGATAAAACTCCGAATGCCGTGTCCACGACATGAAAGTAAGACCCCAGGATCCATCCTGTGAGGCCTAGTAACCTCACTCGAATGCGCTCTGCTAGTTATTATCCGTATCCACGATACGATGAAAAATCCGACGGACGCGTTGGGTACCCATAAAACATGAGCCTGAAATTCAGTACTCGATAAGACCTCCGCGGCCCGAGCTGAGTTACGCTAGTATATACCGAATTCGAGTCTGGGGACTCGAGTTTGAAGTAGGTTATGATGTCTTTGCCCAAGAGCAATTAACTGGTTCCCGATCCGTCGGATGCACCAGACTCGTTATACCAAAATCCCCAGGGCAAACTTATTAAACTGACAGTTAATTCCATAAGAAAAAATTCCTCCTACAAAGACCTGAGTTGAGAAATTCCTCGGATGATGAAGACTAGAGCCCATGCTCGGATCCTATGCATCCGAGCATAGCCTAGGGGGCTACTCCCATCAGGAGCGCTGGCCGCGCACCCGAAAGAGAAAAACTGAAATCCTCCAAACATGAGTAAACAGAAGAGTAACTACAATGAAGAAGCATAACTTTGAGTCTACCCGAGTGTATCCTCAAAGGTTACTCCCATCAGGAGCACCCGATAAAGACGCCAACATCACTTCAGCAAAGTGACAACTTCAGCAATTCCATCATCCAAACAAGACATCGACAAGTTCACGCATCCGAGGAAATCTTCGAGTTCACCTTCCGTGCATACTAAAAAGGTTGAGTCTATGCTCGGACGCAAGCATCCGAACATAGCCTCGGGGGCTACTGACATGGGCATAACCCTTCGGGTGCCTATTATTGGTATATATGGTGCGGCCCAACGGAAGCCTCACCCGAAGATTTGCCAAGATCCATGAATTCCACGACGGTTTGGCTGATACGAAGCCTACAAGGACACATAATCCTGGTGGAACAAGATAAGAAAGTCCAAGACTAGACTAGATACAAACTCTCACTTGTAAACCAACTCGTATTGGTACCTGAGACCTAGCATCCTCATATATAAAGGCTAGGAGGGGCCAATGAGGTGGGCACTCCCATGATACAACAGACACCCGACAATAGATCTAGACAATAGACATCACCTCCCTCTCTCTCTCTCGGCAAGATCGCATCTAGACGACTCAACGAGTTTGTACTCTCCAATGATAATACGAGTAGACAAGAAGGAAGTAGGGTTTCCTCTATGAGGGCCTGAACCTGGGTAAATCGCCTCCCTTGTTTGTCTGTTAAGCCGACGAAATCCCCATCGCTCTCTCTTCCATGAAACACAAAGTCCATAACCATGGGCATTGCCGAGGTTACCCCTCGTCAGTTTTTCTTCTAGGTGTTCTTGCGCTTCTGGGTCTGCTATTGTTTTGGCTGTTTTGCCAAGTTTGGCATAGCCACACTGTTCAGTAACCCTTCTGAAACATTGTCGGCATCAGCATATTTTCTTGCCATCTCTATCATTTCCCCCAAGTCGGTAACTTTGACGCGCTTCAGCTGGTGACACAGTAATCCGACTGGGAGCCCTATGATCAAAGCTTCAATCGCGGTCTGGTCGTTGACTCCATTGTAGGAGTTTTTCGTGTTGATCCATCATCCGAGGTAGTCCCGACAAGTTTCTCTAGTTTTTTGAACGCAACGCTGGAAGTCTCCGACTGTGCAGGGCCTCCTATAGGTACCCTCGAAGTTCTAAAAGAACGCACTTTGCATATCATATCAGTTGTGAATTGTGTTTTCTGGGAGTTCATTGAGCCACGATCGAGCCATCTTTCGTAGCATGAGTGGGAGATATCGGATTGCGACCAAGTTGTTTCCTCCATTGGCGATGCAACAAGCCTAGAAGAAATCCTAGAGCCAAGTATCTGGCCGAGCTACACCGACATAGGGTTGAATGTGTCTAGAGATAACAAACCCCTCTGGAAAGTTGGTTTGGCGGACCATTGGTCCGAAGCACTTTTGGCCCACGTATATATCACTCAACTTGTAACATCGTGCCTCAATGTTTGAGTTGACCCGGTTTCAGGCATCGCTTGGTGAAAGCAAATGTATTCTCAGACATTTTCCTTGGTTGTGGGACCATGGAGCTGTATCTCTGCTTCTTCTACCACCACCTCCTCCCCGACATCCTCCCTGGCTCCCGTGGGATCCGTTAGGGTCACTATCTGGTGGGGATGAAGGCTCTCGTGGGTTATTTCCGGCCGATCTCCATCCTCCGTCCAGAACATCGTGGTGTCGGCTCCGAGGTGGGCCTTCGTGATGATGGTTGATACGTTGCTAACGTATCTATAATTTTTGATGTTCCATGCTTGTTTTGTATCTACTTTCTTATGTTTTTTCCACACTTTGGAGTATTTTTATACACTTTCTTGGACTAACCTATTAACAAGATGCCACAGTGTCAGTTGCCTATTTTCTGCTATTTTTGGTTCCAGGAAAGTCAGAAAACAAATATTCTCAGAATTGGACGGGACAAAAGCCAAAGTCAATATTTCACCGAGGGGGACACGGAGCCAAAAGACGAGACGGTGAGGGGCCAGAGGCCGGCCACAACACCTAGCCATGCGGCCAGGCCTGGCCCACGCCAAGGGGTGGTGTGGCCGCCTAGGGCACCCCCTTGGCCCCCCCTTTCGCCTATAAGATGCCTCTGATACAGAAACCCTAAGTACCCGATCAAAATTCCACGAAAGAGTCTGTAGCCACCGTCATCTCCATCCCTAGATCGGGAGGGATCTGAAGCTCTTCCCGCCACCCTGCCGGAGGGGAGAACTCACCCTGGAGGCCTTCTTCATCACCATGCCTGCCTCTGGTGTGAAGCTTCTTGTCCGTATTCTTTGATCGACTCTTCACTCCATAAACCTGAGGCCATATTTATTGAGCTCAGTTTTGCTTGGGGACAAGCGAATTCTAAGCTTGGGGGGGAGTTGATACGTCCATTTTGCATCACTATTCTATGTCTTAATTCACTATTATTCATTGATATATTTCGTATTGAGAGGTGATACTTATGTTATTTCATCTATTTTTGCATGGTTGATGACTTTTGGAGCATGGACCGCTGCAGTCAGGATTCTGATGGAAAAGGTGCTGTTTGGAGGCAAAATTCGCGAAGATCAGAAAATCCGGGAAAATATACGGAAAATTCTATTTTTCCAAGACTCGGGATGCCAGAAGATGGAGTGGATGTGGGCCACAGGGGACCCACACCACCCCATGGCGCGGGCAAGCCCAGGCCACGCCAGGGAGTGGTGTGGCTGCCCTGGCCCACTCCATCCTCTCCCCTCTGGCCTATATCTTCCTCCCGAAACCCTAAGACTCGGGGAGCGACCATAGAAAGATTCCGCTGCCTCTGCGGGGCGGAAAACAGCGAGAGAGAAAGATCTCTCCGGCAGACAGATTTCTGTCGGGGGAATTCCTTCCCGAAGAGGGGAGATCGTCGCCATCAACACCACCATCAAGCGGGACTTCATCAAGATCATCATCATCATCATCACCACCATCACCATCATCAACACCCTCATCACCATCTCCATATTGCTGTAACAATTGCATTGAATCTTGCATAGTTCATAGGGGAAACTTTCCCGGTGTTGATTACTCTTTGTAGTTGATGCTATTGAGTGAACCATTGAATTATTGTTTATGTTCAGATTGTTATACATCATTATTCCATCTCTGATCATGATCCATATGATGTCTTGTGAGTAGTTCGTTTTGTTCTCGAGGACATTGGAGAAGTCTTGTTGTTAGTACTGGAGTTGTGTTGAGAAAGATTCAATAGATTGTTATTTAAGTTGTGGTGTACTTCTTCTAGTGGTGTCATGTGAACTTCGACTACATGACACTTCACCTATATGGGCCTAGGGGAATGCATTGTGTATTTGGCTACTAATCGTAGGGGTTGCCAGAGTGACAGAAACCTGAACCCCCGTTAGGAAACCATTGCACAAGGGACGTAAGGGTCTTAGAGTTTAAAGCTGTGGTTAGGATTCTACCTTAATTAATTTCTTGTACTTACGGATATTTGCAAGGGGGTTTAATCACAAGTATGTATTAAGTTTTGGATGGGACAGTACATTAGCAGAGGTTCACCCACACAACACTTAGCAAGCTAGAGAAGATTAATCGACTATATGAAGCGAAAGCACTTGACAGTCTTCCCATGTGCCCTCGAGAACGTTTGGTCATCTATAGAAATACAACCAGCTTGTCCTTTGCTGCATAAAGGATTGGGCCACTTGCTGCATTCATTCTTACTGTCTTTTATTTACTTGTACTTTGTTTACTTGCCTTATCGAAAACCACTAAAAATCCGTTTGCTAAGTATTTGCAGAGAATTCCTGATCCATACCACTAGCCAGCACCTTCTGATCCTCGTTGGGTTCGACACTCTTATTTATCGAAAATACTGCGATACACCCCCTATACTTGTGGGTCATCAAGACTATTTTCTGGCGCCGTTGCCGGGGAGTGAAGCGCTATTGGAGAGTGGAACCTTGTAAAGGAAACTTCTACTATGAGTATTGTTTACTTCTGCTAGTTGCTTTATTTTTGTTATGGATAATTCGCTGAGTTTCTTATTTGGTAATGCTACTACCACTGCTAAGGTAGTAGATAAGCCACCACCTGCTGAGAAAGATGTTTTCAAAATACCTACAAGAATTATTGATCGTGTTATGGATAACTACTATGTTGGGGATGGAACTGTCCATCCCGGTGATCATTTACTCTTTATACACGAATTATGCGGGTTGTTCAAGTGTGCAGGTATTACCACATATCAAGTTAAGAAGAAGTTATTCTCATTGTCGCTGAAAGGAAGAGCTGAGGAATGGTATAAGCTGCTGAAGAATGGTCAAGCTCTAGAATGAGAGGAAATAGTGCCTCTCTTTTATTCAAAGTTTTATCCTCCTAGTGAGATTCATAAAGATCGGAATCAAATATACAACTTTTGGCCTCTTGATGGAGAGAGTACATCTCAAGCTTGGGGGAGATTGAAGTTACTAATGCTCAAATGTCCCATTCATGAGCTCCCCAATAATATTATTATCAACAACTTTTATGCAAGGCTCCCTCTACATGACAAGGATTTATTAGATGCTTCTTGTGCTGGATCATTCACTCGCATGGAAGAAGAAGTTAAATGGGACCTTCTAGATCGTATTCAAGACAATGCTGAAGCTTGGGAGAATGACAAAGGTAGAAAGTCAGGTATAAATTATGATTATTAATGCATTGAATCTTTTATGGGAACTGATGACTATCAAAATATTAAAAATGCTTATGGTCTAGACTCTCAAGCTATTGCTTCTTATTTTAAGGCCTTTGCTTATTATATTGAAGTGCCTAAAAAGAAGTGGAATAAGTATCATGAACCTTATAAAGATATTGCTAAGAGTGTTCCTGCAATAAATACTGAAGTTTATACTGCTAGTCATGTTTTACCTAAACCTTATATTGAGAAAATGCCTTTTCCAGTTAAGGTAAAGGAACATTCTATGATAGCTAGTATGGTTAATGAAAGTATAATCAAAGCTGTTGAACCTAATAAACAAATGGTTGATGAACCTATTGTAGCAAATGTGAAATACTTTGTTGCTAAATATGAAAAAGAGGACACACTATCCTTTGTAAGGATACCTCTAATATTGTTTCGCATAGTAGTGTTATGAGAGCTAGTATTCCTGTGTTTTCTGTTAGAATAAGTGATCATTGCTATGATAGTCCTTGTGATAGCTATATTGTTAAGTTTATGCATGATACTGAAAGCTATTATGAGAGAGGGAAAAGTGTTCTTATGCATCTCAATAATATCAAGTTTCCCCGTTTTATGCTGAAAGTTTTTATGTTGCACTTCTTTTGCCTTCTTATGCAAGTTGCCTTTGGTTTCAATAACTTGTTTTTTTACAAAATCCCCTTGCATAAGAAGTGGGTTAGACTTAAATGTGTGTGTGTTTTTGCTTCTTAAATGCTCTCTTTCACTTCAATTCATATCCCTATGAGAGCTTCTTTAAAATTATCATGCCCATCTTAATGGCTATAAAGAAAGAGCTTTATGGGAGACAACCCAATTTGTTTTTGCTTTTAGTTTGTTTTTGTTTCTTTGAGTCTTGGAAGTTATTACTTCGGTAATAACCACTCCTTATCCGTTTTTTTGGTTTTTGTGTCAATATCAACCTCTAATGAGAGAGAAGTAAGATTTGGGGAAGTTGCTGTCCCGAAACAGATTTTTGTGCTTCACCGTAAAAATTCGTGAGAGATCTCTGTATGTCGGTAATTTTTTGTGCTTCTGCCCCAGATTGTTATTTAACTTTTGTTAGTTTTGCACTTTTTGATTTGAGAAACATAAGAGTTTCGAAAAAAATGATCTTTACCTGCTGGTCTGTTTTGACAGATTTTGCCACTCTTGCATTTGCTTCTTTATTCGATTTCCTTTTTGAATTCTTTTTGGGTTTTCGGAAGGAGTTGCTGCAGTAGCTTTTGTTTTAATGGTTTTCAGTTGAAGTTGGACTCAAAAGGTTTTATCACTTCACTTATACTAATGTTGCTAATAAGAACTATGTGAAGTTTTGTGTGAAAGAAATTTCCAGGAAGTGGAGATAATGGTGTAATAAGGAAGAGAAGGGTTTTATGACTCAAGTAATAAGTGTATGAAGATGAAGATATTGATGCCTTTCAAGTGGTGACTCCAGAAGGATACACTAAATACCAAATTCAGAGACCTACATAGTCCGTTTCCAAATAGGTAACAGTTCTGGTAAGAAAAGTTCCGCGAAAATACAATCCAACTATATTTTTGCAGTTTTCAGTCAATAAGGAAAGTTTCGAAGCGAAAAAGAGACGGAACCGAAGCCAGGGTGGCTCACACCACCCTGTTGCGCGGGCCCACCCTGGCCGCGCCACCAGGTGGTGAGTCCACCCAGGACTCCGCCTCCGACTCGTTTTCTCCCAGTACCTTCCTTTTGATATGAAACTTCGTAATATATAACCCCCCGGATCCCCCGAGGTCCGTATATCATGTTTTCGTCGTGTTTTTGTTTCGATCTATTTCTGCCAGGACATACTCTTTGAAAGCTTAGAAGCACAATGGTGTCTGCCAAGGATAAAGGGAAGGAGCCTATGGAGGAAGACCTCCAAGACCCCGGGCAGGACAAGGAGATCAAGAGCGAAGGTGAAGAGGAGGCAAAGCACACCGGCACTACCATTGCAAGCATCAGAGTGGTGGCAAATCCAGCCATTGGAGGGAATCCTCCTCATCACCGTTCAGATCCCTGGTCACTTCCTCCACGCACCAAGAATCCTTTCCACACTCTTATCCATGAGCATCAATACCAGAATATGCCCAAGGAGAAATTACCCTCCAATTGGGATTTGCCTCGTTCTAGCCATGCAGGAAAAGAAGACTTCAAGGAGGAAGAGTGGGGAAAGAATAGCAAGAGCTGGGATTCTCAACACGACATGATCATGAGCCGCATTGAGAAAAATTCACAGCTGATTTGCACTCTCACCTTAGAGATTGAGGACCTTGGGAAACTGATCAAGGAGCTCATCAAGAGGATACCACCACCACCAAAGGAATAATTCGTCATCAGGTTTGGCATCCCCTTGGTTTGTTCCAAGCTTGTGGGAGTGCCGCGGTATCATATCACTATCTTCTATCTTTTTACCTTATTAGTAGAGTCATATCATGAGTAGAGGAGTTATTATGTAGTATGGTTTGCATTATGGAAGTGTCCCCTCTCTCATTAGGTAATATCCCTTGGTGTGAGTTTATGTTATGGAATATTAATGAGAAGTTCTATCATCCACTCTTTTGCATAGCTTATGTTAGTTTTCAATTCGTGGTTATATGATTGATCTTGTTGTTAGTATTGGTAGCACTTTGGGATCATTGAGTTAATTTAGTTGGTTTTGGCAAACCTGGCTTGGTCAGTAGCAATACCCTTTTTGAGAGTTGAAAAGAAAAAGATAGAAGTACTCTAGAGAAAAATAATTTCATCATCTTTCTTTCTTGATTTGCTCATAAGTCTAGTATTCTCTAGTTAAGATCTTTTGTGCTTCCAAGGAAGATTGCATGTTTGTTTTTATCATCTGTATGTTTGTTTGTTTCCTTCAACTCTTGTACTTGCTACACAGCCTTGCTAGCCAAAAACCTGTACTGAGAGGGTATTCTTCTCGTGCATCCATCTCCTTTAAACCAAAACCTTCGCCATTTGAGTCCACCATACCTACCTAGTAGCATTATTGCTATTCCATCTAAATTCCTGTTTTATCTACCTCCCAAATTAAACTTGTTATGAGAAAATTAGTGATTAAATCTCTCACGAACTTGATGGAACACTTTATTTTCCGCACTTAATAAACCTGAACCATTGTGAACTCTCAATGAAAGTTATATGCTTGCAAATTATAGGCTGGGGATTAGCAGAACCGTGCTGTCACGGGGAACACTTTCAACACTTGTAAATATATACCCAGTTGATACCTTGCTCTTTTGTTTGCGGATGTCGTCGGTGTGAAATAAAAGGGGAGCTTGTAAGTCCATGGAGTTATGAATATGTGTTAGAGAAATGCCTGGGCCGCTGGTCTAATCCATGCTGACATGGTGGAAACCTGCAGCGTAACCATAATGATATCTATGAAGCATTCTTCTTATAAAAAAAAGAGAGAGATAGCTATTGAGAAAAAGAAAAGAAAAAAGAGATACTATGATAAGAGGAAATAGAGAAAAAAGCACCATTTTCCCATGGTAAATAAGAAGATTGCTGAGATATTCATTGTCTGCTTGCCTTGTCATTTTGATATGGGGATTCTTCTGTATCATCGGGCAAGGGGTACCCCGTTAGCGGTTCTCAATGATATGCACATACTTACGATGACAAGAACTTACCGGTAACTAAAGTTGAGTAGCATGAGGAGCGGCCCTCGTACTCAAGGGACTTGGGATTTTTAGTTTATAGTCTGTCAAGCATATAACTTAGATTGGACCATGCTTTCACCTTAATCACCTAAAGATGCCTATGATAGGGGCAATGAGAGTTGAAAGCTAGTAAGTATCATAATTTTTGGGAGCTCTTTATGAGACTTGTAATCCCTGCTTCCCTCTTTGAAGGGCCTTTCTTTTACTTTGTAGTTGAGTCAGTAAACCTATTCCCTTCTATCTCAGCAAGTATTTTGAGTTGATGTGTTTCATTCATTCATATGATCATTTATTCAATCATGTTTCTTATGTTCCTTGTTTTGCACATTGCTCTTATCTTGAAGTTTACTACTTTGAAAGCTTTCATTGAAAAACCAGCTATTTGTGAACTCTAGCAAACTATCAACTATTCTTCGACCAAGAGCTAAGTTTTCCATTACCAATTACTATTCACTTTATGTATCTTTATTGTGTTTCCTTTACTCATTGCAAGTTGAGTTATATAATAGTGAGTCGTCTTCTATTATGATTTATGCTTTTGATGAATGTGATGCTTCTTGTCCATATCCTTTTATCGAATCTTCACTCCATAAACTTGAGGTCATGTTTATTGAGCTCAGTTTCACTTGGGGATAAGCGAAGTCTAAGCTTGGGGGGAGTTGATACGTCCATTTTGCATCACTATTCTATGTCTTAATTCACTATTATTCATTGATATATTTCGTATTGAGAGGTGATACTTATGTTATTTCATCTATTTTTGCATGGTTGATGACTTTTGGAGCATGGACCGCTGCAGTCAGGATTCTAATGGAAAAGGTGCTGTTTGGAGGCAAAATTCGTGAAGATCAGAAAATCCGGGAAAATATACGGAAAATTCTATTTTTCTAGAAGACTCGGGATGCCAGAAGATGGAGAGGAGGTGGGCCGTAGGGGGCCCACACCACCCCATGGCGCGGGCAAGCCCAGGCCGCGCCAGGGAGTGGTGTGGCCGCCCTGGCCCACTGCAGCCTCTCCCCTCTGGCGTATATCTTCCTCCCGAAACCCTAAGACTCGGGGAGCGACCATAGAAAGATTCCGCTGCCTCTGCGGGGCGGAAAACAGCGAGAGAGAAAGATCTCTCCGGCAGACAGATTTCTGTCGGGGGAATTCCTTCCCGAAGAGGGGAGATCGTCGCCATCAACACCACCATCAAGCGGGACTTCATCAAGATCATCATCATCATCATCACCACCATCACCATCATCAACACCCTCATCACCATCTCCATATTGCTGTAACAATTGCATTGAATCTTGCATAGTTCATAGGGGAAACTTTCCCGGTGTTGATTACTCTTTGTAGTTGATGCTATTGAGTGAACCATTGAATTATTGTTTATGTTCAGATTGTTATACATCATTATTCCATCTCTGATCATGATCCATATGATGTCTTGTGAGTAGTTCGTTTTGTTCTTGAGGACATGGGAGAAGTCTTGTTGTTAGTAGTGGAGTTGTGTTGAGAAAGATTCAATAGATTGTTATTTAAGTTGTGGTGTACTTCTTCTAGTGGTGTCATGTGAACGTCGACTACATGACACTTCACCTATATGGGCCTAGGGGAATGCATTGTGTATTTGGCTACTAATCGTAGGGTTGCCGGAGTGACAGAAACCTGAACCCCCGTTAAGAAACCATTGCACAAGGGACGTAAGGGTCTTAGAGTTTAAAGCTGTGGTTAGGATTCTACCTTAATTACTTTCTTGTACTTACGGATGTTTGCAAGGGGGTTTAATCACAAGTATGTATTAAGTCTTGGATGGGATGGTACATTAGCACAGGTTCACCCAGACAACACTTAGCAAGCTAGAGAAGATTAACCGACTATATGAAGCGAAAGCACTTGACAGTCTTCCCATGTGTCCTCGAGAACGTTTGGTCATCTATAGAAATACAACCGACTTATCCTTTGCTACATAAAGGATTGGGCCACTTGCTGCATTCATTCTTACTGTCTTTTATTTACTCGTACTTTGTTTACTTGCCTTATCGAAAACCACTAAAAATCCGTTTGTTAAGTATTTGCAGAGAATTCCTGATCCATACCACTAGCCAACACCTTCTGCTCCTCGTTGGGTTCGACACTCTTACTTATCGAAAATACTGCGATACACCCCCTTTACTTGTGGGTCATCACATAACTGAGGGAAAACATGTTGCTATGCTCATCATACCTTCCTCTTGGGGTTCCCCAACGAGCTCGATATATTTTGGGCCATCAAGCTATTTTTCTGGCGTCGTTGCCAGGGAGTCAAGGACATCTTCACAAGGGGAGTCCCTCATAACAAATCTCTTTACTTTGTTTTTTTTTCTTAGTTTATTTCTTTTTTTTGCTGGTTTCTCTATCAAAAGCACAAAAAATTAGTTGTACTAGTTTGCTTTCTTTATTAAAAACACAAAAAAATTATTATTAGTTCCTATCTTAAGTTGCCATTATGTTTAGCATTGCTCCAATCACTATGTCACCTGAGGAAATGATTTTCACTTTCAAACAAGGAATTGAAGAGATTTTTAAAGAAGCTTGGTCTAGGATCTCTGATTTACATGAAAAAACTGAACCTAAAATGACCCAAAGCTTGTTTCTTAGCAGCTTTTACTTTGGAACTGCTCTTTTCTATAGATATTCTTTGGATGCTGTGGTAGGAGGAGATTTCCTCCAATGTAATGAGGATGAAGCTTTTAAAGCCATAAAGAAATTTGTCTTAACTTACAACTTGCCTAGCAAATATGATTCTTCCTTTATAAACATATTTGCTAGATTGAACACTCTTGAGACCCGCACTACTAGTTTAAAAGAACGCTATAATACGCTTGGAGAGCATCATGATTATGTTCCAATAAATTCTGAAACCTCAAAATGGCTTCCTACAGTAAAGATTGTTAAAAATAACGAAACTTTTCATGCTCGCTGTGATATCATGTCTGAATTTTGTCTTATGCCTAAAGATATCTATGAATCTTTGAATCTTTGGGGACTTTATGAAGGAGGAGAAGAAATATTTCTTGCTAATAATGCCACAATATTACCCATTGGAATAGCTGAAGGAGTGTTTACAAAGATCCTAGGGAAAATGGTTTCTACTGATTATCTTGTTATTGAATGTGTAGAAAAAGGACAAATTACACTTGGAAGATCCCTATTAAAACTCCTTGGAGCAATAATAGATGTGGAAAAGGGAACCATGCACTTTGCTTCTCCACCAAACAATCATATGTTCCCCAAGGTTAAGAATAAAAGTAAGAGAGGTAAGGGCAAGAAATTTGGTTTTAATGCTTCTTCATTTGAGAATACTTGATGCTTTTCTTGCTTCTTATGCCTAACTTAAAGGCGTTAAACAAAAGTACTTATTGGGAGATAACCCAAAAGTTTTAGATGAGTCTTGGAAGTTATTGCTCCAGTAATAGCGTCTCCTTATCCTTTTTATTTGCTTTTTGTGCCAAGAGTAACCTCTAATGAGAGAGAAGTAATGCTTGGGAAAGTTGTTGTCCCGAAACAGATTTTTGTGCTTCGCTGTAAAAATTCGTGTAAAATCTCTGTACATCGGTTTGAGCTGTAATGTTTTGTGCTCTGCCCCAGGTTGTTATGTAACTTTCGTTAGTTCAACACTTTGCGATTTGAGCAACAGAATGTCTTCGAAAAAATCAGTTTCTATCTGCTGGTCTGTTTTGACAGATTTCTGCCATTATTTGCATTTGCTTCTGGTTGATTCCTTTTTGGGTTCTCTTTTAGGGAATTGAGCTTTTTGAGGGAAGTGCTACAGTATCTTGTGTTTTAATGGAAGTTTTACTTGTGTTGGAACTGAACCCAAAGACTTATTATCTTGAGTACACTAATGTTGTTAATGAAATTTGTGTGAAGTTTTGTATGAAGGAAAAAATTCAGGTGTAAGGAAAGAATGATGTAATGAGATGAAGAATGGACTAAAGCTCAAGCTTGGGGATGCCACCCGTGTCACCCCAAAAAATATCCAAGAAGTACAAGCTTCAAAGCTTGGGTATGCCCAAGGCATCCCCTTCTTCATTAATAAAAATCCCAGGTTTCTTCCAAACACTTCATTTTTATTGTTTCATGCACAGTTGTATTGTTCTTGGAGCGTCTTTGTTTTTGTTTTTGGTTTTCGTTTGCTTGGTTTGCTTAGTTTGCTTGAATAAATTGGTTGGACCCCCTCATTCATGCATTAGTTTTCAAATAAATTGGTTTGGATTGGAAAAGAGGAGGAAAAATTCTTGCTTAAGTGGTAAAGAGAGCTTGTTTTTTACTGTGGCCTATGCTTTGTCATGTCATGCTTGATATTGTTTTGGCTTTATGCTTAGTGATTTTTGCTGTAGCATGATATGTTATAAACAATTGAGATTGCTTAATGTGCCTTTGAAGAATCATGCGTTGTTTTAGCATATTAAAGCATAGTATTGTGGTATTCTCCTTTGATGCTTTATTTGGGTTGACTTGGCGCAGGCTCACACCATGTTATGACTATCCCAAGTCACCATAGCCTTTATGATCCTTTAATTTTCGTCTTGTAATATCACTTTATGCTTTAATTAATGATGTTTTGTCGCTTTGCATGATTATGGCCATTGTTGCTCTCTTAGTTGGTCCCTCCCAGTCTTTTGCTAGCCTCCATAACCAAGTATGAGTTCCACTCATGCATCCAACTCCGAATAAAACCAAGTTATTCCAAAGAGTCCACCATACCTACCTATTAGCATTTGCTATTCCAAATATATTCATGTTTTTATCTACCTTCCGAATTAAACTTGTTATGAGAAAACTAGTGATTAAAGCTCTCACGAACTTGATGGCACACTTTAATTTTCTTGCCCCTAATAAACTTGAACCATTGTGTCGTCTATGTTGTATATGCTTGCACTTATATGTTGGGGATTAGCAGAACCATGCTGTCATGGGGAACGCTTTCAACATTGCACTTGTACATTGTACCCAGTTGATATCATGCTCTTTTGTCTATGGATGTCGTCGGTGTGAAATGAAAGGGGAGCTTGTAAGTCCATGGAGTTATGTATGTGTGTTAGAGAAACGCCTGGGCCGCTGGTCTAATCCATGCCTAATCATGGTGGAAACCTGCAACATAACCATAATGAGCAATCTATGAAGCATTCTTCTTATAAAAAAGAGATAGAGATTGAGAAAAAGAGAAAAAAAAGAGATGAGAAAAGAGGAAAGAGAGAAAAAAGAACCATTTTCCCCTGGTAAATAAGAAGATTGCTGAGATGCTCGTTGTTTGCTTGCCTTGTCATTTTGATATGGGGATTCTTCCGTATCATCGGGCAAGGGGTACCCCATTGGCGGTTCTCTATGATATATATGTACTTACTATGAGAAGAACTTACCGGTAACTAAACTTGAGTAGCATGAGGAGCGGCCCTCGTATTATACTTTGTCAAGAATATACTCCATAGTTTGTTCACTTTAACCATAATCACTTCAAGATGCTTATGATAGGGGCAATGAGAGCTGAAAGCTAATAAGTACCATAATTTTTGAAAGCTCTTTATGAGACTTGAATCCCTGCTTCCTTCTATGAAGGCCTTTCTTTTACTTATATGTTGAGTCTCCATCTTCTATCTTTATGCACCTATTAAGAGAGCATAGTGGCCATTCTTAGTTTAATGTGCATTGTCCCAAGACTTGTTGATTGATGCATAACTTTGATATTGCTTGTTCTTAAACTATTTGTATCTAGTCACCCTTATGAACTTTGAAGGTGTCCTATGCATTTATGTTTTGCTACACTATGAGGGACAAGTTGAATACCATTCTCATTATGCTTTCTTTATGTGAAACAAACAAACGTCTTGCAAAGCATTATTATTCATGAATATTTGGTTTGTGCCTTTCGATGTTACAACATAGTTGCTATGTCTTATTGTTAGAACTATGTCTTTCATGTTATGTTAAAGTACTATGATCCCAGCTATCAATGTTTTACAAATACTTTGATCAAGTTTATGATGGTGCATGTCACCTCAAAAATTATTCTTTCTTTTTTATCACTTACTTACTCGAGGACGAGCAAGAGTTAAGATTAGGGATGTTGATACGTTGCTAACGTATCTATAATTTTTGATGTTCCATGCTTATTTTATATCTCCTTTCCTATGTTTAGTCCACACTTTGGAGTATTTTTATACACTTTCTTGGACTAACCTATTAACAAGACACCACAGTATCAGCTGCCTATTTTCTGTTGTTTTTGGTTCCAAAAAAGTCAGAAAATGAATATTCTCGGAATTGGACGGGATAAAAGCCAGAGTCAATATTTTACCGAGGGGGACACAGAGCCAAAAGACGAGATGGAGAGGGGATAGAGGCTAGCCACACCACCTGGCCATACGGCCAGGCCTAGCCTACGCCAGGGGGTGGTGTGGCCGCCTAGGGCACCCCTCGGCCTCCCTTTCGCCTATAAGATGCCTCCGATACATAAACCCTAAGTACCCGATCAAAATTCCACGAAAGAGTCTATAGCCGCCGTCATCTCCATCCCTAAATCGGGAGGGATCTGAAGCTCTTCCCGGCACCCTGTCGGAGGGGAGAATTCACCCTGGAGGCCTTCTTCATCACCATGCCTGCCTCTGGTGTGATGCGTGAGTAGTTCATCCCTGGACTATGGGTCCATATAGTAGCTAGATGGTTGGTTCTTCTCCTTTGTGCTACCATGTTTAGATCTTATGAGCTCCGTTCATGATCAAGATCATCTATTTGTAATCATACATGTTGTAGTTGCGGGGATCCGATGGATATTGAGATGCTATTTCAGATTGATTATTGATTCTATCATGTCTTTGTTATTTGTGATCTTGCATGCTCTCCATTGTTAGTAGCTATCTTGGCCGAGTAGATGCTAGCAACTCCAAGAGGGAGTATTTATGCTCGATAGTGGGTTCATGCCTCTAGTAATCTGGGGAAGTGACATAAATCTCTAAGGTACTATATGTGTTGTTGCTACTAGGGAGAAAACAACAATCCTTTGTTCATAGAACAATCGTATTGTTTACTTTACACGCAATGCTTAATGCAATTATCTATTGCTTGCAACTTAATACTAGAGGGGGTTCGGATGATAACCTGAAGGTGGATTATTAGTCATAGATGCAGTTGGATTACGGTCTATGTATAATGTTGTAATTCCCAATCAAATCTCATAGGAGTCAAGATGATTAGTATATGCATGTATGCTTTCTCGATGTTTGTCAATTGTCCCGCTGTAATTTGTTCACCCAACATGTCATCTATCTTAAGGAGAATCACCACTAGTGAACTATGGACCCCGATACTTTCTTTTACTATCAATCTACAACTATTTACTATTTTATGTTTACTTTCTGCAAACTATTACTATCTTCCACACAATACGTTTAATCCTTTATTTTCTGCAAAACCAGTGAGATTGACAACCTCACTTTAAGTTGGGGGAAAAGTTCTATGGTTGTGTTGTGCAGGATTCCAAGTTGGAAACAACACCTTGGAGGTGTATCCTTGCTCCTACTGGTTCGATAACCTTGGTTTCATAACTGAGGGAAAACTTGTTGCTGTGCTCATCATACCTTCCTCTTGGGGTTCCCCAACGAGCTTGATATATTTTGGGCCATCAATGGTCACCCCACTGGCTTGATCCAATGTGGTTTTCAGCATTTCTTCGTCCGGCATTGTCATCATTATGGCGAGGTTCACCTAGACAGCTTGTGTCTAGGAGGTGACATTTGTTGCCGATCTCACTCCTGACGTCATGCTTCATCTTCTTCCCTGTGGTTGTTAGATTCCCTCCGGGGAGGTTGCTCCGCTACAACGTCTCGTGCTGCAACTGGAGCGACATTGCTCCAATCACACGTGGTTCTATGTCGCTTTCCCAAAGAGTTGGTCCTTGAGTAGGTGTCATCCCGAGGGTCGTAACGATGATGCTGACCTGTCTCCCGATGGGGCCTTGATTCATGTTGTCGATCCACGTCGGTGCGGCATTGGTTGGATTTTGATACCAGTTTCCTGCTAAAGGACATGGCAGCCTTCTATTGCTCTAGGCCCTTATTGAGCAGCGTTACACACTGTCGAACCTGTTCTGGAGTTGGATTATTTGCCAGGACCTCTCGGGTCATGACAGTGTTTTCCACCGCATGTGATGACTGCAAGTTCACAGATCGATTGTAGCTAGTTTCTAAATAAGAGTATCAAACCCACAGAGAGCTATTTGGTCAAGGTCTTTATGCTCCTCGTCACTATCTACCTGAGGATACTTGTAAGCTGCCTTTGATTTCGAGTAAAGGGTGTTTGAAAGGTTTTTGGTGGAATGCAGAAAAGTATGGCCCATGAACAGACTCCCCGCTATCACCCTGAGAGGGACTGTGTAACATCCCATCATTTAGGGCTAAACGAAGGGTAGATTTAGAATTTTGTGCATCTGCATGCATGCATCTGAAAATTGGGGTAAATTTTTTGCCAAACAAAAACCTGCGGAGATCAGAGTTTCTTTCACTACTTTGAGTTAGGATTTAGCTCTTAGGAGTGTTTGCTATAAATTCTGACATGATCCTTAGGAATTATAATGAATCTAGGTGGATAATTTGAATTCATATTTAAAATTGGAATCATTTGAAAAAGATTTGAAAGATTGAAGTAATTAGTGTTTATTTGTTTCTGCAACAGTCGGTACTCACCGGAATTACAGCGGTGACGGCGTCGCCATGGCATCACCAGAGAGAGGGGATATCCTCGAGAGGGGGAGGAGAAGCTCGGGTCGAGGTCAAGCGACCGAGTGGACCGGACTAGGTGGTCTAGCCCAACCCAGTGGGCTGGACTAACCTATGGGCCCAGGTTTGAGAATTTAAAGAAAATGAGAAAAATAAATAAAAAGAGGATTAATGGAAATTACTAAAATGCCCTCCAAACATTTTGAATTCTAAAAAAATAAATAAAAATCCCCAAAAAAATTATAATATATCAAAATGATCACAAAAATAATCTCTAGTTCATAAAAATACAAATCTACTTGTTTAAGTTAGGTATAATGCAAATAAATATTAAAACCATTAAATCCTAAATGAAATTTCATGAAATAAGTAAAAGTCCAAAACAATTACTAAAAATCATTTTTGTGTATAGAAATTAATCTACTATTTTATAAAAAATATTAACTTAAATGTTTACCAGTAAAAATTGAAAGCAAATATTCAAAGACCATTAATCCTTTGTAAAATTTCATAAAAATAAGAATAATACATTAAAAAAATCATTTTTAAGATCTTGAATAAATATATTCTACTAAAAAATATTAAATATATTATTACACAGGTTTTTAAGATTTTAAAGTAATAAATCCCTATCTATTCTATAAGAAACCTATTTTATAAATTCTTTAGAAACACCTCTTAAATAAGAAATAATCACACTTTGATAAAAACCTTTAAATATTTTATGTTCAAGTACTAGTTCCAAATTCAAAATCTGGATCCATAAGTGTAGAAATAATAACTTTAGGGAAAACCCTTTAAAACCATAAATCCAAGTAAACCAACAACTTTAACTAAGTTTTAAACATCAATCATTTATGATTAAATTAAATGATCTTTACCTCTTAACTCAACCATGCTTAACATGATCTTCAAATCCTAACACATTAATAAAATTAGCTAAATTTTCTTTCTTTAATAAGTCAAATCAATTTCATATAACAAATCACATTGAAACTCATCATTCACTTAAACTAAAAGTGAATGATCTCACATTCTTAAACATGATTATTACAAAACTTAAACCTTAGTAATACTTTAAACACATCACACCCTAGGTCTATTTATGTTTTAAAGTTAACTTTGGTCCACAAAGTTATAAACCCAATGTATAAAGTTTAATTATGTTTTTATAGTTAACTTTGATCAGTTTCAATTAAATCATAAGGCATTTCCAGTTCAAACAATTCGAGGAAACGCAAACAACATCGATCACATCCTATTAACCACAAAGATTGTTTAAACCTTGTCAAAGAAACCTTTTCTTCAAAAGTTATTCTTTTTGCTACTTCAAACTATGTTATTTCTTTCAACTCTTATCAACCTTAAACATGGACTTTCATAATAGTTACATGATATCAATTAACCCTAATCATGTATTGTTGTTATGCTTACTTCTGTATCATACATGTTAGTCTTAAACTTCTTGTATATATATTTGCTTGTAAAGTAAACTTGAAGATAAACCAAATCTTAAGGAAATCACCAAGCTTAACTTATTCACCATATTGGGTATTACTTCAGGGTTTTCCAAACTGCATTACATTACTTATGCATATCAGCATATTGCTTCTTTAAATATTGTCCTTACCGGGCAATGATGGTATTTTGTAGAACCTGAGGTCCAGGGTCAAGTCGAAACACTCGACTACAATTCTTCGCTATATCAAGGCAAGTTCACACTTGCTCATGTCCTTTGGTTATTTTCTATCAAGTATTTGCAAACTGTTGTGTAAAGTATTTAATTGAAACTGATCAATGTTAAGAAAACACTAATTTCGATAATAATGTAAACTATTGGTTACTGGTCTATGGTGATTAGCTAATCTATTAAGTCTGGCAATTGGAATACCATTGTCCAGGAATATATCTTCTAGGACTTAACAACCAATGTAGCCAGTGATTCTTGCATCGTAAATTACGCGTTAACCATAAGATCTATAATGGATCTGCGGAAGTTAGCTGGATCTTCTCCCACTCATATGTCAACGGACAATCAGGCCATGGCTCTAATTCTCGGAGAGGATTGATATCAGGGTGGGATCCCTCAATGTCCCACGACATCTGGTGTCTATGAGGGTTGTGTGTTTCAGGCCGTAATTGGAAACAAGATTTATCCTGGGTCTAGCGTGCAATCCAACAGGCATATGGGGTTCGAGGAGAGGGGCAATGATTGGCTTGGATCAATTTCTGGTCCCCACATCAAGGAATTGTGGACGGGAAAGTACGCTCAGTTGTGCAACAAGGATTTGGTATCTTATGGGTAAAGCAACACACCGCTGCAGAGTGTATAAAAGTGTGACATGTTACTCCCTGTTCCGAGAAGGATCTGCGAACGCTGTAGGAAAGGAACTCCATGAAGTTCTAATCAACCTATGAAGGCTGACGAACATAGTTTTTTCAGAATAAAATCAACCTTTGAAGAAATGTTTACGAAAGTTTGCATAGACTATGACCTATGGTCTGTGGCTGTAGTTAGTGCATCAAACACTCCTTTTTAGTGAACTTGTCGAGTACACTCGTACTCAACCGTACCTTCTTAACCCTTGCTAGATTCTGAAGAAATTGACGACCAAGAAGATGAAACACTATATTCAGCTGAAGACCAAACATAATTTCTTTATGAGGAGCTAGAGTTATCCGGAAGGATCGAAGGAAACAACTACGAAAACATCTATGATATGGAGGCCGAAGAGTCTGAAGCATAGATACATTATATATAGATAATTAGGTCTAGTAGTATAGATCTGCATCCTCTAGCTAGTAATGTCATATTATATTAAGGTTTAGTTTGCTTCTTTATCTTGTTCTCAACTTGGGTCATTGATACGTCCAAAACGTATTGTCAACACCCGGATTTTTAATCCCAGATGCCTGTTATGTCATACATCGCAATCCCAGGATTACTATTTTTGCAAGATATAACAGATTGGATATCACAGTACATCATCCATTACAAACCATAAATAAGGTCTTACACAAATAAGGATCTCATGATCCAGTCTTAATACAACAAGCAGCGGAATAAGTAATAAGCGTAGCGTTGGGTCCATCTTCAGGGGCACATGCAATGCTGATGAAGGCAGATAGTCCTAGTTATCATAGCCGTCCTGCTGTCCTTCATCTTGGTAGTCTCCTTCATAGTCTGGCCATTAGAATAGCCAGGGACAAAAGCCATGAGTACTCTTTAAGTACTCCCAAACTACAACTAACAAGTAGTATAGTTCTAGTGTAAAGTGTTAACTCTAAGTTTATTTGTAAGGTTAAGTTTGAAACCTAAGCTGAGTTCAGAAACAAAGAAAGATAAATTAAAGTTCTAGAATCACTTAAGTTGGGAAGCTAGTGTCATAGTCACAACTCTGTTGTGGTCAAGTCAAGATTCATCATTCATTTCATAAGTTATTTTGAAAACATCTGACAACGAAACAGTATGGCCACTCCAACTATCCATAACCGCGGACGCGGCTATTCGAATAGTTTGACACTCTGTAGAGGTGGTACACTTTCACCACAAGATTCGATACATCTATCAGGGATAACCCTGAATCATCATACTTAGTATGCAGATAATCAAACATAACCTTTCCTTTACACACCCTAGTATAAGCACCTCTCCTATGAGCATGGCCTCCCATCCATGACCATCTGTCATCTTGGACACTACATAGGTGGACAACATCGAGACGTAGCCTCAACTCAAACCTCTCACGTGAGGGAACTAATACTAATGCATATAAACTTCTGGCTAAGCCTTACCCAATTCAGGTATTGTGGTTGTATGGTAAAATTTGGAATGGTATCGCATCCGAATCCAACCATCAATTTTTGTAAGAGGGCTAAGGCTCATGCCTCAACATTTTCATCATCATAAACCATTTGTGTTTCTCAACACATGTCAAAACATCTCAATAGAATGACTCATCATTCCAAGGTTTTCATAATTCATTTTCACCAAGTATTCCCATCTAAAGTGGCTCAAGTTTTAGTTTAGCTCTAAACTACTAAGTTAAGAGTGTTCACTAATGTGGGATTCTAAGATCAATCTCATGCCATAGAGTGACATCTAAGGTTATCTAGATAGGTCAAGTTTTATAGTCTTTATTCTACCTTCAAACAAGTAAGGGGCTTTGGTAAAGTAATGAAAGTAAAGCCTAAAATTAAATCTTGGACTAGGTATGAATCCAATTGGTATCACCAAAGCATGCCTAATGCCTTTGCTTAGGTTATCTTGCTTGCAAGGGTCCGCTTGCATTGTTAATGATGGCTTGCTAAGTATTATACTTGCAAGTGTTAGCTTGCCTTGGTTGGTGCAGTGGTTGAAGTTTTCTTCCTCCTCCTCTTGGTAGAACTCCTCCTCCTCGAAAGCTTGGTCGGTACTATCGTCTATAAATACATGCGGAGTACACAATCACCAAACAAGACTTAACTAGTCTACTTAGCACTCTAAGGCACACATTTGATGATCTATTATCATCACAAGCATCACAAGGTTTTATTAACTAGTTTCATTCTTTTTATTTAAGAAAAGTAATTTCTACTCATTGAAAAATATCTAAGATTTAATATTCTCCAATTAAAATATGGGATCATATGGACACATGTCATCACCACATATTCTAACATATGGGAATGTGATTTAAATGTTGCATCACATTTAATTAAGTTTAAGTTTAATATTTAATGATTTAAAGTGACTAGAAATGCCTATATAGCATTATTTTGGTACTAGTACAAAGTCACTGCATGCAAACATTAATATTACTACATATTCAGATAGGTATGGTTAAATGTGATTTTTGAGAGTTGGAATCAACTCAAAAGCTATTATGGTTGATTTTATAAAAATGTTTGAATGTGCAAAAGCTTCTGTCTTATTATTTTTACTAGGAGAGATCTCTAACTCTAAATGAATTAAATCCAACGAGCTTGGATAGATCTTTTCAGTAGCTTTCTAAAAAAAATTGAATCACTCAATTTGGTTCAGTAGATCTCCTTGAATTGATTTTTGAACTAAGGAACAAAAGTGAGTTCAAATGGAAAAATCTATATTTGAATTCGTGGGCTAGCGCGGGAAAGAAAACGGGCCGGCCCAGTGGCGCTCCGTGGCGCAAAGGGCGGCTGACAGCTTGGTCCCACTTGTCAGCAAAACTTAAAACCCGAAACGGTACGGGGCAATCTGGGCGCTACGATTAGAACAGAGATCGACGACCACAGTCGTCGTCGATGACGTGCTCATCGCTGGCGAGACTGAACCCTAAACGGCCTGCGGGGGTCTGCCGGGGACGTACCAGGGCTCCAGCTACTGCGGCGAGGTGGGCAAACGAATTAGTGGACGACGGTGAGCTCAGGCGAGGTCGCGGTAGGGGCTGCGGTGGACGGAATCGATGACAGCTTCTCCTCCTCTGCAGCGGGCTCCTCCAGCGCAATTCCGGAAAACTATGGCTCGAGCGGCTCCGGCGAGAGGTAGGGAAGGATCAGTGATGAGAGGGGAGTGGAGTGGTGTGAGGAGTTTGTGCTGGGGAGGGCTCCTTCTATAGGGCGACGAGGGGACCGAATGGCACGACGGTGAGCTCGTCGGTGACAATGATACATGCGGCTAGAGGCATGGGCGGCGTAGGCGGACGGTGGCCTGCCTCCTGGCGGTCATCTATGGCTTAAATGCAACGCTAGGGGCGGTGGCGTTTGGTCGGGAGCGTCCCGCGCTCTGGGAGATAGAGGCGGTGCTCGACGCGGCGCACGGCGACTGTGGGTCACGCGGCGGGGTGCTGGGGTCGAGGCGGAGCGGCGTGTACGGTATTGGGTCGAGGGGTGGTCTGTGGCGTGCTGGCGGCTAACGCGCTCTGGCGAGCTCGCAGAGAGAGTGGGCGGTGGTGCTGGGGTGTGGTCTAGGGCCTGGCTGGGCTTGGGGAAGGGGCAGGGAGGTGCGGTAGGGTTAGGCGGAGCTAGTGGTGGTGCTGGAACGGTGCGGCGTGGTCTGTGGCGCCTTGCCCACGTTTGGCCGACAGTGAACAAAATGTGGCGGCGCTCCACTGCTGCTGTGGCTTAGGGGTAGGCCGGTGAGGACTTGGTTGGACTCAGGGGGAATAGGGGAACCAAATGTTGGCAAAAAACTCGACAATGCATTGATCTACAAACAATATAAGTTAGGTAGAGAAATCTTGCCTGCCACCTGTTCGACACAATGGCCGCATGAGATTTTTATTTGAATTTTGGGCTGATTTTTGGTGGAGTTGTTTGTCACATGCTTAAGCATCTGTGGTTGCTTGGGATTTGAAAATGGAGCTTATTTGAGTGGTTTTTGAATAAGTGGGATCTTCTCATATGAACTACATTCCATTTTCAAATACCATTTAAAATTAGCGTTTGAAAGTTTTTGGTAGATCTCAAAGTGGGCCTTGGTACATCACTACTTGTACTAGCAAGGGGTTCAAAGATCCACATTTGTTTCTGTTAGGATTTGAGTTCTAAGAATAGCCAAAGTAGGCATGATGATTAAAATGGCAGAAATGACCATTTGGTTATTTTATTCATTTTGATTTGTTTTTCTTTGGGATTTGTTTGGGAATGATCTAGATGATGTTTATTTCACCTAAGAATCATTTTACAATCAATGTATCACTTAATCATGGCAATTCAAACCAACTCCTAATTTAAATGCACGCGCATATGAATGCTTTAATAATTTTAATTGGAAAAGTTTTTATTAACTCTAAATTTGATGATTTGGATCTTGATTACTTGGATTAGAGTTTTGGGATGTCACAAACCTTCCCCCCTTAAACAAAATCTCGTCCCGAGATTTACGATAGAAAACTAGGAACTAAAGAGATCTGGGAACTCTGTCCTCATGTAATCTTCTCGCTCCCAAGTGGCTTCCTCTTCGGTATGGTTGCTCCATTGAATCTTGAGAAACTTGATACTCCTGGTCCTAGTGGTTCTGTAAGCTTCTTCCAAGATACGGATGGGCACTTCACGATACGTTAGGTCCTTGTTGATCTCCACAGCTCTGTGATCGATGTTCTTGAAAACTTCAGTCTTCTCCGGCACTTCTACGCATTTGCGAAGTAACAAGATATGGATCACATTATGGATGGCTGACATCTCTTCTGGCAGTTCCAGCTGATACGAGACTTCTCCTCGACGGTTCAGAATCTTGAAGGGCCCGATATATCTGGGGGCTAACTTTCCTTTTAGACTAAAGCATTGGGTTCCCTTCAATGGCGAAACCTTGAGATATACAAAATCTCCGACATTGAAAGTCAGGTCTCTCCTTCTCTTGTCAGCATAACTCTTCTGTCTGGACTAGGCGGTCTTGAGGTGCTCACGGTCTTTGTGCACCTTTTCTTCGGCTTCTCGGAGAATGTCGGGTCCAAAGATTTGACTCTCTCCTACTTGCGACCAATTCAAAGGGGTGCGACACTTTCTTCCGTATAGGAACTCAAATGGTGCCATTTGTAAGCTAGCTTGATAACTGTTGTTACATGAGAATTCTGTGAAAGGCAGGCAGTCTTCCCATTTTGATTCATACTCTAACACACAAGCTCTCAACATATCTTCTAGGATTTGGTTGACTCTTTTAGTCTGCCCATCAGTTTGCGGGTGATAAGCGGTGCTGAAATTCAACTTGGTGCCTAATCCTTCCTAGACTTTCTGCCAAAATCTCGAGGTAAACTGGGTTCCTCGATCTGATACTATGGTCTTGGGGGTCCCATGCAGACTAACAATTCTAGCAATATACAGCTCTGCTAGTTTCGAACTTTGGTAGGTGGTCTTGACAGGTATAAAGTGAGCGACCTTGGACAGTCTATCAACAATGACCCAGATTGAGTCATTTCCCCTACTAGAAGTAGGTAAACCGGTGATAAAGTCCATTCCGACAGAATCCCATTTCCATTCCGGAATCTGCAAAGGTTGCAACAGTCCTGCGGGCCTCTGATGCTCTAGTTTGACTCTTTGACAGATGTCACACTTGGCGATGTAGCTGCCGATTTCTCTCTTCATCTTGTGCCACCAAAATTGCTCCTTCAAATCTTGATACATCTTCGTTCCTCCTGGATGGATAGAATAAAGAGTATCATGAGCTTCCTGCATGATAAGTTGCTTCAGCTCTGAATCTTCTGGCACACAGATACGTCCTTTGTAGCACATAACTCCTTCTTCGTCTTCACTGAATCCAGGTACCTTTCCTGTACCAATACGATGTTTGATTCCGTCGATACTTTCATTTCCCTTCTGGGCTTCCTTGATTTGGCTAATCAAAGTGGGTTGAAGTTCAATTCTAGCTAAAAATCCTTTGCTAACTAGCTCCGTTCTGAACTGCTCCAACTCCTCATACAAACTTGGTTGCTTCTCCTTGATCATGGTATTTAGCCTACATGGAAATCTGCTAAGAGCATCTGCTACCACATTGGCTTTGCCCGGTTGATAGTGAATGTCAAGGTCATAATCCTTGATTAACTCTATCCATCTCCTTTGCCTCATATTCAACTCCTTCCGAGTGAAAATATACTTCAAGCTTTTGTGATCCGAGTAAATATCACATCGATTACCCATAAGATAATGACGCCATGTCTTCAATGCCAAAACTACGGCTGCTAACTCAAGATCATGGGTCAGATAGTTCTGCTCATGCTGCTTCAGTTGTCGAGACAAATAGGCGATAACTTTGCCTTCTTGCATTAATACACATCCGAGACCAATCTTGGATGCATCACAATATACATCAAACAGCTTCTTGATATCTGGCATGATCAATATTGGGGCTGATATCAATCTCTTCTTCATGTCTTGGAAACTGGCTTCACATTTGTCGGTCCATTCAAACTTCTTGTCCTTCTTCAACAATTGGGTCATGGGTCTGGCGATGCCCGAGAATCCTTCAACGAACTTGCGGTAATATCCCGCCAATCCGAGAAATGCATGGACTTGGGTTTGAGTGGTTGGGGCTTCCCATTCTTCGACATCTTTAATCTTGGTGGGATCAACAGAGACTCCTCCGGCTGGCACAATATGTCCTAGGAATCCCACTTCTTTCAGCCAAAACTCACACTTGCTGAACTTGGCATACAACCGATGTTCTCTCAGGGTTTCTAGGATGATTCTCAGATGTTGCTCATGCTCTTCTACTGACTTGGAGTAGATGAGGATATCATCGATAAACACAACGACAAACTTATCTAGGAAATTCATAAAGATCTTATTCATGAGATTCATGAAATAAGCAGGGGCATTGGTTAATCCAAAAGAAATAACCGTATACTCGTATAAACCATAGCGAGTAGTGAAGGGGGTCTTCAGAATATCCGTTGCACGAATCTTAAGTTGGTGATAACCAGTCCTAAGATCAATCTTTGAGAATACCTAGGCTCCAGTCAACTAATCAAATAGATCTTCTATCTTTGGCAAAGGGTACTTGTTTTTGATGGTGACATCATTCAGCTTTCTATAATCGGTGCACAGACGGTTGCCTCCATCTCTCTTGTCGACGAATAACACTGGTGATCTCCATGGCGATGCGCTTGGTTGAATCAAGCGTGTTTCCATCATAGCATCCAACTGCTTCTTCAACTCTACTAACTCTGAGGGGTTCATGCTATAGGGTCTTTGGGCTATGGGTCCGGTTCCAGGGATTAGTTTGATAATGAACTCAATATCCCTATCCGGGGGCATACATGGCAATTCATCTGGGAATACATCGAGGTATTCACAGACTACTCGGACTTGATCTATGGTGGGTAGGGCTAGACTCTTGTTGCATATGAATTTACAGGGTAAGGTTTCAGATATATGTTCTACTGTTACTCCAGAGCTACTGGTGATGGTGATGGCTTTCTTAGCACAGTCTATCATTCCTTTATGCCTTGACATCTAGTGCATAGCTAGTACTACTTCTAGTCCTTTGGTTCCAAGTACTATAAGGTTGGCATAAAAATCTATCCCATGTATTTTGATAGGCACAAATTTGCAAATTTTACTAGCTTTTGTAGTTGACCCATGAATTTGAACTATCATGACATGCTTCAAGTTGGTTGGGTGGATATTACTAGTGCATGCAAATTCTTCGGTGACAAATGAATGTGATGCTCCCGAATCAAACAATACTCTTGCTAAAACCGAGTTGACAGAAAACATACCCAGCACTACATCTGGCACTTCTTGGGCTTCTTCAGTGTTCATGTGGAAGAGAAGACCGTTGCGGTTGTGAGGGTTCCCTGGGGCAAATCTTCTCCCTGGTTGAACATGATGCTGTTGTTGAGCCGGGGCATTCACATTGGCAGTGGCAGCAATCTTCTTGGGGGCACTCATTGGAATAGTGACCCTTCACTCCACACTCGAAATAGGTGATCTGAGACTTGTCTTTTGCTGCAACGGGCACAACATTGCTTCCAATTCTGGGTGCAGTGTTGTTGTTGTTGTTGCTCTTGGGAGGGGCACGGTTGAAATTGTTGGTGTTGCCGGAGTTGTTGTTGTCTCCTCCGGACTTCACATTTCCTCCGCTACGGTTGGGGTAGCTTGGGCGAGACATTGGGGGTCGGTTGTTCCTTGGTGCATACCCTAGTGAGGGGTTGGGACGGTACTTCTGGTGACTACTGGATCCAGTTTGCTGCATCATATGACGTTTGCGGTTGTCGTTTGCTTGGTTAATCTTTCCTTCCATCTGAATTGCAGAGTCGACTAGCTCTTCGAGATCCTGGAAATGGATGTTGACGAGGATAGTCTGCATCTCATCATGCAGTCCGTTCAGGAATCTCTCCTTCTTCTTGGCATCCGTGTTGATCTCATCCGGTGCATATCTGCCAAGTGACAGGAATCTGTCACGGTACTCCACCATAGTCATTCTGCCTTGCTTCAATTCTCTGAATTCACCCCTCATTCTGGTGACTAAGCCCTGCGGCACGTGGGTGCGGCTGAACTTGATTTTGAAGGCTTCCCATGTCATCACTTGACCATGGTTCATCAGGCGGATACTGTTCCACCATGCTCTTGCATCTCCTACCAAGTAGTGGGTGGCAAAGAGAACCTTCTCATTGTCATCAACTTTGGCTACTTCCAGATTGTTCTCCATCGTCTGCAACCAGTCATCTGCATCTAATGGGTTCTCTGAAGTGCTAAAGATTGGGGGATTGGTATTCTAGAAGTTCTTCAGCTTGGATCCTTGATGATCCTGATTTCCACGGTTCTGGTTGTTGAGAGCCATCTGGGCGATCTGTTGCAGTGTTGCTATATTAGCTTGACGCTCTGCCTTGCTTGCTTCTCTGTCTGCAATGAGATTCTGCAGGATCTGCAGCATTGGGTCTTGCGACGAGCTGCTCCCTCCTTGGTTTCCACGAGTCATCTAAAGATGGAGATAGATAAAGGGGTAAGAGGGAAAGTTCTATGGTTCATGGTTCTGATTTCAAAGCTAAAACTTTGAGTTGACTCAGGTTTTGCAACTAACTCCATTTCATTCATGCAAACACCACACGATACAAACACACACACACACACCACAACAAACAAGGAAAACATATGGTTTTAAGAACCGTTCTGCAAGCTACGATACAGCGGGACCGATACATCTCATGCTACAACAGTGCTCTAGTGCATCTACTCATCATGGATGAAGTCGGAGTCCTCATCGTCAGTGTAGAAGTCCACAGCATCCTCCTCTAGAAAGTCATCATCATTGCTGAGGTAAGAATCCATGTCTTCCTAGATGTCTACACCCTCCTATTCTTCCTCCTTTGCTGCAAGCTGAGCTTCTTGCTCCTTGACGGTCTTCTCGAGGTCGGCCACCTTCTTGCGAAGACGGGCAATGGTGCGATCCTTCTTTTCGCGCTGGAGGCGAAGAGACTGGCGGTCCTTGACAAGTAGTGAGAAAGTCTGGGCCATCTGGGCGGCAATGGCACGGTTGTGCTTGGCAAACTCCCTAGCATTATCCAATTCCTTCTAGCGATCGTATAACAGGAAGTCAAGGTTCTCCACTTGACGCTTCAGCTCTGGGTGACCTGGCATCTCCATTGGCATTCCCATGAAGTCACACCTTGCATAGTGAGGAAAACGGGTTCCTTGGAGTTGGTTGACACTAAGGGCACATAGACGCGCGAGAGCTTCATGCATCGCCCTGGCTAATCCATCCAGCCAGTTGTTCTCTCTCACGGAGAACTAGATTCTCCCGGATGTTGGTGCTTCGATACTTCCTCGAAGATCAGCGGTGACTAGCCACTGTAAATCTCCTCCTAGGGGTCCTAGAAGTTGAGCTCCAAGAAACTCCGGATGTGGGCGTCCCAATAACTTAGACAATGAATCTAGATCCATCTCGAAGATCAGTTGGCCTCCGTTGCCCAACTGGTAGAACTTGCTGAACGAAGTCTCCATCTACAAGAATTAAGGATGAGGAAATTAGTGAAGTGATCAAGTCAGTCAAATTTTAGGTAGTAACGTAAGAATTTGAGGAACATGGATTTTTGAGAAAGAATGAATTCCCAAGGGTAAGAGAGGAAATAGTTTTTCATAATTACTCACTTTGGTTTTTAAATTAAGTTTTTGTTCGGACGTCCATTCTAACTAGGGTCTCCTATGGTCAGGATGGCTCTGATACCAACTTGTCAACACCCGGATTTTTAATCCCAGATGCCTGTTATGTCATACATCGCAATCCCAGGATTACCATTTTTGCGAGACATAACAGATTGGATATCACAGTACATCATCCATTACAAACCATAAATAAGGTCTTACACAAATAAGGATCTCATGATCCAGTCTTAATACAACAAGCAGCGGAATAAGTAATAAGCGTAGCGGTGGGGTCCATCTTCAAGGGCACAGGCAATGCTGACGAAGGCAGATAGTCCTAGTTATCATAGCTATCCTGTTGTCCTTCATCTTGGTAGTCTCCTACATAGTCTGGCCATGAGAATAGCCAGGGACAAAAGCCATGAGTACTCTTTAAGTACTCTCAAACTACCACTAAAAAGTAGTATAGTTCTAGTGTAAAGTGCTAACTCTAAGTTTATTTGTAAGGTTAAGTTTGAAACCTAAGCTGAGTTCAGAAACAAAGAAAGATAAATTAAAGTTCTAGAATCACTTAAGTTGGGAAGCTAGTCTCATAGTCACAACCTTGTTGTGGTCAAGTCAAGATTCATCATTCATTTCATGAGTTATTTTGAAAACATCTGACAACAAAACAGTATGGCCACTCCAACTGTGCATAACCGCGGACGCGGCTATTCAAATAGTTTGACACTCTGCAGAGGTGGTACACTTTCACCACAGGATTCGATACATCTGTCAGGGATAACCTTGAATCATCATACTTAGAATGCAGATAATCAAACATAACCTTTCCTTTACACACCCTAGTATAAGCACCTCTCCTATGAGCATGGCCTCCCAACCATGACCATCTGTCATCTTGGGCACTACATAGGTGGACAACATCGAGAGGTAGCCTCAGCTCAAACCTCTCCCGAGAGGGAACTAATACTAATGCGTATAAACTTCCGGTAAGCCTTACCCAATTCAGGTATTGTGGTTGGACGGTAAAATTTGGAATGGTATCGCATCCGAATCCAACCATCAGTTTTTGTAAGAAGGCTAAGGCTCATGCCTCAACATTTTCATCATCATAAACCATTTGTGTTTCTCAACATATGTCAAAACATCTCAATAGAATGACTCATCATTCCAAGGTTTTCATAATTCATTTTCACCAAGTATTCCCATCTAAAGTGGCTCAAGTTTTAGTTTAGCCCTAAACTACTAAGTTAAGAGTGTTCACTAATGTGGGATGCTAAGATCAATCTCATGCCATAGAATGACATCTAAGGTTATCTAGATAGGTCAAGTTTGATACTCTTTATGCTACCTTCAAACAAGTAAGGGACTTTGGTAAAGTAATGAAATTAAAGCTTGAAATTAAATCTTGGACTAGGTATAAATCCAATTGGTATCACCAAAGCATGCCTAATGCCTTTGCTTAGGTTATCTAGCTTGCAAGGGTTAGCTTGCATTATTAATGATGGCTTGCTAAGTATTATACTTGCAAGTGTTAGCTTGCCTTGGTTGGTGTAGTGGTTGAAGTTTTCTTCCTCCTCCTCTTGGTAGAACTCCTCCTCCTCGAAAGCTTGGTCGGTACTATTGTCTATAAATACATGTGGAGTACACAATCACCAAACAAGACTTAACTAGTCTACTTAGCACTCTAAGGCACACATTTGATGATCTATTATCATCACAAGCATCACAAGGTTTTATTAACTAGTTTCATTCTTTTTATTTAAGAAAAGTAATTTCTACTCATTGAAAAATATTTAAGATTTAATATTCTCCATTAATTTGGAATGGATCACTTAATCATGGCAATTCAAACCAAGTCCTAATTTAAATGCACACACATATGAATGCTTTAATAATTTTAATTGGAAAAGTTTTTATTAACTCTAAATTTGATGATTTGGATCTTGATCACTTGGATTAGAGTTTTGGGATGTTACACGTATCTACTTTCCCGAACACTTTTGCTATTGTTTCTCCTCTAAACTTGTGTGATTTGGATGCAACTAACATAGACTGACGCTGTTTTCAGCAGAATTACCTTGGTGTCTAGTTTTTGTGTGCAGAAAATCAACTATTAGGAAAAATCCCGGAAAATACGCCAAAAATCCTATTTTGCCAGAAGACTCACGGAGCCAGAATACGAGATGGAGTGGGGTTGGGCCCAGGCCACACCACCTGGCTATGCGGGCTAGGCCTGGCTACGCTAGGGGGTGGACTGGCCGCCCTAGACACCCCAGCGGTCTCCCTCTTCGCCTATAAGTTGCCTTCTGACCTAAAAACTCAGGGGGGTTCGACGTTTTTCAGAAAGAGTTCCGCTCGGCCACCACCACCAAATTCCACGATTCAGAACCAGAAACTCCGTTCTGGCACCCTGCCGAGACGGGGAATTGGAGGAGATCATCGCCATCATCATCATCATCGCTTCTCCATCGACCATCCATGTTTCCCCCATCTATGAGTGAGTAATCCCCCGCTGTAGTCTATGGGGATGGTAGGGATTGGATGAGATCATTCATGTAATGGCATCAGATTGTTAGGGCATGGTGCCTAGTATCTACTATTAGTGCTTATTGACTTTGTTGAGACTTTTTATGCTTAATGCTTGTCACTAGGGTCCGAGTGCCATGATTTCAGATCTAAACATGTTATTGATTCATTATGATAATATTTTTTAGGTCTTACCTGCAAGTTGTATACACACGTTGTTGTCCGGAACCAATGGCCCGGAAGTGACAGGAATCGGGATAACCGGAGGGAAATGCTTTGATGTGAGGATCACATGTGTTCATGGAGTGTTAATGCTTTGCTCCGGTGCTCTATTAAAAGGAGCACCTTAATTGCCAGTAGTCCCCCTGAGGCCCCGCTACAAACGGGCTGGCAGGACAAAAGATGTTGTGCAAGTTCTCATTGCGAGCATGCATGACTATATATGGAACACATTCCTAGGATTATCTAGTGTAACATCCCAAAACTTTAATCCAAGGTTATTAAGATCCAAATCATCAAATTTAGAGTTAACAAAAACTTTTCCATTTAAAAATATTAAGGCCTTCATATGTGTGTGCATTTAGATTAGGAGTTGATTTGAATTGCCATGATTAAGTGATCCATTGCTTGTAAAATGATTCTTAGGTGAAATAAACATCATCTAGATCATTCCCAAACAAATCCCAAAGAAAAACAAATCAAAATGAATAAAATAAACAAATGGTCATTTGTGCCATTTTAACTACCAAGCCTACTTTGGCTACTCCTAGAACTCAAAACCTAACAGAAACAAATGTGGATCTTTGCACCCCTTGCTAGTACATGTAATGATGTACCAAGGCCCACCTTGTGATCTACCAAAAACTTTCAAACACTAATTTTAAATGGCAATTGAAAATTGAATGTAGTTCATATGAGAAGATCCCACTTATTCAAAAACCACTCAAATGAGCTCCATTTTCAAATCCCAAGCAACCACAGATGCTTAAGCACGTGCCTAGAAACTCCACCAAAAATCATCCAAAAATTCAAAACTTCAGTTCTTTCGGCCATTTCCACAAACAACTTGCAGACAGAATCAAACTTAGCCGAACTTATACTATTTTGATCAAATCTTGTCGAGCAATTAGAGCCGCATTGATCACCCTTGTCCCCCCTGAGTCCAACCAATTGATCACCGGCCTATCCCTAAGCCGCAGCAGCAGTGGAGCGCCGCCCCTTTTTGGTCACCGCCGGCCATAAGAGGGGAATGCGCCACAGATCGCACCGCGCCGTTCCAGCACCACTAGCTCCGCCTAACCGTACCGCACCTCCCTACCCCTTCCCCAAGCCTAGCCAGGCCCTGGACCACACCCCAGCGCTGCTGCCCATTCTCTCTGCGAGCTCGCCAGAGCGCGATCGTGGCCAGTAAGCAGCAGACCACCACTCGACATAAAATCCCGCATGCCGCTCCGACTCGACCCCAGAACCCCGCCAGACATGGCCGTGCGCCGCCGCGCGACCCACAGTCGCCGTGCGCCACATCGAGCACCGCCTCTGTCTCCGAGAGCGCGGGATGCTCCCGACCAAACGCCACCGCCCCTAGCCACGTATTAACGCCATAGAGCATCGCCAGGAGGCAGGCCACCGTCCGCCTACGCCGCCCATGCCTCTAGCCGCCTGTATCCGCATCACCGACGAGCTCGCCGTCGTACCGCTCGGTCCCCTCGTCGCCCTATAAAAGGAGCCCTCCCCAGCACAAACTCCTCACACCACTCCACTCCCCTCTCCTCACTGATCCTTCCCCACCTCTCACCAGAGCCGCTCGAGCCATAGTTCGCCGGAATTGCACCGGAGGAGCCCGCTGTAGAGGAGGAGAAGCCGTCGTCGATTTTGTCCACCGCAGCCCCTGCCGCGACCTCGCCTGAGCTCGCCGTCGTCCACCAGTTCGTTCGCCCGCCTTGCCACAGTAGCTGGAGCCCTGGTACATCCCTGGTAGACCCCCGCTGGCCGTTTAGGGTTTGGTCTCGCCGGCGACGAGGCTGTCATCGACGATGACTGTGGACCGTTGATCTCTATTCTAATCGTAGCGCCCAGATCGTTCCATACCATTTCGGGTTTTAAGTCTCGCTGACAAGCGGGACCAGCCTGTCAGCCGGCCTCTGTGCCACAAGGCGCCACTGGGTCTGCCCTTTTCCTTTCCCGCGCAAGCCCGTGAATTCAAATTTAGGTTTTTTTATTTTAGTTTGAATTCACTTCTGTCCCTTAATTCAAAAATCAATCTAGGAAGATTTACTGAACCAAATTGAGTGATTCAAATCTTGTTAGAAAGCCACTAAAAAGATCTATCCAAGCCCGTTGGATTTAATTCATTTAGAGTTAGAGATCTCTCCTAGTAAAAAGAACAAAACAGAAGCTTTTGCACATTCAAACATTTTTATAAAATCAACCCTAATAGCTTTTGAGTTGATTCCAACTCTCAAAAATCACATTTAACCATACCTATCTGAATACGTAATAATATTAAGTCTTACATGCAGTGACTTTGGACTAGTACCAAAATAATGCTATATAGGCATTTCTAGTCACTTTAAATCATTAAATAATGAAATTAAACCAAAGTAAATATGAACCAACCCTTAAATCATATTCCCACATGTTAGAATATGTGGTGATGACATGTGTCCACATGATCCCATATTTTAAGTGGTGAATATTAAATCTTAGTTATTTTCAATGAGTAGAAATTACCTTTCTTAAATAAAAAGAATGAAACTAGTTAATAAAACCTTATGATGCTTATGATAATAATAGATCATCCAATGTGTGCCTTAGAGTGCTAAGTAGCATAAAAAGTATAAAACTTAACCTATCTAGATAACCTTAGATGTCATTCTATGGCATGAGATTGACCTTAGCATCCCACATTAGTGAACACTCTTAACTTAGTAGCTTAGAGCTTGATCAAAACTTGAGCCACTTTAGATGGGAACACTTGGTGAAAATGAATTATGAAAACCTTGGAATAATGAGTCATTTTATTGAGATGTTTTGACATGTGTTGAGAAACATAAATGGTTTATGATGATGAAAATGTTGAGGCATCAGCCTTAACCCTTTTACAAAACTGATGGTTGGATTCGGATGCGATACCATTCCAATTTTACCGTACAACCACAATACCTGAATTGGGTAAGGCTTAGCCAGAAGTTTATATGCATTAGTATTAGTTCCCTTGTGAGAGAGGTTTGAGTTGAGGCTACGTCTCCATGTTGTCCACCTATGCAGTGCCCAAGATGACAAATGGTCATGGTTGGGAGGCCATGCTCATAGGAGAGGTGCTTATACTAGGGTGTGTAAAGGAAAGGTTATGTTTGATTATCTGCATACTAAGTATGATGATTCAGGGTTATCCCTGACAGATGTATCGAATCGTGTGGTGAAAGTGTACCACCTCTGCAGAGTGTCAAACTATTCGAATAGCCGCGTCCGCGGTTATGGACAGTTGGAGTGGCCATACTGTTTCGTTGTCAGATGTTTTCAAAATAACTTATGAAATGAATGATGAATCTTGACTTGACCACAACAGGGTTGTGAATATGACACTAGCTTCCCAACTTAAGTGATTCTAGAACTTTATTTTATCTTTCTTTGTTTCGGAACTCAGCTTAGGTTTCAAACTTAACTTTATAGTTAAATTTAGAGTTAGCTTTTTACACTAGAACTATCTTACTCTTTAGTGGTAGTCTGTGAGTACTTAAAGAGTACTCATGGATTTTGTCCCTGGCTATTCCTATGGCCAGACTATGAAGGAGACTACCTAGATGATAGTCAGCAGGACGACTATGATAACTAGGACTATCTGCCTTCGTCAGCATTGCCTGTGCCCCTAAAGATGGACCCCACCGCTATGCTTATTATTTATTCCGCTGCTTGTTGTATTAAGACTGGATCGTGAGATCCTTATTTGTGTTAGACCGGATTTATGGTTTGTAATGGATGATGTAATGTGATATCAAATCTGTTATGTCTCGCAAAAATGGTAATCCTGGGATTGCGATGTATGACATAACAGACATCTGGTATTAAAAATCTGGGTGTTGACAAGTTGGTATCAGAGCCATCCTGACCATAGGAGACCCTAGTTTGAATGGACGTCCAAACAAAAACTTAGTTTCAAAACCAAAGTCATTATTTATGAAAAACTATTTCCTCTCTTATCCTTGGGAATTCATTCTTTCTCAAAAATTCATGTTCCTCCAATTCTTATATTACTACCTAAAATTTGACACACTTTATCACTTCACTAACTTCCTCATCATAAATTCTTGTAGATGGAGACTCAGTTCAGCAAGTTCTACCAATTGGGCAATGGAGGCCACCTGATCTTCGAGAGGGATCTAGATTCACTGTTTGAGTTATTGGGACGCTCGCATCTGGAGTTTCTTGGAGCTCAACTTCCAGGACCCCCACGAGGGGATTTACAGTGGCTAGTCACCGCCGATCTTCGAGGAAGCATAGAAGCACCAACATCCGGGAGAATCCAGTTCTCCGTGAGAGAGAACAACTGGCTAGATGGATTAGCCAGGGCAATGCATGAATCTCTCGCACTTCTGTGTGCCCTCAGTGTCAACCAAATCCAAGGAACCCGTTTTGCTCACTATGCAAGACGTGACTTCATGGGAATGCCTATGGAGATGCCAGTCACTCGGAGCTGAAGCGTCAAGTGGAGAACCTTGACTTCCTGCTGTACGATCGCTGGAAGGAATTGGACAATGCTAGACAGTTTGCCAACCACAACCATGCCATTGCCGCCCAGAAGGCCCAAACTTTCTCACTGCTTGTCAAGGACCGTCAGTCTCTTCGCCTCCAACGCAAGAAGAAGGATCGCACCATTGCCCGTCTTCGCAAGAAGGTGGTCGACGTCGAGAAGACCATCAAGGAGCAGGAATCTCAGCTTGCAGCAAAGGAGGCAGAAGAGGAGGGTGAAGACATCCAGGGAGATATGGATTCTTACCTCAGCAATGATGATGACTTTCTGGAGGAGGATGCCGTGGACTTCTACACTGACGATGAGGACTCCGACTTCATCGATGATGAGTAAATGCACTAGAGCACTGTCGTAGCATGATATGTATCGGTCCCACTGTATCGTAGCTTGCAGAATGGTTCTTCAAACCATATGTTTACCTTTGTTGTTGTGTTGTGTGTGTGCTTGTATCGTGTGCTTGTTTGAATGAATGAAATAGAGTTAGTTGCAAAATCTGAGTCAAACTCAAAGTTTTAGCTTTGAAACCAAAACCATGAACCTTAGAACTTTCCCTCTTACCCCTTTATCTACCTCAATCTTCAGATGACTCGTGGAAACCAAGGAGGGAGCAGCTCGTCGCAAGACCCAATGTTGCAGATCTTGCAGAATCTCAACACAGACAGAGAAGCAAGCAGGGCAGAGCGCCAAGCTAATCTAGCAACACTGCAACAGATCGCCCAGATGGCTCTCAACAATCAGAACCATGGAAATCAGGATCATCAAGGATCCAAGCTGAAGAACTTCCAAAACACCAATCCCCCAATCTTTAGCAGTTCAGAGAACCCATTGGATGCAGATGACTGGTTGCAGACGATGGAGAACAATTTATAAGTAGCCAGAGTTGATGACAACGAGAAAGTTCTGTTTGCCACCCACTACTTGGCAGGAGATGCAAGAGCATGGTGGAACAACATCCGCCTGATGAACTATGGTCAAGTGATGACCTGGGAAGCCTTCAAAATCAAGTTCAGCCGCACCCACATGCCGCAGGGCTTAGTCACCAGAATGAGGGATGAATTCAGAGAGTTGAAGCAAGGTAGAATGACTATGGTAGAGTACCATGATAGATTCCTGTCCCTTGCAAGGTATGCACCTGATGAGATCAACACGGAGGCCAAGAAGAAGGAGAGATTCCTGAACGGACTACATGATGAGATGCAGACCGTCCTCGTCAACATCCGCTTCGAGGATCTCGAAGAGCTAGTCGACTCTGCAATTCATATGGAAGGAAAAATTAACTAGGCAAACGACAACCGCAAACGTCGTATGATGCAGCAAACTGGATCCAGTAGTCACCAGAAGTACCATTCCAACCCCTTACCAGGATATGCACCAAGGAACAACCAACCCCCAATGTCTCGCCCAAGCTACCCCAACCGTAGCGGAGGCAATGTGAAGTCCGGAGGAAACAACCACAACTCCGGCAACACCAACAATTTCAACCGTGCCCCTCCCAAGAGCAACAACACTGCACCCAGAACTGGCAGCAATGCTGTGCCTGTCGCAGCAAAAGACAAGTCTCAGATAACTTGTTTCAAGTGTGGAGTTAAGGTCCACTATTCCAATGAGTGTCCCAAGAAAACTGCCACCACTACCAATGTGAATGCCCCAGCTCAACAGCAGCGTCGTGTTTAACCAGGGAGAAGATTTTCCCCAGGGAACCCTCACAACCGCAACGGTCGTCTCTTCGACATGAACGCCGAGGAATCTCAAGAAGCGCCAGACGTAGTGCTGGGTATGTTTTCCGCCAACTCAGTTTTTGCAAGAGTATTGTTTGATTCGGGAGCATCGCATTCATTTGTATTCGAAGAATTTGCATGCACTAGTAAGATCCACCCAACCAACTTGAAGCATGTCATGATAGTTCAAATTCTCGGTTCAACTACAAAAGCTAGAAAAATTTGCAAAGCTATGCCTATCAGAATACATGGGATAGATTTTTATGCCAACCTAATCCTACTCAGAACCAAAGGATTGGAAGTAGTACTAGGTATGGACTGGATGTCAAGGCATAAAAGACTGATAGATTGTGCTAAGAAATCCATCACCATGACCTGTAGCTCTGGAGTCATAGTAGAGCATATATCTGAAACCTTACCCCGTCAATTCAAGTGCAACAAGAGTCTAGACCTACCCACCATTGACCAAGTCAGAGTAGTTTGTGAATACCCCGACGTATTTCCAGATGAATTGCCAGGTATGCCCCCGGATAGGGATATTGAGTTCATTATCGAACTAATCCCCGGAACCGTACCCATAGCCTAGAGACCCTATAGCATGAACCCCTCAGAGTTAGTACAATTGAAGAAGAAGTTGGATGCCATGCTAGCAACATGCTTGATTCAACCAAGCGCATCACCATGGAGATCACTAGTGTTATTCATCGACAAGAAAGATGGAGGCAACCGTTTGTGCACAGATTACAGAAAGTTAAATGACGTCACCATCAAGAACAAGTACCCCTTGCTAAAGATAGAGGATCTATTTGATCAGTTGACTGGAGCCCAGGTATTCTCAAAGATTGATCTTAGGATTGGTTATCACCAACTTAAGATTCATGCAACGGATATTCCGAAGACCGCCTTTACTACTCGCTATGGTTTATACGAGTATATGATTATGTCTTTTGGATTAACCAATGCCCCTGCTTATTTCATGAATCTCATGAATAAGATCTTTATGAATTTCCTGGATAAGTTTGTCGTTGTGTTTATCGACGATATCCTTATCTACTCCAAGTCAGAAGAAGAGCATGAGCAACATCTGAGAGTCATCCTAGAAACTCTGAGAGAGCATCGGTTATATGCCAAGTTCAGCAAGTGTGAGTTTTGGCAGAAAGAAGTAGGAGTCCTAGGACATATTGTGTCTGCTGGAGGAGTCTCTGTTGACCCCACCAAGATCAAAGATGTCGAAGAATGGGAAGCCCCAACCACTCAAACCCAAGTCCGTGCATTCTCGGATTAGCGGGATACTACCGCAAGTTCGTCGAAGGATTCTCGAGCATCGCCAGACCCAAGACCCAATTGCTGAACAAGGACAAGAAGTTTGAATGGACCGACAAGTGTGAAGCCAGTTTCCAGGAGCTGAAGAAGAGATTGATATCAGCCCCAATACTGATCATGCCAGATATCAACAAGCCGTTTGATGTGTATTGTGATGCATGCAAGATTGTTCTCGGATGTGTATTGATGCAGGAAGGCAAAGTCATCACGTATCTATCTCGACAACTGAAGCAGCATGAGCAGAACTATCCGACCCATGATCTTGAGTTAGCAGCCGTAGTGTTGGCATTGAAGACATGGCGTCACTCTCTGATGGGTAATCGCTATGAGATTTACTCAGATCACAAAAACTTGAAGTATATTTTCACTCAGAAGGAACTGAATATGAGGCAAAGGAGATGGATAGAATTAATCAAGGATTATGAACTTGACATTCACTATCACCCCGGCAAAGCCAATGTGGTAGCGGATGCTCTTAGCAGATTGCCTTATAGGCTAAACACCATGATCAAGGAGAAGCAACCAAGTGTGTATGAGGAGTTGGAGCAGCTCAGAACTGAGCTGGTTAGCAAAGGATTCTTAGCTAGCATTGAACTTCAACCGACATTAATTAGCCAAATCAAGGAAGCCTAGAAGGGAATTGAAAGTATAGACGGAATCAAACGTCGTATTGGTACAGGAAAGGTACCTGGATTCACTAAAGACGAAGACGGAGTTCTGTGGTACAAAGGACGTATCTGTGTGCCAACAGATTCAGAGCTGAAGCAGGTTATCATGAAGGAAGCTCATGATACTCTTCATTCTATCCACCCCGGAGGAACGAAGATGTATCAAGATTTGAAAGAGCAATTTTGGTGGCACAAGATGAAGAGAGAAATCGGAAGCTACATCGCTAAGTGTGACGTCTGTCAAAGAGTCAAAGCAGAGCATCAGCGACCCGCAGGACAGTTGCAACCTTTGCAGATTCTGGAATGGAAATGGGATTCCGTCGGAATGGACTTTATCACCGGTTTGCCTACTTCTAGTAGGGGAAATGACTCAATCTGGGTCATCGTTGATAGACTGTCCAAGGTAGCTCACTTTATACCTGTCAAGACAACCTACCAAAGTTCGAATCTAGCAGAGTTGTACATTTCTAGAATTGTTAGTCTGCATAGAACCCCCAAGACCATAATATCAGATCGAGGAACCCAATTCACCTCGAGGTTTTGTCAGAAAGTCTAGGAAGGATTAGGAACCAAGTTGAACTTTAGCACCGCTTATCACCCACAAACTGATGGACAGACTGAGAGAGTCAACTAGATCCTAGAGGATATAATTGGAGCTTGTGTGTTAGAATACGGATCAAAATGGGAAGACTGCCTACCTTTCGCAGAATTCTCATATAACAATAGTTATCACGCTAGTTTGCAAATGGCATCATTTGAGTTCCTATACGGAAGGAAGTGTCGTACCCCTTTGAATTGGTCGCAAGTAGGAGAGAGTCAGATCTTTGGACCCAACATTCTTCAAGAAGCTGAAGAGAAGGTTCACAAAGTCCGTGAGCACCTCAAGACTGCCCAATCCAGACAGAAGAGTTATGCTGACAAGAGAAGAAGAGACCTGACCTTCAATATCGAAGATTTTGTATATCTCAAGGTTTCGCCATTGAAGGGAACGCAACACTTTAGTCTGAAAGGAAAGTTAGCCCCCAGATATATCGGGCCCTTCTAGATTCTGAACCGTCGAGGAGAAGTATCGTATCAACTGGAACTGCCAGAGGAGATGTCAACCATCCACAATGTGTTCCATATCTCGTTACTTCGCAAATGCCTAGAAGTGCCGGAGAAGATTGAAGTTTTCAAGACCATCGATCATAGAGCTGTGGAGATCAACAAGGACCTGATGTATCGTGAAGTGCCCATTCATATCTTGGAAGAAGCTTACAGAACCACTAGAACCAGAAGTATCAAATTTCTCAAGATCCAGTGGAGCAACCATACCGAAGAGGAAGCCACTTGGGAGCGAGAAGATTACATGAGGACAGAGTTCCCAGATCTCTTTAGTTCCTAGTTTTCTTTCGTAAATCTCGGGACGAGATTTTGTTTAAGGGGGGAAGGTTTGTAACATCCCAAAACTTTGTGATCTACCAAAAACTTTCAAACACTAATTTTAAATGGCAATTGAAAATTGAATGTAGTTCATATGAGAAGATCCCACTTATTCAAAAACTACTCAAATGAGCTCCATTTTCAAATCCGAAGCAACCACAGATGCTTAAGCATGTGCCTAGCAACTCCACCAAAAATCATCGAAAAATTCAAAACTTGAGTTCTTTCAGCCATTTCCACAAACACCTTGTAGACAGAATCAAACTTAGCCTAACTTATACTGTTTTGATCAAATCTTTTCGCGCAATTAGAGCCGCATTGATCACCCTTGTCCCCCTGAGTCCAACCAAGTGATCACCGGCCTATCCCTAAGCTGCAGCAGCGGTGGAGCGCCGCCCCTTTTTGGTCACCGCCGGCCAGAAGAGGGGAATGCGCCACAGACGGCGCCACGCCGTTCCAGCACCACCACTAGCTCCGCCTAACCCTACCGCACCTCCCTGTCCCTTCCCCAAGCCCAGCCAGGCCCTGGACCACACCCTAGCGCCGCCGCCCATTCTCTCTGCGAGCTCGCCAGAGTGCCAGAGCGCGATCGTCGCCAGCAAGCAGCAGACTGCCACTCGACATAAAATCCCACACGCCGCTCCGACTCGACCCTAGAACCCCGCCAGAGATGGCCATGCGCCGCCGCGCGACCCACAGTCGCCGTGCGCCGCGTCGAGCACCGCCTCTGTCTCCTAGAGCGCGGGATGCTCCCGACCAAACGCCACCGCCCTAGCCACGCATTAACACCGTAGAGCATCGCCAGGAGGCAGGCCACCGTCCGCCTATGCCGCCCATGCCTCTAGCCGCCTGTATCCGCGTCACCGACGAGCTCCCCGTCATACCGCTCGGTCCCCTCGTCGCCCTATAAAAGGAGCCATCCCCAGCACAAACTCCTCACACCACTCCACTCCCCTCTCCTTACTGATACTTCCCCACCTCTCCCCGGAGACTCTCGAGCCATAGTTCGCCGGAATTGTGCCGGAGGTGCCCGCTATAGAGGAGGAGAATCCGCCATCGATTTCGTCCACCGTAGGCCCTGCCGCGACCTCGCCTGAGCTCGCCGTCGTCCACCAGTTCGTTTGCCTGCCTCGCCGCAGTAGCTGGAGCCCTGGTACGTCCCCGGTGGACCCCCGCTCACCGTTTAGGGTTCGGTCTCACCGACGACAAGTCCGTCGTCGACGGCGACTATGGACCGTTGATCTCTATTCTAATCGTAGCGCCCAGATTGTTCCATACCATTTCGGGTTTTAAGTCTCGCTGACAAGCGGGACCAGCCTGTCAGCCGCCCTCTGCGCCGCGGAGTGCCACGGGGCCAGCACGTTTCCTTTCCCGCGCTAGCCCGTGAATTCAAATTTAGGTTTTTCTATTTTAGTTTGAATTCACTTCTGTCCCTTAGTTCAAAAATCAATCTAGGAAGATTTACTAAACCAAATTGAGTGATTCAAATCTTGTTAGAAAGCCACTGCAAAGATATATCCAAGCCCATTGGATTTAATTCATTTAGAGTTAGAGATCTCTCCTAGTAAATATAACAAAATAGAAGCTTTTGCACATTCAAACATTTTTATAAAATCAACCCTAATAGCTTTTGAGTTGATTCCAACTCTCAAAAATCACATTTAACCATACCTATCTGAATATGTAATAATATTAAGGTTTACATGCAGTGACTTTGGACTAGTACCAAAATAATGCTATATAGGCATTTCTAGTCACTTTAAATCATTAAATAATGAACTTAAACCAAAGTAAATATGAACCAACCCTTAAATCACATTCCCACATGTTAGAATATGTGGTGATGACATGTGTCCACATGATCCCATATTAAGTGGTGAATATTAAATCTTAGTTATTTTCAATGAGTAGAAATTACTTTTCTTAAATAAAAAGAATGAAACTAATTAATAAAACCTTGTGATGCTTATGATGATAATAGATCATCCAGTGTGTGCCTTAGAGTGCTAAGTAGACTAGTTAAGCATTGTTTGGTGATTGTGTACTCCGTATGTATTTATAGACGATAGTACCGACCAAGCTTTCGAGGAGGAGGAGTTCTACCAAGAAGAGGAGGAAGAAAACTTCAACCACTGCACCAACCAAGGCATGCTAACCCTTGCAAGTATAATGCTTAGCAAGCTAGAATTAAGCTAGATAATCTCAGCAAGATGCACTAGGCATGATTTGGTTATACCACTTTGACTGTACCACTTTGACTATTACCTACCCCAAGTCTTATTTCCAAGCTTTACTTTCTTTACTTTACCAAAGTCCCTTACTTGTTTGGAAGGTAGCATAAAAAGTATAAAACTTGACCTATCTCGATAACCTTAGATGTCATTATATGGCATCAGATTGACCTTAGCATCCCACATTAGTGAACAATCTTAACTAGTAGCTTAGAGCTAGATAAAAACTTGAGCCACTTTAGATGGGAACACTTGGTGAAAATGAATTATGAAAACCTTGGAATGGTGAGTCATTCCGTTGAGATGTTTTGACATGTGTTGAGAAACACAAATGGTTTATGATGATGAAAATGTTGAGGCATCAGCCTTAACCCTTTTATAAAACTGATGGTTGGATTCAGATGCGATACCATTCCAAATTTACCGTACAACCACAATACCTGAATTGGGTCAGGCTTAGCCGGAAGTTTATATGCATTAGTATTAGTTCCTTCACGGGAGAGGTTTGAGCTGAGGCTACCTCTCAATGTTGTCCACCTATGCAGTGCCCAAGATGACAGATGGTCATGGTTGGGAGGCCATGCTCATAGGAGAGGTGCTTATACTAGAGTGTGTAAAGGAAAGGTTATGTTTGATCATCTGCATACTAAGTATGATGATTCAGTGTTATCCCTAACAGATGTATCGAATCTTGTGGTGAAAGTGTACAGCCTCTACAGAGTGTCAAACTATTCAAATAGCCGTGTCCGCGGTTATGGACAGTTGGAGTGGCCATACTATTTTGTTGTTAGATGTTTTCAAAATAACTTATGAAATGAATGATGAATCTTGACTTGACCACAACAGGGTTGTGAATATTACACTAGCTTCCCAACTTAAGTGATTCTAGAACTTTATTTTATCTTTCTTTGTTTTTGAACTCAGCTTAGGTTTCAAACTTAACTTTATAGTTAAATTTAGAGTTAGCTTTTTACACTAGAACTATCTTACTCTTTAGTGGTAGTTTGCGAGTACTTAAAGAGTACTCATGGCTTTTGTCCCTGGCTATTCCTATGGCCAGACTATGAAGGAGACTACCAAGATGATGGTCAATAGGACGGCTATGATAACTAGGACTATCTGCCTTCGTCAGCATTGCTTGTGCCCCTGAAGATGGACCCCACCGCTACGCTTATTATTTATTCCGCTGCTTGCTGTATTAAGACTGGATCCTGAGATCCTTATTTATGTAAGACCGAAGATTTATGGTTTGTAATGGATGATGTACTGTGATATCGAATCTGTTATGTCTCGCAAAAATGGTAATCCTGGGATTGCGATGTATGACATAACAGGCATCTGGGATTAAAAATCCGGGTGTTGACATCTAGTACTTGGATGCTTTATCTTATTTATCTACAATTGCCCTATGTTCTGATTGCTATATGAATTGTCTTGTCCATGCAACGCCCGTCCATCCATCACTATGCCTACCGCACTCGAGTCCTACTGTTTACTGCAATTGTTACTGTTGTCTTTACTTTACCACTGCTATTACTTTACTATTCCTACTACAAAACTGTTACTACTGATAAACTGCTGTGAGCAAGATTGTTTCTAGGTGCAGCTGAATTGACAACTTAGTTGTTAAGGCTTATAAATATTCTTTGGCTCCCCTTGTGTCGAATCAATAAATTGGGTTTCACTTCCCTCGAAAATATTGCGATACACCCCTATACTTGTGGGTCATCAGTCACCGCAGCTAGTATTAGAGCAACTTTGACCTTAGGTTGGAAACCTATTAAATGGGTAGAACCTGTAGAAAAGTATTTTAGCAACGGTAAAGAGTTCTCTAGAATCTGAAACTTCTGCTACTTATGATGCTGCTTCTACCGTGCTTGATAAGAGTGGTTCATTAGGTCCTTTCCTAGATGCTACGATTGCTAGAACTATAGCTGGAAATACTGAAACTCCTAATGAAGACACTACTACACCTGTTAGTTCACCTGAGTCTAGAGAGAGATATGATATTGAAGACGGTTATGTTGAGATGACCGATGAATTTATTAAAGAATGTCAAAACACCTATGATAGGAGTGCTGCTAAGAGTCTCCTTGAGAGGCATACTATTAGACCCAAATTGTCTCCTAATGCTAAGTTTGCTGCTTCTCCCATAAACATTAAACATAAAGATTATGATTTCTCTCTTGATTTATCCTACATAGCTATTGTTGAGAAAGAACCTTTTTATGGGACTAAGAATGAAAGTGCGGTAGCACATATGACTAAGCTTTCTACCATGAGTGGCCTGTTTTCTGATGATATTAAGATGCGTACTTACTTTGTTGCTAAGATTTTCCCCTTTTCACTTAAAGGAGAAGGTAAAACTTGGTTTAATAATTTACCTCCTGGATCTATTGATAGCCTTGATTGCTTGATTAGTACTTTCCTGCAGAAATATTTTCCTCCTAGTGCTAGACATGCTATTTTGCAGGAACTTTTTGATTTTAAACAGGGAGAAAAAGAGATATTGCCTAAATCATGGGCAAGGTTTTGTGCTTTGATTCATGCACAGGCTGGATGTCCATTACCTAAGAATGAGCTTCTTGATATATTTTATAATGGACTAACTTAAGAATCTAGGACATACCTGGATAGTTGTGCTGATTGTGTTTTCAGGAATAGGACTCCCAAGGAAGCCGAGGATTTAATGGCTAAAATAAGCAAGAACTATGAAGATTGGACTCCTCTTGAACGAGCTATACCTGAAACAATTATACCTGAACCAGCTATACCGGCGCCTATACCGTCATCTAAGAAGAGGGGAGTTATTGAATTAAATGATGAAGTGATGAAGGAAGCTAAGAAATATTTTAAGGAGAAGGGAATTAAAGCTGCAGATGTCAAGAATTTACCTCCTATAGAAGAATTATGTAAGCCTATCCCCCATTCATCCACTATTGAGGTACACTCTCTCCAACACTTTGATGAAGGTGATATCCCTTACTCTAAACCACCTGATCAATGCTTAGAAGAATTCGATATTTTTATTGTTAAGCAAGATAATTTTAATAAAAGGGTGCAAAATCATCTAATGGAAAACACTAGAGCTATTGTTGAGTTAAAAGATATTGTGGAAAGAACCACTAATGATGTTAAAATGCTTGTTAAACATTTTCAAATGGTTCAAACTCAAATAGATCAACTTATTAAAGTGCAAAAAGACTTGCTAGTTAATGCTGCCAAAGAAAAACATGCTTATGAAATTAGAACTAGAAATGTTGCTGCTACCCAGGATCCTCTATATACCGAGGTGCATCCCAAAAGAATTGAGCAGGATTCTCAACAAGCTGAAAATAGTGGTACTACTTGATGGGGATATGCCAAAGGGGGTATGCCCAGCAGGACGTTCCGATTGGGCCGAAGGGCCTGTGAGTGCGCCTAGAGGATGGCGACTGGACTACAACGGAAGGAGAGTCCCGTCGACTGGCGACTAGAGGCCCAGGAGCGTAATAGAAGCCCAGTCGGATTAGGTCAAAACCTTCAGATCCTTATCTTGTTCGGTGGTAGCTTGTAAACCCTAGCGAGGTGCCTCATATATAAACCTCCCTAGGGTATCCTAGAGAGACACGTTCCATCATACACCCCCTCAAGCGACTCGCTGCATAGCCGCCGAGCTCGCCACCCCTGTAACTGGCTCTCCAATAATCTAATCTAGCAGGAGTAGGTCTTTACCCTCCGGGGGGCCGAACCTGGGTAAACCCATGTGCATCCGCCCCCATCTCGCACCGCAGATGGCCGCCAACTCTTCCTCACGAAACACTCAATCGCTGCCAGTGGTAGCGATTGCCGTGGCCATTCCATGACAGTGGTGCCCACCGTGGGGCATAGCGGGACTGTCCTGAGTTCTGCGGCGAGACCCTACTCGCTGATCGGTCGGCCGCTCGCCACCGGTCGCATGATCGCCATCGGCGAGATCTTACAGATCCTGCCCAGCAGCTACATCCCGGCGTCACGCCCGGTCACTCACGGCGCGGTGATGCCGGTCGGCTCCATCAACCTCTTCGTCGGCTTCACCGGCGCGGTCGACCCAGCTGCAATGGTGATCGTCGGCGGATCGCCGCCGCACCGTGATCTGTTTTCGGAAGAGCAGGTCTACTCCATCAGGAGCCTCGTCACCGAGTATGACTCGGCCACCAGCGACGCGGTTGAGACTAACGCCGCCACCAACGACGACGCCCTGAACGATGACGCCGACTCCGCGACCCCTGCCTCGGTCGACGGATCCATCACCGCCGCATCACGGGAGGACTCCATCACTCGAGTCTCCAACCCCGAGGACTTCGAGGACTCCTCTATCCTGGGGATCTTTGACTCCGATTCAGGCTCGGAGTCCCCCGAGGATTTTCGCGCCAGATCCAATCACTTCAACACGATCTACATGGCGGGAAACACGGCCGCCCTGCCAGATCCGTCTGCCAAGCCAATCCCGTCGACTGTGACGGCCACGGAGGTGGAGCAAGCCCGCCTGCGGCTCCCGGAGGCGCAACGCAACGAACTCGCCGAGCGCGAGAAATACCGCCTCGAACGAGAGAAGGCGCGGGGACTGTCGCTCTATCACCAGCGCCGCATCAGGACCCGCCTGAACTCCAACGTCCAGGGCCGCGTGCTGAACTTCAACGACGAGAGTGACCCCGCATGCGTAGCCGAGCGCGAATACTACGAGAACGCGCCGCCAGGCGGAAGCAACCCCGCGAGACCACCACCTGGTGCACTGGCAACCGGAGCTCCTCCACCACCCATGGGCCACGCGCCCTCGCCGGACCAACCGCGGATCATCATCTCACCTCAAGCCCGCGACGCCAACGGGCTACCACTATACTCCACCCTGATGGACAACGTCGTCACGGCCGACGCCGCGATCGCCAACCTCGACGTCCAAGGCGATGGCGCGCTACCGATCCATTACGCCAAGGCCCTACTCATTAGGGCCATCGAGCAACAAGTCACGTGAGTCGACCCGCGGAGGCGGATGTACTCCCGCTCATCAGCAAGCAGGGCGGCGTCAAGCGGCCACCCCACCGTGGCCAACGCATTAATTTTCCCACCACCCCAGCCCCTGGTGAACCAACCACGGGCCACCAATACTGTGCTGTCAACGAACGAGCCGCGACCGGCGAATAACACGGTCGTCGCCAACGGGCAGCCCCTTGACGCCCGAACAAACATCATCAACAACCAGGCGTGGTGGTCACGCCAGCCTAACGACCTGAGACACACCCTCACCAACCGTGGTGACCCGAAACCAAGAGGCTCGCTCAATCGAGTCGGGCCGCAATGCTTTGGGCCCATGATTCACGGGGAGAAATACCCCGCCAACTTCAAGGCCCCCAAGGAGATCGAAAAGTACGACCCGACGTACGATCCCACTGTCTGGCTGGACACATACCTCATGGCAATGGGAATCGCAGGCCACACCGACCTGCTCGCCGCTCGCTACCTCCCCCTGATGATGGAGGGTGTGACCCGACAATGGATCAACATGCTCCCTGCCGACAGCATCGATTCCTGGGAAAAAATGCGGGACGCCTTCATCAGGCACTTCGAGGGCTCCTACACCCGTGCCACCACCATAGAGGACCTGGAGCGATGCATCTAGGGACAACGCGAGTCGACTCGCCGCTGGATCCAAATATGGCAAGAACTGTGGATCAATGCCTCCGGCATCCACCCACACACGGCGATACATTCCTTCAAGAACGCGTGCCGGTACGAACCCCTGGTCGCTAAGATCAAGAGGGTCTACCGAATGCTCTACAACATCCCCGACCTCCTCGAGATCGCCAAACGCTACGCGGAGGAGGACCCCAACCAAGACTCCGACGACGAGTTGTGAGGAAGACGCCGCACCAGCATCCACGATAGCGGGCGCCTACGCGACATGTACTACAGCAACACCCGCATCACCGGCAAGCGCCGCACGGACGGGCGAGTCGACTTCATCGCCAACGCCAGCTACGGCCAGCGCGACTCCAAGAACTACCGCCACGATGGAGGAAACTACTGCGACAGTGGCAACTACCGCTCGAACAACACAGCGAGGCCGAAATTCGACCCCGCTGCCCTGCTCAATCAGCCCTGCATCTACCATAGCAGGGAGGGAGAACCCTCCACCCACACCACCGCTGATTGCCAGTCTCTCAAAGAGATTGAGAAGACGAGGCGAGCAAGGGAGGACCCCAATAATAACCCACCTCGTGACAACGGGAACGGTGGCGGCTTCGGCACCGCCGTCGGCTCGCTACACACCTTCACCGGACTCGACACCAAACGCGAGAAGAAGGTGCTCGCCCGCGCGGTCGCCGTCAACGCGGTGACACAAGTCGACATCCCTCGCTTCCTCAACTGGTCCGAGCAGAGTATCACGTGGAGCCGCCAGGACCACGCGCCAAGGATCGAATACCCAGGGTGAGTCGCCCTGGTAGTCAGGCCCAAGGTGGCCAACTACTGGCTGCCCAAGACACTAATGGACGGTGGGAGTTCCATTAACATCCTGTACCTAGACACGTTCAAGAGGTTCCAGCTCCTAGAAACAGCCATTGAGCCAACCCTAACGTCCTTCCACATCATCGTCCCTGGTCGGAAGGCGTACCCGATCGGGAAGGTGACGCTGCCAGTCACCTTCGGCACTCTGGCAAACTACCGCACAGAGAGGATCGTATTCGAGCTGGTGACCTTCCACAGCCCCTACCACTGTGTCCTGGGTCACCAGGCATTCGCAAAATTCATGGCGACCCTGCACTACGCCTACAACATGATGAAGCTCCCTGGGCCAAGCGGCATCATCACCGTCCACGGCGACCCCGACATGGCCATGGAATGCGAAGACAAAGGCGCCGAGCTCGTCGACGTCGTCATCGCCGCGGAAACCGACCATGCGGAGGAGCTCGCGAAATACGTGGGCAACATTAACAAGGATGACCCCACCATCCTGAAGAAACCAACCGCCGTGAACTCCACGTTCGAGGCGACAACGCACACCCGCACCGTCGAGCTCGTCCCAGGCGACTCCAACCAGACGGTCACCATTAGGGCGCACATGAGCCTCGCATAGGAAAGCATGCTCATCGGGTTCCTCCGTGAGAACCACGACATCTTCGCATGGAAGCCATCTGACATGCCAGGTGTCCCAAGGGAACTCGCTAAGCACAAACTCAACGCCGACCCCAAAGTGCGACCAGTAAAGCAGTCGTTACGGCCCTTCAATGAAGAGCGCCGTCGAGCAATCGCCGAAGAAGTTCAGCGCCTGCTAGCCGCAGGCTTCATCTGGCCAATCAAATACTCCAAGTGGCTGGCAAACCCAGTCCTAGTTCCAAAAAACAACAACACATGGAGAATGTGCATTGACTACACCAACCTCAGCAGCACCTGCCCGAAGGAGGAGTTCGTCCTACCACGCATCGATCAGATCATCGACTCGACCGCGGGATCAGAGTCGCTGTGCTTCCTTGACGCTTACTCTGGATATAACCAGATCAAGATGGCAGTCGAGGACGAGGAGAAGACGACGTTCATTACGCCATTCGGCGGCTTCTGCTACACGGCCATGACGTTCGGCCTCAAGAACACAGGCGCCACATACCAGAGGTGCATGCAGGAGTGTCTAGCGAGCCAAATTGGCCGCAACATTCACGTCTACATCGACGATGTGGTGGTAAAATCCACCCGCCAGGACGACCTGCTCGCCGACCTAGCTCAAACCTTCGCAAACCTGCGGAGGTACAACATCAAGCTGAACCCCGGAAAATGCACCTTCGGCGTCCCCACCGGACAACTCCTGGGATATGTAGTCTCTTTGGAATAACTTGGTTTAGGGAGTTGGATGCATGAGCGGAACTCATACTTGGTTGTGGAGGCTAGCAAAAGACTGGGAGTGACAAACTAAGAGAGAAATAATGGCCATAATCATGCAGAGCGACAAAACATCATTGATCAAAGCATAAAGTGATACTACAAGTTGAAAACTAAAGGGTCATAAAGGCTATGGTGACTTGAGATAGTCATAACATGGTGTGAGCATGCGCCAAGTCAACCCAAATAAAACATCAAAGGAGAATACCACTATACTATGCTTTAATATGCTAAAACAACGCATGATTCATCCAAGGCACATTAAGCACTCTCAATTGTTTATAACAAGTCATGCTACAACAAAGAATACTAAGCATAAAGCCAAAACAAAATCAAGCATGGCATGACAAAGCATAGGCCACAGTCAAAAACAAGCTCTTTTTTACCACTTAAGCATGAACTTTCCTACTCTTTTCCAAACCAAACCAAACTATTTGCAAACCAATGTATGAAAGAGGGGGTCCAACCAATTTATTCAGAAAACTAAGCAAACCAAGCAAACGAAAAACCAAAACGAAAACAAAAAAGAAGACGCTCCAAGAACAACACAACTGTGCATGAAACAATAAAAACGAAGCGTTTGGAAGAAACCAGGGATTTTTATTGATGAAGAAGGGGATGCCTTGGGCATCCCCAAGCTTTGACGCTTGTACTTCTTTGATATTTCTTGGGGTGACACGCGTGGCATCCCCAAGCTTGAGCTTTAGTCCATCCTTCATCTCATTACTCATTCCTTCCATACACCTCAAAATTTTCCTTCATACAAAACTTCACACAATCTTTGTTAGCAACATTAGTGCACTCAAGATAAATAAGTCTCAAGGTTCAGTTATAATACCAAATAAACTTCCATTAGAACACTAGCTACTGTAGCACTTCCCTCAAAAAGCTCAATTCCCCAAAAGAACTCAAAAAGGAACCCACAAGAAGCAAATGCAGAAAATAGCAGAAATCTGTCAAAACAGACCAGCAGGTAAAGACGAACTTTTTCGAAGACCTTCTGTTGCTCAAATCAAAAAGTGTTGAACTAACAAAAGTTAGATAACAACCTGGGGCAGAAGAACAAAACATTACAGCTCAATCCGACATACAGAGCTCTCTCACGAATTTTTATGGTGAAGCACAAAAATCTGTTTCGGAAAAGCAACTTCCCAATCATTACTTCTCTCTCATTAGAGGTTACTCTTGGCACAAAAAGCAAATAAAAAGGATAAGGAGAGGTTATTACTGAAGTAATAACTTCCAAGACTCATCTAAAACTTTTGGGTTATCTCCCAATAAGTACTTTTCTTTAACGCCTTTAAGTTAGGCATGATAGTTTGAGAAGATGCTCACATAAGAAATATGAATTGAAGTAAAAGAGAGCATCAAGAAGCAAATTCAAAACACATTTAAGTTTAACCCACTTCGTATGCATAGGAATATTGTAAGAAAATAAATTAAAGAAGCACATAGTAACAAGAATGGGTAGATAAAACAAGAGCAACTTTAAAACTTTCAGCACATAGAGAGGTGTTTCATTACCATAAAAACTTCTACAACCATATTTTCCTCTCTCATAATAATTTTCAGTAGCCTCATGAATAAACTGAACAATATAACTATCACATAAAGCATGCTTTTCATGATCTACAAACACTAGAGCTTTATTATAAACATTCTGAAAAGAATCCTCAGGAACATGACATTCGTCCTCCTTTGGTAAGCATGGGGGACAATCAAATAATGTAAGGGATAAAGAGTTAATCTCATTAGAAGGTAGGCATGGGTAGCTAATCCATTCTTCCTTCTTTTGTTCATCACTCTCCTCCTCTTTTTTCATCTAATGAGATTTTAGGTTCATCAATTTCTTCTTCCATAGGATCCTGCAAGGCATTAGTTTCTTCCATTTGTGGAAAGCATCTATTAAAATATTCAAGAATATAGCCATTTTCATCCTTGTAATTATCAAAGAAAAATTTAAGTATACCATAAACCTCATATTTTTAAGGTGAATCATCAATATTTTCAAGCAAACTAGCAAGTTCAAAAGCACCCTTCCAAGCAATAAATTCTTCAATTTGTTCCGCATCATAAAAGTCATAAATTCCTTCAGCATAAGAAGATATGGTATCATTATCATTATACTCACATTGAAAAGGGAGGTGTTTATACCTCTTTCTGCAACAAGATTTATCACAGCAATAAGTAACATTATAAGTAGAGCACACGTTTCTAGCATTGGTATACAATTTATCAATTAGTTCCCATACGTGTTTCCCTTTTTGTGACAAGCGGTGTTCCTTATAATAATATTTTTGATCTTCCGTGAACCCACCTTGCCAATAAGATTCAGTTTCAAAGAAACCAACCATTGACAACAAGCATGATAAAGCAAGACAATAACAGACCAACGAAAATAACAACTAGAGTAGGAACTAATTTTTTTTTGGGTTTTCAAATAAGAAAGCAAACTTGTAAAACTAATTTTTTTGTGTTTTTGAAAAGAAAGCAAGTTAGTAAAACTATTTTTTTGTGTTTTTGAAGAACGAAACAAGCAAACAAAGCAAAAAGAAACTAAGCAAAACAAAAACAACAAAGTAAAGAGATTGGTTATGAGGGACTCCTCTTGTGAAGATGTCCTTGACTCCCCGGCAACGACGCTAGAAAAGAGCTTGATGTGCTAGTCGTTCGACGTAGAGCTCGTTGGGAACACCAAGAGGAAGGTATGATGAGCACAGCAGCAAGTTTTCCCTTAGTTATGAAACCAAGGTTTAATCGAACCAGTAGGAGCAAGGAAACACCACAAAGGTGTTACTAGCTGAGCTTTGGCAGGGCGCACTACTTGTGCTAGTAGCAACGTGGAGACCTGCACAGCACAACCACAGAACTTTGTCCCCAACTAGCGATGAGGTTGTCAATCTCACCGTGTTTTGCGGAAAACAAAGGATTAAACGTATCGATTGGAAAGAAGTAAAAGTTTGCAGAAAGTAAACACAAATAAGTAAACAATTGTAGATTGTATGTAAAGAAAAAGGACCGAGATCAGTAGTTCACTGGAGGTGGCTCTCCTTAGATAGATAACATGCTGGGTGAACAAATTACAGCGGGGCAAGTGACAAACACCGAGAAAGCAATACGTGCATATACTAATCATCTTGACTCCTTTGAGACTTGATTAGGCATTACAACATAATACATAGACCGCCATCCAACTGCATCTATGACTAATAATCCACCTTCAGGTTATCGTCCGAACCCCCTCCAGTATTAAGTTGCAAGCAACAGATTATTGCTTTGGCATACAACACATCTAGTACCTTAGAGATTTCCGTCACTTCCCCAGATTACCAGAGGCATGAACCCACTATCGAGCATAAATACTAACTCTTGGAGTTGCTAGCATCTACTTGGCCAAGATAGCTACTAACAACGGAAAGCATGCAAGATCACAAATAACAAAGACATGATAGAATCAATAATCAATCTGAAATAGCATCTCAATATCCATCGGATCCCCGCAAACACAACATGTATAATTACAAATAGATGATCTTGATCATGAACGGAGATCACAAGATCTAAACATGAAAGCACAAAGGAGGAGAACCAGCCATCTAGCTACTACATGGATCTGTAATCCAAGGATGAACTACTCACGCATCACACCAAAGGCTTGCATGTTGATGAAGAAGGCCTCCAGGGTGAATTCCCCTCTCCGGCAGGGTGCCAGGAAGAGCTTCAGATCCCCCTGATCTAGGGATGGAGATGACGACGGCTACAAACTCTTTCGTGGATTTTTGATCGGGTACTTAGGGTTTTCGTCCTGAGGGCAATATATAGGCGGAAGGAGAGGCCGAGGGGGTGTCGGGAGCAGCCACACCCCCTGGCGCGCGCCAGGCCTGGCCGCGCGGCCAGGTGGTGTGGTGGCCCCCACGCCCTTCTCTGTCTCATATTTTGGCACTTGATCCCTTCCGAAAAATAGGCACTCTGGCTTTTGTCCCGTCCAATTCCGAGAATATTAATTTTCTGACTTTCCTGGAACCAAAAACAGCAGAAAACAGGCAGCTGGTACTGTGGCTCTTGTTAATAGGTTAGTCCAAGAAATCATATGAAAAGTACTCCAAAGTTGGAACAAAACACAAGAAAGTGGATAAAACCAAGCATGGAACATCAAAAATTATAGATACATTTGCAATGTATCAGCCAACCCCACCAAGTTCGACACCATCGCGTGACTCGGGAAACCCGAGTGCCTATGCGACGTCCAGAAGTTGGCAGGGCGAGTCACGGCCCTTAGTCACTTCATCCCCCGACTAGGCGAGAAGGCAATGCCCCTCTACCGCCTGATGCGCAAGAACCCAATGTTCCAATGGGACGCGGAGGCCGATGACGTACTCAAAGCGCTCAAAGAAGTGCTACTCGTGGCCCTACTACTCGCTGCTCCACTCAAAAAAGAGCCAATGCTCATTTACGTCGTGGCCTCTACTCGAGTCGTCAGCACCGTGATGGTCGTCGAACGACCGGAAGAGGGCAAGGAGCGCCCCATACAATGCCCCATCTACTATATCAGCGAAGTCCTAAAAGACTCACGGCAGCGGTACCCGCAGTACCAAAAACTGGTGTACGTAGTATTCCGAGCATAGCGGCGACTCCCACACTACTTCTAGGAGCACCCAATCACGGTGGTCAACTCCGCCCCCCTGCAAGACATCATACGCAATCGCGAGGCGACCAGGCGAGTTGCTAAGTGGGCCGTTGAAATCGGCATCCACAACATCAAATACGAGCCCTGCAAAGCGATCAAGTCACAAGCCCTGGCTGATTTCCTTGTAGACTGGGAAGAAGCACAACAGCCAGAGAAGCTCCCGTACCTCCACTACTGGTCGCTCCATTTTGACGGCTCCAAGAACGCCGACGGTGCAGGGGCTGGGGTCATACTGACCTCTCCCAAAGGAGACAAGCTCCGCTACGTGCTCCACCTCAACTTCAAGCCCTACACCAACACCATGGCAGAATATGAGGCCCTCCTTCACGGCATGAGAGCCGCTAAGGAGATGAACGTCAACCGGCTACGATGCTATGGAGACTCCGACCTAGTCGCCGGCCAAGTTGCCGGGACGTGCGACGCCGTCTCCCCAACAATGATCGCGTACCGCCAAGCTGTCGACCAGTTGGGAGGACACTTCGACGGCTACTCTGTCGAGTGGATCGATAGGCGCAAAAACAAGGAGGCAGACGCCCTCTCCCGCATCAGATCGACCCAACAAGTGCCACCAGTAGGCGTCTTCCTCGACATCATCCACAAACCGTCGGTCAGCCCACCAAAAGAGATCGACGTCGGGATCCCACTACAACCAGAACCGGCCTTAGTCGCCATGGTTGTGGAACCTAGTGACTGGACAACACCATACGTCGCCTTCTTGGAACATAAACTCCTACCAAGCAATGAGACGGAGGCGTGAATGATCATGCGCCGCTGTAAATCCTTCGTCATCATCAACGGCGAGCTCCATAGACGCAGCGTGACCGGCATGTTCCAGCGCTGCTTACAACCAGAAGAAGGCCGCAAGATCCTCCAAGACATTCACGCTGGCGACTGCGGCCATCACGCCGGTGCCAAGTCGCTAGTCGCCAAGGCCATGCGGCACGGTTATCTACTGGCTCACCGCACACGCCGATGCCACCAACATCGTCCAACGATGCATCGACTGCCAGAAGTACGCCCACCAGACGCACCTCCCTGGCTCGGCACTCAAGACCATCCCCATCACATGGCCATTCGCCGTATGGGGCATGGACATGGTAGGCCCATTCCAGAAGGCCCCGTCTGGCTTCACTCACCTCCTGGTCGCAGTCGACAAGTTCACCAAATGGGTCGAGGCCAAGCCAATAAAAAAGTGCGACGGCAAGACGGCCACCAAGTTCCTACGCGAGCTCATCTACCTGTACGGCTACCCGCATAGCATCATAATAGACAATGGCACCAACTTCGCCAAGGGGGCCATGGCAGAATTCTGTGAAGAACATGGCATACGACTTGACCTCGCATCATTCGCCCACCCAGAGTCAAATGGCCAAGCAGAACGCGCCAACCAGAGCGTCCTCCACGGGCTCAAGCGGCGACTCCAGGTGCCCCTTGAGCGCACCCCAGGATGCTGGGTCGACGAGCTCCCCTCTGTGATATGGGGGATCCGCACCTCCGTCAATCGCTCCACCGGGTTCACACCCTTCTTCATGGTGTATGGCGCCGAGGCCGTAATGCCAACTGACCTGGAGCACGACTCACCTCGAGTCTCCAACTACGTCGAGCCCAAGACAGCATCGATCAACTCGACGAGGCACGCGACCTGGCTCGCTCCCGCACCACCATATACCATTAAGGACTCCGCCGCTACCACAGCCGCCGAGTGCGAACTCGCACCTGCCAGGAAGGCGACCTGGTCCTACGACTGGCCCAAGACAAGAAGGGCATGCACAAACTCTCCCCCCATGGGAGGGGCCGTTCGCCATAGGCCGAGTCCTTGGCAATGATGCCTACTACCTCATCGACATACGGGGTGACGACCAGCCTGAGGTTGGGAGGCCATGTAATGTAAACCTCCTCAGAAAGTTCTATACTTAGAACCTCACATTGTACTCCGCTGGCATATATAATGAAATTCATCCGGATCGCACAAATTGTGTCCACTCGCCATATTCTTGTGCCACTCGCACTCATACATATTAGCAAAACGCTACTTGCGGAAGTCAACCTCTGGTCGAGCGACCGACACGGCTAAGTAGTGCGGCACAAGGGCACTGAAAATATTCGGGCCTTGGGTCGTCCACGAAAACGCCAACCTGGAGCCGCATTTGGAGTCGCCTAGCCCGATTGGCCCACCGGGCAAAGACAACCGGTACACGCTTCCCACAGCGACCTGTCCCTCCCATCCTCGTGCAAAGCGACTCGAACGGTTAAGTACCACACACGGGGACTCCGCAAAACGGGAACCACCACGCGGCTCGGGAACACACCAAGTAAGAGAGCTGCCTAGGACTCGCCAAGCGACTGGCTCTCCGGGCCAAGGGAGGAGATGCATTACAAACAACGCATTCACAACCTGCAACAGGAACATGACCAATGGGGTCGGGCAACACGCTAGGGGACTCGCTTACAAGTTAGTCCTACTCGTGCTCGGGGACTTGCCACTCAGAAGACGCGAGAGATAAAAAACAGTGCCTAACCAAAACAATACACAAAAGTATACAATCGAGTTATACCCCATTAAAGGGCGGACGCGCTCGGGGACTCGCTCAACCAAAAACAAACACACCACACAACCCTAGTCGCAATACGAGTCGATTGACTCCTCTTGGCATATATTGCAAAATACTTTACAGCAGTCGCCACTCGGCATATATCACAAATTGGACAATTACATTGTTTATTCTACATGCCCTGATGAAGAAGCAGTGCCACCCCCTTGACACGAACAAAAGGCTGCCACGGGTTCGTCGGGTACGATGTCAGCGACTTCGACAATGATGATCGGAAGGGCTGCTCCGACTTCATATCGCGATGCTCCGGCTCGGGGTCTCCAGGCGCCAACACCGTCTCCTGGCCCTGATGAAGAAGCAGCGCCACCCTCCTTGACACAAACAAAAGGCTACCACGGGTTCGTCGGGTACGACGTCAGCGACTTCGACAACGACGATCAGAATTGCTGCTCCAACTTCATATCGTGATGCTTCGGCTCGGGGTCGCTAGGTGCCAACACCGTCTCCTAGTACGGCAGCAGATCCCCCAGAGCCAAGACCCGATCGGTGTAAGGGGCAGCCTTTGCGGTCAGCTTCAGCACCTCTGACATATCCACCATGCCGGTCGCTGATGGGTAGCCACTCATCACGTCGTCAAGGTCGAAGTCGTCGGGGAAGTGGGTAAGACCTAAGCTCAACGCTGTGGTGGCCCCGCGCCTGAATGCTGAGCGCGTCATCCACTCCACGACGGCAGGCACCTCCTCTAGATAGCACCACACCTCCGTAAGCCCCCCAGGAATAACTTCGGTGGGGGACATGCCCTGAAGAGCCGCTTGGACGCACAACGCCGAGACCGTGGCCGCGTTCACCATGGCAGTCACGCACTGCGAGGCATTGTAGGTCTGCACCACCGGATCGCTTTGGCCTACCACAGCTGCAAAGTCAGGTGTCAGTGAAACTATGAAACCCCCAAATCAGGGACTCGACAAACGGGTCAGGCAAAGACGGAGACTCACCAAGGAGTTTGCGGCAGTTCTTTGTGACGTGCTTCTCCATGGAGGTTTGCTGGTTTTGCAGCCCCACGATGATGGAATCCGTGGCTCTGCATTCTTCCTCAGCCGTAGCAATGACAGCCTTCGCTCGCTCCTCCGAAGAAACTAAGGCCGCTTTCGCTTCCTCCAAGTCCTAGACCAGGGAGGCTATTCATCCATTCGTCGCGTCCAGCTCGGCGACTGGAACATACCCTTCACAGGCCTTGGAAATCACAGCTGGGAAACCATCTGCAAGAGAAACCATCAACATGCTGTACACCACTAGTTCACACCCAACAGAGGAAAAGAAAGAGAAACAGATACTCACGAATAGTTTCCTAAAGCCGCCGGTTCGCTCTTGTGCTTCTCGCAAGTCACGCTCCAAGCGCTCTCTTGCGGCCTGCCGATCAGTCGACTCCCTTTGCAATTCTCGCAACCAAACAACACACCTCAGCATTTGACAAAACAAAAACCCAGTTCCCAGCCGCTGAAATTCAGCGACCAGGAACTCGGGGACTGGAGAAGGAGAAAGAAACTCAATTCCTAGCCGCCGAAATTTAGCGACTAGGAATTCGGGGACTGGAGAGGAGCGAGAAGTTCAGTTCCCAGACGCTGAAATTCAGCGACTAGGAACTCGGGGACTAGACATACCTGAATAGCAGCGCCGAGCATCCTGTGAAGTTCTCCACGTCAGTCGACGGGATAGTGAAGGAAGTGCGCCCGCGGCGGGACCCAATGTCTGCATCCATGATCTCTGGACTCTGCGGAGACTGGGTGTCCGCCACACCTAGAAACCCCCTCGCCATGAAGCGCGGGAACATCGTTGACGCTCTGGCAGGGGCACTAGTTGTCGGGGCCGGCGCTTCCGGCACGCACGCAGCCAAGACTGGTTCTGATCGTGCCGCCACCACCTCTTCGGCGATAGACGCAGCATCTGGCTCCGCGGTGCTGTCCTTGGCTGCGGCATCGTCGGCACCCCCTTCTGCTTCTTCGTGACTTCCGCGGTCTCCACATCTCCGGCGACCTTTCTCTTCTTGGGGAGGTCGCCCTCTCCCGTGGGGGCGGCCGGAGGAATCTTAGCCACCGAAGGACGGCCAATCTTCTTGACCCCCGACCTGCACGAGTTCCCACAATCAATATAACGACAATACAAAAAGAGTGAGGCGAATCGGGATGAAGGAGCAGTACTCACTTAGCGACCGGGAGGACGTGAAGCCCGGTGCTGATGTCGGCGGGCTTGTCCAACTCGGGACCCAACTTGCGGGTGAGCCCCCTCTCGAAGACGTCTGAAGCCCACGAAACCGGGGGCTTCCTCGACGATGAAGCCACAGTCGCCGGGATCTTCGGCTCTGACGCGGCCGCCCTTGACGGCTGCGGCGACTTGGACGTCATCGCCTCAGCCGCTTCTTGGCTTGGAACCCCTGAGGCCGTCGGCGCAATCTCCGCCAGGGGAACCTCTACCACTACCTCCGTGTCCTCGCCCTCGAACCCCTTTGTCGGGATTGCATCCTTTGGGGCCTTGTGCGAGACTTCGGGGGAACCTTCATCATCGGAGTCATCATCCAACTCGAACACCACCGCCGATTTGGATGGCGACATGGGCCTATTCGCTGGCGACTTGGGCTTGCGTGCGGGCTTCGACGGCGTAGCAGTACGCCGGGACGTGTGCTCCTGCGCGACCTCGTCGCCTCCGTCGTGTTCGTCCAGGCTGCGGCTCGCCTCGAACTCACGTTGTTTCTGCATGCGGGTCTTGCGAGCCACAAGCGCTGGGGGAGGAACCTATTCCTCCTCCCCGTCGCTGTAGGAAGAGTCTCCCTCGGAGTCTTCCTCCAGTTCCTGGGGAGCCTCTTCATCGAGCGGAGGGAGACAACCCTCCAACACCTGAAAAAGCTGAGAACCACCACGAGTAAAACACCAAACGCGGAGACTGAGAACTGAGGTACGGACATAGCGACTGGGAAGATAACTTACTGTGGGGGCTTCATTCTTCACAGGAGTGTACGGGGCGAGCCCGACCGCCACGCTGGTGAACTCTGCATCGATGATCTTCTTCAGGGCGGCCTTGTAATGCTCGGCCTCCCATGATTCCTTGCTGGTTCGGGACGGGTCATGCTTCCCGCTGTATTCATACATCCAGTGCGGCCGAGCTGCCAGCGGAACCAGGCGCCGCTCGAGCCAGCAGTTGTAGAGGTTGATCGGAATCAACCCCTGGTCCTTCAGCTTCTGGTTCTGGTCCATCATTTCCGCGACGGCCATCCGTTGGTCTTCGGGAAGCTTCTTCGGCGCCAACCGGCGAGGCTCGCTCCTCTCGGCGACGAACTCGGGAAGCGCCACCTCGCCGGAGGGAGTGGATTTTTTTACGTAGAACCAGCTCTTCTTCCACTCGCTGGTGGCCTTCTTCGGTAGGAGGAGCTTGACGAAATTGGCCTTCGGCTTCAGTTGGAATGTGACGCCACCTGCGGCCAACATCAAACCACCGGACACCTCACGCCCAATGCGGCCGTGGAAGAGCTCCAACCACAGCGGGAAGTATGGCCTGCAGCCAAGATAGCATTCGCAGAAGGCGACGGAGATTGCCAGCTGCTCGATGCTGTGAGGATCGAGATCCGATGGCTTGATCGCGTAATACGCACAGAAGCGGCGGAAAAAGAATGAAGTGGGGAATCCCAGACCCCTCTCAAGATGGCTAGGGAAGCACATGAATTCGCCGGGTCACGGCTTCGGCTCGGTCTCGGAGGAGGGGGGAACCCGCCAGTTCCCCTTGCAGAGGACTCCGGTGTCCTCGAAGGATTTAAGCTGGGCTGTGGTACACTTGGATTTTCCCCATGAGCCTTTGGGAGGCGCCATCGTGTAGGATCTGGAATCACACGATGCGGAAAAGACAAGTCGGAAGGATGAAGGCAGGGAGATTGGAGACAGGAAGAACGAATGAGGAAGAACGAAGAATGCAGAGAAGGTATGCAGAGCTAAACCATCACTCCCCTTATATGGGAATGCCACCCGCCAAAATCGGGATAGCCGTTACTCACGGTAATTGCGCTAAAGTTACTGTTGGAAATTCCAATGGATAGTTTGACCGGATTTGGTGGTCCAACTCCTTTATTTCACCCGCAACCTGCCAGGCTTTTCCACTCGCCGGAAGGACGACTTGGCAGCAGTAACATTCATTAGGGTGGCGAATGGAAACATGGGGAAATTCTCCTTGCTTCTGATGGAGTCCATCGCCGACTCGACTAGACACCCAAATTGGGCTCGCCTACTCCGAACGCCAAAGGGACGCATGCGCCTGCATCAGCGATGGCCTCGGGGACTACTGATGGGGATATGCCAAAGGGGGTATGCCCAGCAGGACGTTCCGATTGGGTCAAAGGGCCTGTGAGTGCGCCTGGAGGATGGCGACTGGACTACAACGGAAGGAGAGGCCCGGCGACTGGCGACTAGAGGCCCAGGAGCGTAACAGAAGCCCAGTCGGATTAGGTCAAAACCTTCGGATCCTTATCTTGTTTGGTGGTAGCTTGTAAACCCTAGCAAGGTGCCTCATATATAAACCTCCCTAGGGTATCCTAGAGAGACACGTTCCATCATACACCCCCTCAAGCGACTCGCTGCATAGCCGCCGAGCTCGCCACCCCTGTAACTCACTCTCCAATAATCTAATCTAGCAGGAGTAGGTCTTTACCCTCCGGGGGCCGAACCTGGGTAAACCCATGTGCATCCACCCCCATCTCGCACCGCAGATGGCCGCGAACTCTTCCTCACAAAAAACTCAATCGCTGCCAGTGGTAGCGATTGCCATGGCCATTTTCACGACAGTAACGACCATCTGCGGGTGGGCGCCACGAAACCACATAATTGAGCAGGATTCTCAACAAGCTGAAAATAGTGGTACTACTCGTAAGAAAAGAAAAAAGAAACATAAAACTATTGTAGAACCCTCTGAACCTGCTAAAGATCCTAATAGTATATCTATTTCTTATGCTGAAACTGAAAGTGGTAATGAAGAAAATGATGTTCCTGATAAAGAAAAAGTTGAAGAAGAACCTGAAAAGCACACTAAGAATACTAAATACACTAAAGAAGATTTTGTTGCTAAGAAACATGGTAGTGAAAGAGAGCCTTGGGTCCAAAAACCTATGCCTTTCCCTGATAAGAAACACAAGTTAAAGGAAGATGAACACTATAATAAGTTTTGTGAGTGGATGAAACCTTTATTCCTGCAAATTCCTTTGACTAATGCTATTAAATTGCCTCGTTACTCAAAGTATATGAAGGATATTGTCTCGAATAAAAGGAAGATCCCTAACGAAGAAATTTCTACTTTTCTTGCTAATTATTCTTTTAATGGTAAGGTTCCAAAGAAACTTGGAGACCCAGGGATTCCAACTATTCCTTGCTGTATTAAAAATAGTTATGTTAGAACTGCTTTGTGTGATTTGGGAGCATGAGTTAGTGTCATGCCTTTTTCTCTATATAAGAGACTTCAACTAGAAAAACTGATACCAACTGATATATCTTTGCAAATGGCTGATGAATCTACCACTATTCCTATTGGTATATGTGAGGATGTACCTGTTCAAGTGGCTCATAATTGCTTGATATTAACTGATTTTGTTGTGCTTGAAATGCCTGAAGATGATAATATGTCTATTATTCTTGGGAGACCTTTTCTTAATACTGCAGGAGCTGTTATTAATTGTAATCAAGGAAAGGTGACCTTCAATGTTAATGACAAGGAACATACTGTCTATTTACCCAAGAAGATTGATAGGACTTATGGTTTGAATTCAATTGAACATGTTGAGGGCATTCAAGTTGGAGAAATATATTGTCCCATACCACGAGAAAAATTTGAAACTGTTATGATTGGGACCATTGCTATCAAGGTTGAGGTAACATAATCATTAGTGGAATACAAAGTTTTGTTTCATATAAAATTGTTTTGGTAACAAGACCTGATCAACCTTGTTAACAAAAGGATTTCATTGAGCAAAACAAAGTTTTCACCATGATTATCTCCGCTTACTTCTATTCTATCCATTTTAGTTTTCACTTTCGTTTAGTTTTCTTTTCTGTTGTTAGTTGCTTGCATATTAGAGCGTCTTAGACCTTTTGTAGTTCTAGCCTTGTTTTGTCATTGCATCATTCTAGAAAATCTTTTTCTGTCAGAAAATCATTCATCTATGCCTGAAAATTGCTCGAAATAAAGTGTCTCGAAAAATTCCAGAAAGTTCATATTAAATTTTTACGGGAAAAAGGGGCAGAGGAGTGCTTGGAAGGTACCAGGGGGCCCACCAGGCAGGCACACCACCTGGTGGCGCGGCTAGCCTAGGGGTGCGCCTAGCCATGGTGTGGGCCACCCATGGCCCTCCACTCACTCTCTCACTTGCCACTTTCTTCTCTCTCCCGAGTAAACACCAGTTCATTGCTGGAAATCACGTTCTTGCTGTGCTTGCCCTCGATTTTTCGATCTCCTTGCTCAGCCCATCTTTGCTGCTGAAATTTGGAGCATTTGTTCTCCGGTATGTGACTCCTCCGGTTGTCCAAGTATATTTTGTTTAGTGGTTTATATCTTGAGTATTTTGCTGCTGTAGGTGACAGGTTATGAGAGCTTGTAAGCTTGTTTGATGCTTAGAGATATAGTTTTGATGCATGTTTAGGCTTCTACAAGTCCGTGTGAGTAGTGCCCTTCATTATATATTCACTTTGCAATCACTTGTTTAGTAGATGTTTAAATTTCAGAATATCAAACATGAACAACCATACCTTTGGAGAAATATTTGAGAGGGATGCACCCAGGAGGTCAAGGCCCTCAAGATCAGCATCTCAGTTTAGGCCATCATACAATGAAGATCTCATTGCACCTCACATTGGTAATGAAACAGATGATGGGGATGCTCACCCATCTACTTTTCCTTGTTTTACTTTCTTACAAGCTGTAGGGATTCTTGATGATTTCTTGCTACTGATTCAGAGGGTTGGTTTGACCTCATACATGCAAGATGAGAATGAGCAATACTCTTTGCTCACCAAAACTTTTGTTGAGAGCTTCGTTTTTACTAACACGCCCTATCAGTCGACTGTTTCTTTTAGAATCTATAATCTTCCCTTTACCATGTCATTGGAAAGATTTTGCAGTATCATAGGTGTGGGCATGACGGGGACCGTGGAGAATATTCAAGGGCGACCCACTGATTTGCTGGAGCTCTATCGAGGTGTGACCAATGACGACGACCGCGTAGCTCAGCGCGGGAAGATAAGAAATATCCAACTCCCTGCTCTTAGATACTTTGCCTATTATATTGATACTAGAGTTCTTGGTAGGGAGAATACGAGTAATATCTCCAATTATCATTTAGCCTTCCTCGCTGTTGCGCTTAACAATGATACTCGGTACAATCTTGGTTCTCTTATTGCTCGCTGCCTAGCTGCTAGGGGGCCTATCTATGGGGGCATCATCGCTTCATGTATGGTCAATGCATTAGAGCTTTTGGTGGATCCCAATTATACTATATTGGCACCACAAAGGCTTGACCTTGCTGCCATGAAAACACATCACTTCGTGACTGTTGATTCTGATATGGACAGTTTATTATATAGGATGTTGTTTCCTGATGGGGATGAGAGGGAGATCCCTTTGCCGCAATCTACTTTGTTTAGTGTTCACAGGAGGCCGTGGTCGCGCTCCAAGGAGGAGGTGGATGAGCAGCTCTGCTTGCTAGGCTTCCACAGGCAACACCAGGAGGATGTGCCCTCCTACGATTACTCTGCGCATTATGGTGGGGCGTCCTCAAGCTCGCACCAGGACGAGGGTACCTCCTCACCGTACTACGGAGGCGCTCCATCTTGGATATCTTGGGATTGATATCCATTTAGGCCAAAAGCCTAAGCTTGGGGGGAGGTACACCGATATCGCACTCATCTCCATATCATTTTGCGTCGGTACTTTGTATATTCATGTTTCGTTCTCTTTTTAGTTTTCGTTCTTTCTTTGCTTTTGCTTTCTAAAACACAGAAAGACCAAAAATATTTCTGTTGTTTCTCTTTGTTTGCTTCTTTTTCTTTTTTGCCTTGGTTTGCTTTTCCCTTTTCTGCTTTGTTTAAACTATTCGAAAAACCCAAAAAGATTTTTCTTTGCTTGTTCTTCCCTTTTTGGTTCTTGTTTTAAAATCGAAAACACCAAAAATATTTGTTGTTCTTCTTTGGTTTTGTGAGTTTTGTTGCAGGGTTCAGCAGTCCTCAGTGGATATTGGTTTCATGTTATTATTCAAGCCACACAAGTGAAGGGCAATAATGAGGATTAATGAATACTTGGGGTGTGGTAAGAGGCTGGTAACGAACTCTATTTGTTTTCATTTTTGTACATATACTCATCATTGTGGGCATGCTTAGCCTGTTCGTGTAGGGTGTATGTTATTTATGGATGCTTAGTAGTTCTTGCTTTCATATGATTAGTTCCAGCTTGCTAATGGTTTGTAGCATGTCTTATGAATGTTTGCTTGCATTACTCTATTCATAACTTGGTATGACACGGTGGTATCCTCCTCTGAACGTTTCACTTGAATTGACTTGGCACATGGTCACGCATGCATATGACTGAAATAATCAGTTAAGCCTCGATGAATTATTTTGCCTCAGGGGTCTTGAATCACTTTCATGCCATGATTAATCCTGTTTTGTTGCAAGCATGATTATGACAATTACCGCTCTCTCGTTTGTCGCTCCCTTACTATTGCTAGCCTTCACTTACACTGAGTATGTCTTACTCGTGTTTCCAACTCCCTAAAACCAAATATTGCCAAAAGTGTCCACCATACCTACCTATTAGCATTGTTTGCTATTCCGTGCATGTTAAGTATGCCTTGTTTTCTTCCGAATAAAATGTCTGTTTGTTTTGGGAAAGTTAGTTAGTAAAGCTCTCACGAACTTGATGGCACACTTTATTTTCTTGCCCTTAATAAACCTTAACCTTTGCGTCCATCTTTGTTGCGTATATGCTTGCGCTTTTTAAGTTGAAGTTAGCAGAACCATGTATCATGGGGAATGCTTTCAACATTTCACGGGCACTTTGTACCCTATTGATATCATGATTCTTTTGCTTATGGAGCCCGGCGGTGTGAAATAAAAGGGGAACTTGTAAGATCATCGAGTTTGTATATGTGTTAGAAAAACGCCTGGGCCACTAGCCTAATCCATGCCTAATCATGGTGGAAACTTGCATCATAACAATAATGAGCATTCCATGAAGCATCCTCAATAAAAACCTATGCAAATAGCAAATAAAAAGATTGTTGAGTTTCTCATTGTCTGCTTGCCTTATCATTTTGATTATGGGATAGCTCCTGTATCATGTGCAAGGGGAACCCCGTTGGCGGTTCTCTATGATACATATGTACTTACAATGACAAGAGTTACTTGTGACTGAAGTTGAGTAGCATGAGGTCCGGTACTCGTAAGTAAGGGGCATGAGACTTTAGCTTATAGCTTGTCAAGCATATCCTCTTAGTTGTGTCACTTTAAGCTTAACCATTTAAAGATGCTTATGATAGGGGCAATGAGAGCTCAAAGCTAATGAGTACCATACTTTCAGCATTTGGAAGCCTTTCAAACTTTTCAAAACCTTTTTCATTTCCTTGTTGAGTCACCACCTATTCTATGAGCACTTTCTTGAGAGCATAGTTGTCATTCTTAGTATAATGTGCTTGTCTCAAAACTTGATTATTTGTGTTATGATTTTGATGCTTGTATCTTTGATATCTTTACTTCTAGTCTTCACTTGAACTTTAGAGGTGCCTTGGCATTTACAATCAAAGGCAAGCGAGATACCACTCTATCATACCTTGTTATGAGCATTGTAATGTTGCTTATGTTTATGTTTCATGCTACTTATTATTTTTGAGTTAGAATCTCTTCATAGCTTGCAATGCCTATTAAGTAAACTTAGTTGCATACTCCTTATTATGAATTTTCGAAGTACTTGATCACATGCTGAGAATATATACATCATATGAAGCAAATGTGTTCATGAAAGTTTCTTTTATCGCACTCAGTTTTCAACTGAATTGCTTGAGAACAAGCAATAACCTAAGCTTGGGGGGGAGTTGATACGTCCAAAATGTATCTACTTTCCCAAACACTTTTGCTATTGTTTCTCCTCTAAACTTGTGTGATTTGGATGCAACTAACACAGACTGACGCTATTTTCAGCAGAATTACCTTGGTGTCTAGTTTTTGTGCAGAAAATCAACTATCAGGAAAAATCCCGGAAAATATGCCAAAAATCCTATTTTGCCAGAAGACTCACGAAGCTAGAATACGACACGGAGTGGGGCTGGGCCTAGGCCACACCACCTGGCCACGCGGGCTAGGTCTGGCCGCGCTAGGGGGTGGTCTGGCCTCCCTAGACACCCCCTCGGTCTCCCTCTTCGCCTATAAGTTGCCTTCTGACCTAAAAACTTAGGGGGTTCGACGTTTTTCCAGAAAGAGTTCCACTCCACCGCCACCACCAGATTCCACGATTCAGAACCAGAAACTCTGTTCTGGCACCCTGCCGGCACGGGGAATTGGAGGAGATCATCGCTATCATCATCACCATCGCTTCTCCATCGACGATCCATGTTTCCCCCATCTATGAGTGAGTAATCCCCCGATGTAGGCTATGGGGATGGTAGGGATTGGATGAGATCGTTCATGTAATGGCATCAGTTTGTTAGGGCATTGTGCCTAGTATCTACTATTAGTGCTTATTGACTTTGTTGCGTCTTGTTATGCTTAATGCTTGTCACTAGGGCCCGAGTGCCATGATTTCATATCTGAACACGTTATTGATTCATTATGATAGTATTGTTTATGGTCTTACCTGCAAGTTGTATACACACGTTGTTGTCCGGAACCAATGGCCCCGAAGTGACAGAAATTGGATAACCGGAGGGAATGACTTTGATGTGAGGATCACACGTGTTCATGGAGTGTTAATGCTTTGCTCCGGTGCTCTATTAAAAGGAGCATGTTAATTTCCAGTAGTTCCCTTGAGGCCCCGCTGCAAATGGGCTCGCGGGACAAATGATGTTGTGCAAGTTCTCATTGCGAGCATGTATGACTATATATGGAAAACATGCCTAGGATTATCTAGTACTTGGATGCTTTATCTTATTTATCTGCAATTTCCCTATGTTCTGATTGCTATATGAATTGTCTTGTCAATGCAATGCCCGTCCATACATCCCTATGCCTACCGCACTCGAATCCTATTGTTTACTGCAATTGTTACTGTTGTCTTTAATTTACTACTGCTATTACTTTACTATTCCTACTACAAAACTGATGCTACTGATAAACTGCTGTGAGCAAGATTGTTTCCAGGTGCAGCTGAATTGACAACTCAGTTGTTAAGGCTTATAAATATTCTTTGGCTCCCCTTGTCTCGAATCAATAAATTGGGTTTCACTTCCCTCGAAAATACTGCGATACACCCCCTATACTTGTGGGTCATCAGTCACCGCAGCTAGTATTAGAGCAAAAGCTTTGACCTTAGGTTGGAAACCTATTAAATGGGTAGAACCTATAGAAAAGTATTTTAGCAACGGTAAAGAGTTCTCTAGAAATATGATGAGTATTCAATTGAGAATTACATTTTCATGTTTCTAGTGTGGTAATTCTTTATTATAATGCATTTTAGAAAATAATAACGAGTTTCCACTCAGTAGGACTAGTTATAATTACTTACCCACATCAAGGTATGGCATCTCCGTATAAATGCCAGAATGCTCAAGTGTCGAATAGGACTTTAGATGACTATGGAGGTGAATGAATGCATCTTCGCGACAACTTCGGCATATTTTTGATTGCGAACCTTGACTTCTCATCAAGGTTTACAATCATTATGATGTCCAAGTGTTAGCCAGGTACTCTGTTGTGCTTATGCTACCCAAAAAGTTGGGGATAGGTGGAGAAAGGCCATCTAGGGAGGAGAGGTGTTTGGCGGCGGCGTATCAAATTACGGTAATGGAAGCAATAACCATGATATGAAAGAAGAAATTCAAGGAGCTGGAAGGTAGTACTCATACCATTATACCTTGTGATTCCCTAAGTTTAGAGTTTGAGTTAGATCATTCTACTTTTGTGGAGATTAAATCTACTTTAGCTGCCGAATACATGAATCATTATAAGACATTACTCAATACCTATCATAATAGCCATCAAGTTCTAGTCCAGGAGTTGGATATTTTCCCTAAGGATTCTACTAATCCTATAAGGGCAACTGAACGCATAAAGGAATTAGATGAAGAGGTTAGACATCCTAAACCAGCCTTTTCAGGGAATGCATTTGTGGAGCCTAAATTTAATGATCCACAATCTGAAACCTATGCCTATTATTAGCATGAACTTCAGAAACCTTAAGACATAGGATCCAAATTTGGAGTAGAATTTTACATTGGAACTAGGGAGGATCCAATACCCTGTGATTCCGGTATGGAAGAAGAAACCAGTTTCCATACCATGGAACCCTATGATCCATATGGGGGTAGTATCAATCCTATTGACCTGGAAGATTGCATTGGCGGTCATTACGTTATTGGATCAAGGAAAAAGCAGAGAGCACATGTTACTTCGGAAGTGTGTGTTTGAAGGTGGACAATAGAATTCCACGGGAGATCACACATTTTCTTGTCATTTTTCAATGACTGACCTCAGTCTAGGTACTTCTAATCAAGTGTGCGCACCTCTGGATGTTTATATGCTCTAGAAGGCAGTCATCGAACTTCACGTCATTATGGACAGAATTCCAAGAAGCATTAAGAAGAGGGAGAAAAGTTAGAAGGAACAATCTGTAGAAGTAGAGGGTGGGATGATGTACACATCGGTAATGCGTATTATAGTGTTTGAGAGGCATGATGTAATAGGTGAGAGTATGCTCACATTGGGCAAGTGAGGTCTTGTAATATACATGTATTGTATTAGGTGAGAGTCATGGCGTAGTTGTGAGGATTGTTAGTAATAGCTTATAAAAGAACCATGTATAATACATGGTATATGTTTGGTTTTTATTTTCATTTGGTTCTTGATTTCCTTGTGTGACTAGCACTTTGCAGAGGGTTGATCTTAGAAAACATATGCATGATGTAAGTATGAGTATTCGCTTTATGTAACAGGACTAGAGGGGTATGGATACAGGAGTAGAAGCTGGGTCTGAAGGACAACGTGTGGAGGAAGAAGCTCAGCAGAAGGAAAGCAATGAATATCTAATCACAAATGGATCACTATCAACTCGTCCATTGATGGGGGAAAATTTCATGCAATACATGCAAATGGTGCAAGAGTACCAGAAGAAGTTCATGCAGGAGGTACTTAAACAAGTTGGATCCGGAAAAGAAACTAAAGATACAAGAAAAAGCCTTTCTGATTTCCAAAATGACAAACCAATTACTTTTGCATAGGCATCGGAACCTGTGGATGCAGAGGACTAGCTGACAGATACAAAAAGGAAGCTTAAAACAGTTTGATGCAATGATGAGGAGAAGTTGCATTATGCAACATTTCTTCTATCAGGACCAGCCACGAATTGGTGGGAGAATCAATTAGCATTAAACACAGAGAAGAGGTATTCACCTGGGAAGAGTTCAAGCAGAAGTTTTGTGAGTACCATGTTCCAAGAGTATTATGGAGTTTAAGAGGAGAGAATTCGAGGACCTACAGCAAAAAAAACGCAGCCGTGATGAAAGATATTACAGAATTTAGTCAGTTATCTCATTATGCTATTGGTGAGGTAAACACAGAGGAGAACCGCAAGAAAAGGTTCTTGAGGGGACTAATCCCTTACATGAAGATGAAGATACGGGTGGCTGCAACACGACGTTTTCAAGAATTGATTGATGCAGCAATTACCTTTGAGGACGATTACAAGATCCTACTGGAAGAGAGGAAGAAATTGGCCAAGAAAAGAGCTATGAATGAGCCAAAGAAGTTTCAATCTCCTATGTCAACACCAAACTTAAGTTTTATACCCATACTCATACCCACAAGAGGTACATCAAATCACGAGGGTTCAAAATAGAGGAAACGAATCATATGCAATAAGTGCGGATCCCCATGTCACATCAGGAGGAAATGATGGAAGTCCGAATTGGTGTGCTATGAATGTGGTCTAGACAGACATAAGAGACCTGATTGTCCCAACAGGTTAGTTACTCGAGGAATAGGATCATCATCAAGAGGTGGAAACTATGGAATGACACCGACAAGACCATGATAGGTATGTTTAGCAATAGTAGTTCTTCGTCGATAATGTTGTTCAAGGTCAAAAGCAGACTCGTGAAGCATTTAGAGGTAGTATATATTTAACATTAGGTATTCATCACATCCAAAACCAAAGAGTAGGATAAACTTAAGGATTGCAAGGTTCATAAGAACATCACTCTAGATGAAAGGATTCCGGGAAGAAGGAAGAAAATTTAAGACGAGTCTATCCAAAACATTCCCTGAACAAGAAACCACAAAATTCGGGATGAAATTTAATTGAAGGAGGGAAGAATGTAACATCCCAGCATTTAAGACTAAACGAAGGGTAGATTTAGGATTTTGTGCATTTGCATGCATGCATCTGAAAATTGAGGTAAATTTTTCGCCAAACAAAACCCTAGGGAGATCAGAGTTTCTTTCACCACTTTGAGTTAGGATTTATCTCTTAGGAGTGTTTGCTATAAATTCTGACATGATCCTTAGGAATTATAATGAATTTGGGTGAATAATTTGAATTCATATTTAAAATTTGAATCATTTGAAAAAGATTTGAAAGATTGAAGTAATTAGTGTTTATTTGATTCTAGAAAGAACTAGTTAATATTGTTTGAATATTTAATAGTTATAAAACAATTAAGAGAATAGAAAAAATACAAAAAGTATAACTAAAATAGTCATTTCTTAATTCTTTCCTTTTTCCAATAACAATAACATAAATACTTCAATATAAAGAAAAGATTTCAATAACCAAATAAGAAAGCCTTTATTACATGATATATGATATTACAATATATTACATCTATACAAATAAAAAGGAAGTTACAAAAGAATAAACAGTAGATATTTCAAAACACACACTAGGAAGTTCAACTTTATTAATTTGGACAAATATTACATTGTCTTTACAACAAATAAATGAATACATTACAAAAGAATAAAAATAAAACTACAAAAATTTGAAAATAAAATAGTCTTAATCTAAAGCTTTATATTATGAAGATTCTCTTCTTAAGCTTGAATACCTGCAACACAAAATAGAAATACAAACAATGATGAAAGAATAAGAAATGGTTAGTGTATTAGTTTTACTCTCAGAATTGTAGTGAGATGCACTGCTATATCATCACTGAGTATTTGGAATTGGGCCAAAGTTGTATTTCTGCTCTTATCAGAGTTGCCTCAGACTAGTGCATCATTGGCCTGAGAGGGGCAAGTTTCACCATCAAATAAACAATTGGAAGCACAGCAATAAGGATCAAGCCAAGATAATACGAAGCCACCCAAGTACCTCCATAGTAAAGACCTTTCAAGTAGAGCTCATCCATAGGCACAAGGTCCAAGGAATGGAAATTTGCACCATATGGGGCTCGGCTATAAGCAGCTTACTCACATACCAGTGATGTGTTGTCCATCTCAACCCAGCAGTATAAAAACCAGAGCATAACCATATCAAGGCAAAATGCTTGCTTCTTTCTCTATTCCAAAAACCTATTAGAGGATATCACAATTCATAGAACTAGCACTAGTCTTCTCTCAAGAACACTTAAGAACACCACCATATGATCCATTTCCACACACCCAACAGCTCAAGAAAGAGCATGCCAACATCACAAGCTGAAGGTCAGGCTAAACCAGGAAAAGAAGTAGTTCGGCTGGGAGAGGAAACTGTAGAAGATCAAAAAGCTCATGTACAGTGGAACAACCTCCAGAAGAGCATCAAGTAGAAACCTAAAAAAGCACTCAGCTCTGCATCATATACTTTTGTTGTTCTTGCATCAAAATAATCAAAGGGGAATAGGATGTTACAAACCAATCTCTATTCACCCACCATGCAACTAGAGCTTGTCTAGGAGGATTTGGGGAATAGTTTTCTCTCAGAACTGCATAGAAATGTTATGTAGATTCATCCTAGAGGTTGTGGAAATCACAAACTAGCATATGTTCCAATTGAAGATTAAGCCTCAGCCCTTAGCATCATAGGCAACAGAGTTGAAGTAAACAAGTTATGCTAGCTTAACAGCCCCATTATGCACTCTCTAAACTTAGAGGCACCACAATAGTAGTTTAAAGCCACACAGTTATATATCATTTTCCTAGAAGTGCTAGCTAGGAATCATATAATTATTGACTTTCATTCGGATAGTATAAACATACATAGCCATCAATTCCACTTGCAATAACATTTATATCATATTCCCATAAAATGATCTAGGAATCAAATTTCATTCCTGCTGACTCGTGTACTAACGAGCTCGTTGGGGAACCCCAAGAGGAAGGTATGATGAGCACAACGGTAAGTTTTCCCTCAGTTATGAAACCAAGGTTATCAATCCCGTAGGATCAAGGAAACACCCCAAAGGTGTAGCTAGCTGAACTTTGGCAGGGCGCACTACTGGTGCCAGCAGCAATGTGGAGACCTGCACAACACTACCACAGAACTCTGTCCCCAACTTGCGATGAGGTTGTCAATCTCACCGATTTTGCTGAAAACAAAGGATTAAACGTATCGAGTGGAAGAAACTAATAGTTTGCAGAAAGTAAACATAAAACATTAAACAGTAGATTGTAGATTGATAGTAAAAGAAAGGACCATGGTCCATAGTTCACTAGAGGTGGCTCTCCTTAAGATAGATGACATGCTGGGTGAACAAATTACAGCGGGGAAATTGACAAACATCGAGAAAGCATACAAGCATATACTACTCATCTTGACTCCTTTGAGATTCGATTGGGCATTACAACATTATACATAGACCACCATCCAACTGCATCTATGACTAATAATCCACCTTCACGTCATCATCCGAACCCCCTCCAGTATTAAGTTGCAAGCAACGGATAATTGGATTACAAATTGCGTGTAAAGTAAACAACACGATTGTTCTATGAACAAAGGATTGTTGTTTTCTCCCTAATAGTAACAGCACATCTAGTACCTTAGAGATTTCTGTCACTTCCCCAGATTACCAGAGGCATGAACCCACTATCGAGCATAAATACTAACTCTTGTAGTTGCTAGCATCTACTTGGCCAAGATATCTACTAAAAACGGAAAGCATGCAAGATCACAAATAACAAAGACATGATATAATCAATAATCAATTTGAAATAGCATCTCAATATCCATCGGATCCCCGCAAACACAACATGTAGAATTACAAATAGATGATATTGATCATGAACGGAGCTCACAAGATGTAAACATGATAGCACAAAGGAGGAGAACCAGTCATCTAGCTACTACATGGACCCGTAGTCCAGAGATGAACTACTCACACATCACATCGGAGGCTTGCATGATGAGAAGAAGGCCTCCAGGGTGAATTCCCCTCTCCAGCAGGGTGCTGGGAAGAGCTTCAGATCTCTCCCGATCTAGGTATGGAGATGACGGCGGCTATAGACTCTTTCGTGGAATTTTGATCGGGTACTTAGGGTTTCTGTATCGGAGGCAACTTATAGGCGGAAGGAGAGGCCGAGGGGGTGCCTGGGGCGGCCAGACCACCCCCTAGCGCGGGCCAGGCCTGGCTGCGCGACTAGGTGGTGTGGCCGGGCCCCAGCCCCTCTCCGTCTCGTATTCTGGCTCCAGGTGTCCCTCAGTGAAAAACTGACTTTGGCTTTTGTCCCGTCAAATTCCGAGAATATTCATTTTCTCACTTTCCTGGAACCAAAAACAATAGAAAACAGGCAGCTGGCGCTGTGGCTCTTGTTAATAGGTTAGTCCAAGAAATCATATGAAAAGTACTCCAAAGTGTGGACAAAACACAAGAAAGTAGATAAAACCAAGCATGGAACATCAAAAATTATGGATACGTTAGCAACGTATCAACATCCCCAATCTTAACTCCTGCTCGTCCTCGAGTAGGTAAGTGATAAAAAGAAAGAATAATTTTTTAGGTGACATGCACCATCATAAACTTGATCAAAGTATTTGTAAAACATTCGAAGCTAGGATCATAGTACTTCAATCATAACATGAAAGACAAAGTTCTAGCAATAAGACAAAGAAACTATGTTGCAACATGAAAAGGCACAAACAAAAGATTCATGAATAACAATGCTTTGCAAGATGTTTGTTTGTTTCACATAAACAAAACATAGCATAGTGGCATTCAACTTGTCCCTCATAGAGTAGCAAACATAAATTCATAGGACACCTTCAAAGTTCATAAGAGTGACTAGATACAAATAGTTTAAAACAAGCAATATCAAAGTTATGCATCAATCAACAAGTCTTGGGACAATGCACATAGAACTAAGAATGGTCACTATGCTCTCAAAGTAGGTGCATAAAGATAGAAGGTGGAGACTCAGCATAAACGTAAAAGAAAGGCCTTCATAGAAGGAAGTAGGGATTCAACTCTCATAAAGAGCTTCCAAAAATTAGGGCACTTATTAGCTTTCAGCTCTCATTGCCCCTATCATAAGCATCTTGAAGGTGATTAAGGTTAAAGTGACACAACTAAGAGGATATGCTTGACAAGTTATAAGCCAAAATCTCATGCCCCTTACTTACGAAGACCGAACCTCATGCTACTCAACTTTAGTCACAAGTAAGCTCTTGTCATTGTAAGTACATATGTATCATAGAGAACCGCCAACGGGGTACCCCTTGCACATGATACAGGAGCTATCCCATAATCAAAATGACAAGGCAAGCAGACAATGAGCATCTCAGTGATCTTTTTATTTTCTATTTGCATAGGTTTTTATTGAGGATGCTTCATAGATTTCTCCTTATGGTTATGCTGCAAGTTTCCACCATGATTAGGCATGGCTTAGGCTAGCGGCCCACGCGTTTCTCTAACACAAATACAAACTCCATGATCTTACAAGTTCCCCTTTTATTTCACACCACCGAGATCCATAAATAAAAGAACATGATATCAACGGGGTACAAAGTATAGGTGCAATGTTGAAAGCGTTCCCCATGATACATGGTTCTGCTAACTTCAACTTATAAAGCGCAAGCATATATGCAACAAAGATGGACACAATGGTTCAAGTTTATTAAATGCAAGAATGTAAAGTGTGCCATCAAGTTCGTGAGAGCTTTAATCACTAGTTTTCTCATAACAAGTTAAATTCGGAAGGTATATAAAAACATGAATATACTTGGAATAGCATATGCTAGTAGGTAGGTATGGTGGACTCTTTGGAATAACTTGGTTTTAGGAGTTGGATGCATGAGTGAAACTCATACTTGGTTACGAAGGCTAGCAAAAGACTAGGAGCGACAAACTAAGAGAGCAATAATGGCCATAATCATGCAGAGTGACAAAACATCATTAATCAAAGCATAAAGTGATACTACAAGTTGAAAACTAAATGATCATAAAGGCTATGGTGACTTGGGATAGTCATAACATGGTGTGAGCATGTGCCAAGTCAACCCAAATAAAGCATCAAAGGAAAATACCACAATACTATGCCTTAATATGGTAAAACAACGCATGATTCGTCAAAGGCACATTAAGCAATCTCAATTGTTTATAACAAGTCATGCTACAGCAAAGAATACTAAGTATAAAGCCAAAACAATATCGAGCATGGCATGACAAAGCATAGGCCACAGTCAAAGACAAGCTCTCTTTACCACTTAAGCATGAACTTTCCTACTCTTTTTCCAACCCAAACCAAACTATTTGAAAACCAATGTATGAAAGAGGGGGTCCAACCAATTTATTCAGCAAACTAAGCAAACCAAGCAAACGAAAGAACAAAAACGAAAAACGAAGACGCTCCAAGAACAACACAACTGTGCATGAAACAATAAAAATAAAGTGTTTGGAAGAAACCTACGATTTTTATTGATAAAGAAGGCGATGTCTTGGGAATCCCCAAGCTTTGACGCTTGTACTTCTTGGATATTTCTTGGGGTGACACGTGTGGCATCCCCAAGCTTGAGCTTTAGTCCATTCTTCATCTCATTACTCATTCCTTCCATACACCTGAAATTTTTCCTTCATATAAAACTTCACACAATCTTTATTAGCAATATTAGTGCACTCAAGATAATAAGTCATTAGGTTCAGTTCCAACACCAATAAAACTTCCATTAAAACACAAGATACTGTATCACGTCCCTCAAAAAGCTCAATTCCCCAAAAGAACTCAAAAAGGAACAAACAAGAAGCAAATACAGAAAATGACAGAAATCTGTCAAAACAGACCAGCAGGTAAATACGGATTTTTTCGAAGACCTTATGTTGCTCAAATCGAAAAGTGTTGAATTAAATAAAGTTAGATAACAACCTGGGTCAGAAGCACAAAAATTCACGCCTCAAAATGACGTATAGAGATTTTACACGAATTTTTACGGTGAAACATAGAAATCTGTTTCGGGACAGCAACTTTCCCAATCATTACTTCTCTCTCATTAGAGGTTAATCTTGGCACAAAAAGCAAATAAAAAGGATAAGGAGCGGACTCATCTAAAACTTTTGGGTTATCTCCCAATAAGTACTTTTCTTTAACGCCTTTAAGTTAGGCATAAGAAGCAAGAAAAATGATCAAGTGTTTCAAATCAAGAAGCATTAAGAGCAAATTTTGTTTTCATAGGAGAAGCAAAAGAAATATAATCTCTCTCCTTAGGGAAGTGTTCTATACCTTTCTTGAGTGGGAGTTTATATTTAATGGTGCCTTCTTTCATATCAATAATGGCACCAACAGTTCTAAGAAAAGGTCTTCCCAAAGTAATAGGACAAGAAGCATTGCATTCAACACCCAAAACATAGATGTCAATGGGGACATAGGCATTGTTAACCATAATAAGAACATCATTAATACTCCCCATGAGTTTCTTTTTAGCATTATCATCAAGTGGGACATTCAAATAACAATCTTCAAGTGGTGGCAAATCAAGCATATCATAAATCCTTCAAGGCATAATATAAACACTACTATCGAGATCACATAAAGCTTTGAAATCAAAATCATTCACTTTCATATTAATGATGGGTTCCCAACCATCTTCTTTTTTTATAGGAATAGAAGCTTTATGTTTCATCTTTTCTTCTTTGATCTTATGAGAGCATCAGTAATGCGTTTTGTAAAGGTCATGTTCATAGCACTAGCATTAAGACTTTTAGCAAGTTTTTGTAGGAACTTAATAACTTCAGAGATATTGCAACCATCAAGTTCAAAATCATAAATATCATCTAAAGTAGTAGAGCTATTACTAGCCTCAACACTAGTGGTAGTGATAGTAGAAACACTAATGTTTCTAGCAATTTCATCTTCTGTTTCCCACTTAGCATGCAATTCAACTAATAGTCTAACATTTTCATCAATTCTCACTTGTATGGCATTAGTAGCTACAAAGGGATTATCAATAGTTTCAGGTTTAGCAGCCATTTTATTCAAAGATGATTGAGCTTTAGCCAATGATGCTATATTTCTTTCAGCATTAGAGAGTTTTTCCTCAATAGTTTTTGATGGGGATATGCCGAATGGGGTATGCCCAGCAGGACGTTCCGATTGGGCCAAAAGGCCTAGTGAGTGGGCCTGTAGGACGACGACTGGAATGCGACTAAAGGGAAGGCCCAGCGACTGGAGACTGGAGGCCCAGGAGCATACTAGAAGCCTAGTCGCATTAGGTCAAAACCTCCGAATCCTTATCTTGTTCGGTTGTAGCTTGTAAACCCTAGCGAGGTGCCTCATATATAAACCTCCCTAGGGTATCATGCGGACTTACGTTCGATCATACACCCTTCAAGCGACTCGCAGCTTAGACGCCGAGCTCGCCACCCCTGTAACTCTCTCTCCAATAATCTAATCTAGCAGGAGTAGGTCTTTACCCTCTAGGGGCCCGAACCTAGGTAAACTGATGTGCATCCGCCCCCATCTCGCACCACAGATGGCCGCCAGCTCTCGCCCCCGATTCAATCAATCGCTGCCTACTGCAGTGATTGCCGTGGCCATTTCCACGACAGTGGCGTGCCCACCGTGGGGCCTAGCAGGACTGGCCTGAGTTCTACGGCGAGACCCTATTCGCTGATCGATCGGCCGCTCGCCACCGGCCGCATGATTGCCATCAGCAGGATCTTACAGATCCTTCCCAGCAACTACATCCCGGCATCATGCCCGGTCACTCACGGTGCGGTGATGCCGGTCGGCTCCATCAACCTCACCTAAACTCCAACGTCCAGGGCCACGTCCTGAACTTCAATGACGAAAGCGACCCTGCACTCGTACAATCAGCAATACGCTACCCACGGAAGTCAACCTTTGGTCGAGCGACCGGCACGGCTAAGTAGTGCAGCCCAAGGGCACCGAAAATACTCGGGCCTTGGGACGTCCACGAAAATGCCAACCCGGAGCCACCATCGGAGTCGCATAGCTCGACTGGCCCACCGGGCCAAGACGACCGGTATACGCTTCTCACAGTAACCTGTCCTTCCCATCCTCGCGCAAAGCGACTCGAACGGTTAAGTACCACGCACGGGGACTCCGCAAGAATGGAATCCTCACGCGGCTCGAGAACACACCAAGTAAGAGAGCTGCCTTGGACTCGCCCAGCGACTGGCTCTCCGAGCCAGGGGAAGAGACGCGTTACAAACAATGCAATAACAACTTACAATAGGAACGCGCCCAATACGGCTAAGCACTACGCTCTGGGACTCGCCTGCAAACAAAACCATTCGCGCTCGGGGACTCGCCCCTTCAGGAGACGCAAAGGATAAACAAAACACCATAAAAGAAAGCACATATGTAGACAATCGAGTTATACCCCATTAATGGGCGGATGCGCTCGGGGACTCGCTCAAACCAAAAAATAAACACACCACACAATAATGGTCGCATTACAAGTCGATTGACTCCTCTTACCCAAAATATCGTTCATATTACAAAAGTCGCCACTTGGCATATATTACAAACTGCCTAACGATACTATCTATTCCGCAGGTCCTGACGAAGAAGCACCACCATCATCCTTGACATGAACGAAAGGCTGCCACGGGTTCGTCGGGTAGGTCGTTAGCGACTTCGACAACGCCGACCGGAAGGGTTTCCGACTTCATGTCGCGATGCTCCGGCTCGGGGTCGCTAGGCGCCAATACCGTTTCCTGGTATGGCAGAAGGTCCCCCATCGCCAACACCCGATCAGCAAAAGGGGCAGCCTTGGTAGTCAGCTTCAGCTTCTCTGACATCTCCACCATGCCAGTCGCCGAAGGGTAGCCGCTGGTGATGTCGTCGAGGTCGAAATCATCGGGGAAGTGGGCGAGACCTAGGCTCAATGCCGTGGTGGCCCCGCGCCTGAAAGCCGAGCGTGCCATCCACTCCACAACGTCGGGCACCTCCTCCAGATAGCGCCACACTTCTGTAAGTCCCCCAGGAATAACCTCGATGGGGGACATCCCTTGAAGGACAGCTTGGACGCACAACGCCAAGGCAGTGGCCGCGTTCACCATGGCAGTCACGCACTGTGAGGCGTTGAAGGTCTAAACCACCGGGTCGCTTTGTCCTATCATAGCTACAACATCAGACATCAGTGACACTATGGATTGCCCCACTCAGGGACTCGCCAAACGTGTTAAGCAAAAAACGAAGACTTACCAAGAAGCTTGCGGCAGTTCTCGGTGACATGCTTCTCTAGGGCGATCGTTCTGTAGCCCCATGATGATCGAGTCCACGGCCTTGCACTCCTCTTCAGCCGCGGCGACTACAGCCTTCGCTCGATCCTTAGATGAAATTGAGGCCGCTTTCGCCCCCTCCAATTCCTAGATCAGTGAGGCAATTCGCCCATTCGCCGCGTCTAGCTCGGCGACTAGAACATACCCTTCACGGGCCTTGGAAATGGCAGCCGGAAGACCATCTGGAAAGAAAAGGGACAAATCATCAACACGCCGGCACACCAACAGTTCACAACTGAAAAAAAACAAGTACTTACCAACAGTCTCCTGGAGTCGCCGGTTTGCTTCCTGCGCCATGCGCAGATCCTGCTCCAGACGCTCCCTCGCGGCCTGTCGGTCGGTCGACTCCCTCTACAAACCCTACAAAAGTAACAAAAATCAGTACTTACCAAGAACAATATTCAGCTCCGAGCCGCTGAAATTCAGCAACTAGGAAGTTGGGGACTGGAGAGTAGAAAGAAATTCAGTTCCTAGCCGCCAAAATTCAGCGACCAGGAACTCGGGGACTAGAGAGTAGAAGAAACTCAGTACCTAGCTGCTGAAATTCAGCAGCTAGGAACTCGGGGACTGGACGTACCTGAATGGCGGCGCCAAGCATCTTGTGGAGCTCTCCGACGTCAGTCGACGGTACCGTGAAGGAGGTGCGCCCTCGACGGGACCCAATGTCTTCATCGACGATCTCCGGGCTATGTGGAGACTAGTTGTCCGCCGCGCCTGGAAACCCCCTCGCCATGAAGCGCGGGAATGTTGCCGACGCCCTAGCTGGTGCACTGGTCGTCGGAGCTGGCGCTTCCATCGCAGGAGCGACCATGACTGGCTCTGACCGCGCTGCCGCCACTTCTTCGGCGACTGCAGCGAGGTAGCACTCCTTGGCGCTATCCATCGCCACGACATTGTCGGCACCGCCCTTCTTCCTCTTCGCGCCCTCCGCAGTCACCGCATCTCCAGCAGATTTCCTCTTCTTGGGGAGGTCGCCCTCTCCCGTGGTGGCGACCGGCGGAATCTTCGCCACTAAAGGACGACCAATCTTCTTGGCTCTAGACCTGCCAAAACCTCCAAAGTCAACACAGTGACAGCACAAAAACGAGACACGACTCGGAATGGAGAAGCTAATACTTACTTAGCGACTGGAAGAACACGTAGCCCGGTGCTGATGTGGGCGGGCTTGTCTAGTTCTCCGCCCAGCTTGCGCGTAAGACCCCTCTCAAAGACATCTGAAGCCCATGACACCACGGGCTTCCTTGATGATGAAGCCACGGTCGCCAGAATTTCTGGCTCCGGAGACGCGGCCGCCCTTGAAGGTTGCGGTGATCTCGGCACCACGGCCTCAGTCGCCTCCTGGCTTCGGTCCCTCGAAGCTTCAGGAACAATCACCGCCAGAGGGATTTCCACGGCCACCTCGGTGTCCTCGTCCCCCAATCCCTTCATCGGAATCGCATCCTCTGGGATCTTGTGCGAAGAATCAGGGGAGCCATCGTCATCGGAGTTGTCATCAGAGTCAAACACCGCCGACGACCTTGGCGGTGACGCTGGCTTCTTCGCTGGTGACATTGGTCTACGCGCGGGCTTCACCGGCGTGGCTGTGCGCTAAGACGTGTGCTCTTGCATGATTTCGTCACCCCCTTCATGTTCATCAAGGCTGTGACTCACCTCGAAATCGCGCTGCTTCTGCATGCGAGTCTTGCAGGCCGTAGGCGCTGGGGGGGGACCTCCTCCTCCTCCTCCTCCTCCTTGTCGCTCCGGAGGAGTCTTCCTTGGAGGCCTCTTCGAGCTCCCGGGGAACCTCTTCGTCAAGCGGAGGGAGCCAACCCTCCAGCACCTGGAACAACTGAGAACAACCACCAAGGAATATCAAATGATGCGACTGTGAATCACATTGCAAAAATGGCGACTAGAAGGAAAACTTACCGTGGGGGCTTCATTCTTCACGGGAGTGTCCGGGGCGAGCCCGCCCGATGTGGTTGTCAATTCTGCATCGGTGATCTTCTTCAAGGCAGCCTTGTAGTTTTCGATCTCCCACAACTCTTTGCTGGTCTAGGAGGGATCGTGTTTCCCGCTGTACTCATACATCCAATGCGGCCGAACCGCTAGCGGAACCAGACGCCGCCCGAGCCAACAGTTGTAGAGGTTGACCGAGGACAACCCCTGATCCTTCAATCTCTGGATCTGGTCCATCATTTCCGTGATGGCCATCCTCTGGTCTTCCGGAAGCTTCTTCGCCGCCAGTCGGCGAGGCTCGCTCCTTTCTGCGACGAACTCGGGGAGCGCTACTTCGCCGGAGGGAGTGGACCCTTTGACGTAGAACCAACTCTTCTTCCACTCGCTCACGGCCTTCTTCGGCAGCAGAAGCTTGATGAAGTTGGCCTTCGGCTTCAACTGGAACGTGACGCCGCCGGCCGCAAACATCAAACCGCCGGCCACCTCGCGCCCGATGCGGCTGTGGAAGAGCTCCAGCCACAGCGGGAAGTATGGCCTGTAGCCCAGATAGCATTCGCAGAAGGCGACAAAGATTGCCAGCTGCTCGATGCTATGGGGGCCAAGATCTGATGGCTTGATTACGTAATATGCGCAAAAATGCCGGAAGAACAGTGAGGTGGGGAATCCTAAACCTCTCTCTAGGTGGCTCGGGAATCAAATGAACTCGCCGGCCCGCGGCTTTGGCTCGATCTCGGAGGAAGCAGGGATTCGCCAGTTCCCCTTGTGGAGGACTCCGGCGTCCTCGAAGGACTTGAGTTGGGCCGTGGTGCACTTGGATTTCCCCCATGAACCTTTGGGTGGTGCCATTGGGAAGGATGTGGAGTCGCTCGGTGCGGAAGGATCGGATCGAAGGAAGACAGAAAGAATGAATACGTGAGAATGAAGAATGCAGGGAAGGATCTGCAAGGCTTATTTGCCACTCCCCTTATACGCTACCCGCCAAATTCAGGGTAGCCGTTACCTGCGGTAATTACGCCGAAGTTACCGTTGGAATATCCAATGGATAGTTTGACCAGGTTGATGGTCCAACTCTTCCATTCCACTCACTAGAAACTAGTCCTGCCTACTCGCCGAAGCAGTGACTTGACAGCCATGACATTCATCGGAGCAACGACTGGGAGCCTGGGGAAAATTTCCTTGGTTTCAGTGGAGTCCATTGCTGATTTGACTGGGCGTCCAAATTGGACTCGCCTACTCCGACTGCCAAATGACCACCTGCGTTTGATTCCACGATGGCCTCGGGGACTACTGATGGGGATATGCCGAATGGGGTATGCCTAGCAGGACGTTCCGATTCGGCCAAAAGGCCTCGCGAGTGGGCCTGCAGGACGGCGTCTGGAATGCGACTAAAGGGAAGGCCCGGCGACTGGAGACTAGAGGGCCATGAGCGTACCAGAAGCCCAGTCAGATTAGGTCAAAACCTCCGAATCCTTATCTTGTTCGGTTGTACCTTGTAAACCCTAGCGAGGTGTCTCATATATAATCCTCCCTAGGCTATCCTGTGGACTTACGTTCCATCATACACCCCTTCAAGCGACTCGTAGCTTAGACGCCGAGCTCGCCACCCTTGTAACTCGCTCTCCAATAATCTAATCTAGCAGGAGTAGGTCTTTACCCTCCGGGGGGCCGAACCTAGGTAAACCCATGTGCATCCGCCCCCATCTCGCACCGCAGATGGCCGCCAGCTCTCGCCCCCGATTCAATCAATCGTTGCCTACTGTAGCGACTGCCGTGGCCATTTCCATGATAGTTTTATTGAAAGTAGTTTGTTTACTAATAAAGTCTTTAAGCATAACTTCAAGTTCATAGGGAGCACTCCTATTGTTGTTGTAGGAATTTCCATAAGCATTACCATTGTTGGGAGGATATGGCTTATAATTGTTGTTACCAAAATTATTCCTGTAGGCATTGTTGCTAAAATTATTATTTCTTATAAAGTTCACATCAACTTGTTCTTCTTGAGAAACCAAAGAGGCTAAGGGAACATTATTTGGATCAATATGGGCTTTCCCATTAACAAGCATAGACATAATAATATCAATTTCATCACTCAAGGAGGAGGTTTCTTCAACAAAATTTACCTTCTTACCTTGTGGAGCTCTCTCAGTATGCCATTCAGAATAGTTAACCATCATATTATCTAGAAGCTCTGTTGCAGCACCCAAAGTAACGGTCATAAAGGTACCTCCAGCGGTAGAATCCAATAGATTTCTTGAAGAATAGTTCAATCCTGCATAAAAGGTTTGGATAATCATCCAAGCAGTCAGTCCATGAGTGGGACAATTCTTTACCAAAGATTTCATTCTTTCCCAAGCTTGAGCAACATGTTCATTATCAGATTGTTTAAACTTCATTATTTCACTTCTCATAGATATAATCTTAGTAGGAGGATAGTATTTTCCAATGAAAGCATATTTGCATTTAGTCCAAGAATCATTACTATTCATAGTTAAGGAATTCAACCATTCTTCAGCTTTTCCTCTCAAAGAGAAAGGAAACAATTTAAGCTTAATAATATGTCCATCTATATCCCTATGCTTTTGCATCTCACAAAGTTCAACAAAGTTATTTAGATGGGCAGCAACATCTTCATTACCAATACCAGAAAATTGTTCTCTCATAACAAGATTGAGTAAAGCAGGTTTTATCTCAAAGAAAGTAGCTTCAGGAACAGGTGGAGAAATAGGTGTGCTCATAAAATCATTGTTGTTGGTGCTAGTGAAGTCACACAACTTAATGTTTTCAAGAGTAGTCATTTTTTTGTATTTTAATAAAGAAAGCAAACTTGTAAAACTAATTTTTTGTGTTTTTGATAAAGAAACAAGCAAACAAAGCAAAAGTAAACTAAGCAAAACAAAAATAACAAAGTAAAGAGATTGGTTATGAGGGACTCCCCTTGTGAAGATGTCCTTGACTCCCCGGCAACGGCGCCAGAAAATATACTTGCTGACTCGTGTACTAACGAGCTCGTTGGGGAACCCCAAGAGGAAGGTATGATGAGCACAACAGTAAGTTTTCCCTCAGTTATGAAACCAAGGTTATCATTCTAGTAGGAGCAAGGAAACACCCCAAAGGTGTAGCTAGCTGAATTTGGCAGGGCGCACTACCGGTGCCAGCAACAACATGGAGACCTGCACAACACAACCACAAAACTCTGTCCCCAACTTGCGATGAGGTTGTCAATCTCACCGATTTTGCTGAAAACAAAGGATTAAACGTATCGAGTGGAAGAAAGTAATAGTTTGCAGAAAGTAAACATAAAACAGTGAGCAGTCCATTGTAGATTGATAGTAAAAGAAAGCACCTGGGTCCATAGTTCACTAGAGGTGGCTCTCCTTAAGATAGATGACATGTAGATTGATAGTAAAAGAAAGCACCTGGGTCCATAGTCCATTGTAGATTGATAGTAAAAGAAAGCACCTGGGTCCATAGTCCATTGTAGATTGATAGTAAAAGAAAGCACCTGGGTCCATAGTTCACTAGAGGTGAACAAATTACAACGGGGCAATTGACAAACATCATGAAAGCATACAAGCATATACTACTCATCTTGACTCCTTTGAGATTCGATTGGGCATTTCAACAATATACATAGACCACCATCCAACTGCACCGATGACTAATAATCCACCTTCAGGTTATCATCTGAACCCCCTCCAGTATTAAGTTGCAATCAACGGATAATTGCATTACGAATTGCGTGTGAAGTAAACTATACGATTGTTCTATGAACAAAGGATTGTTGTTTTGTCCCTAGTAGCAACATCACATCTAGTACCTTAGAGATTTCTGTCACTTCCCCAGATTACCGGAGGCATGAACCCACTATCGAGCATAAATACTAACTCTTGGAGTTGCTAGCATCTACTTGGCCAAGATAGCTACTAACAACGGAAAGCATGCAAGATCACAAATAACAAAGACATGATAGAATCAATAATCAATCTGAAATAGCATCTCAATATCCATCGGATCCCCGCAAAAACAACATGCATAATTACAAATAGATGATCCTGATCATGAATGGAGCTCACAAGATCTAAACATGATAGCACAAAGGAGGAGAACTAGCCATCTAGCTACTACATGGACTCGTAGTCCAGAGATGAACTACTCACGCATCACACCGGAGGCTTGCATGATGATGAAGAAGGCCTCCAAGGTGAATTCCCCTCTCCGGCAGGGTGCCAGGAAGAGCTTCAGATCCCTCCCGATCTAGGGATGGAGATGACTTGCGGCTACAGACTCTTTCATGGAATTTTGATCTGGTACTTAGGGTTTCTATATCAGAGGCAACTTATAGGCGGAAGGAGAGGCAGAGGGGGTGCCTGGGGGTGGCCAGACCACCCCCTGGCGCGGGCCAGGCCTAGCCGCGCGGCCAGGTGATGGGGCCAGGCTCAGCCCCTCTCCGTCTCGTATTCTGGCTCCAGGTGTCCCTCAGTGAAAAACTAACTTTGGCTTTTGTTCCGTCCAATTCCGAGAATATTCATTTTCTGATTTTCCTGGAACCAAAACAGTAGAAAACAGGCAGCTGGCACTGTGGCTCTTGTTAATAGGTTAGTCCAAGAAATCATATGAAAAGTACTCTAAAGTGCGGACAAAACACAAGAAAGTAGATAAAACCAAGCATGGAACATCAAAAATTATGGATACGTTAGCAACGTATCAATTCCCAGTTCCTACTATCTGAAGACAAGAATGATTATCAGCCCAAGCCATTATTCTGAAATCAGGGAGAGTACAGTACACTCTTTATTGCATAATTGGACAACAATAGTTCCAGAAGCCCTTATTTGAACAAAGTTTAAGATAACACTGTTAGTAATCATGTCGACTTATGTAGCCTACTATCAACACTTTACAGTAATAGAACCAGCTCATTAGGATCACCAAAGTGGTGAATCAATTCATAGGAGCATATATAGAGTATAGTAACTAAACAGTAGCAAAATATGGTATACGACTAGGCATAGCCAACATCAAAGTTCACAAATCAAGGGAATATTTGCAAGCAATTTCACTGTCCAACATCAGATGCTTGGATGAGTAAACCATCAAAACAAGAGCATTATACACAAGATCAAATTTTAGCAATTGATCAAGAGAAATAGACAACACCTTATACCATGAACCCGTGGTTCATCTATCATGAACTAGATCACAATTTTTTTGACCCTGGACTGTGAGGCAAAAGCCCCACAGAATAAATTTATTACCAAAAAATAGAAAAAATACAAGTGTAAAGTACAATATATAATAAATAGAGTCGAGAAGATTCACCTATACCCTAACTAGATCACAAATTTAACCTAGGCAGCAGTAAGTTCATCACTAATATCAGAGCATATGTTTGGGAAATCATCATCACATCCTAGAATAGGAACCCATTGTATCTTAGAATCAATAGGAGCTTAAGAAAAAAGGGGTTTGTTTAGCACTCTAATCATTCAAGTCAAAATAGTATCAATTTGGCTCCTCACAACACCTCTGATTTCCCAATGTGCAAAACAGAGAGGCATAGGGAGTAGCATAATAGCCAACAGTGGGGAGATGAGAGGTGGGTAAGGCGGGGTGGTGTACCTAGTTGTCGATGAGAACCATAGCTGGGTGGCACCGGCGAGGTCGCGGCGGCGTCCACAGCAGCACCACGACCGCAACATGGGGTAGCAATGTCTGGAGGCATAGGGAGCACCCCACCAGAGGGGCGCAACATCCTGTGCCAGCCCAAGACCATCCGTGTCGATGCGTGGACACCGGAGAAGTTCTCGCGGGCGGAGGCCACTGATGAGTGCATATTTGCATCATGTTTTATATTATTGTTTTGCGTTATAGTGTAGGATCTTGGTATTTTACGGTGTTCGTGCACACGTTTTATGTCTATTTTCACCAGGATCAGGACATATGATGGATACAATGGACACAATTCTTGGAGGAGGAGTATTGGGGAGAAAAGGAGTAAAAAACAACGTAAATCGCATATTTGGGAAATATCAATAACACTAGAAGAAAACCCGAAGAGATTGAGGCATCCAGAAGGTTTAACGACCAACTATTCGGCGGTGTAACATCCCAAAACTTTAATCAAGGTTATCAAGATCCAAATAACCCAATTTAGGGTTAGCCAAAACTTTTTATTATTAAAACAATTAGGAATGCATATGTGTGTTGCATTAAAATAGAATTGTTTGGAATTGCCATGTTTGTTTGTTCTAAGGGTTGTAAAATGATTGAAAGATGAATTCCACATCATCTAGATCATTCCCAAGGAAAGGAAATCAAATAAGATTAATAAATGCAAATGATCATTTCTGCCATTTTAACCCACTAGGTCACTTTAGGTGTTCCTAGAACTCAAAGTCCAACATAAACATTTAAGAATCTTTGCACCCCTTTCTAGTACAAGTAAAGATCTACCAAGGCCCACTTTGTGATCCTACAAAAACATTTAAACACTAAATTTAAATGGCATTTGAAAATGGAATCAAGTGTAGGTGCATAGATCCCACTTTCTCAAAAACCACTCAAATGAGTTCAACTTGACAATCCCAAGCAACCACAGATGCTCAAGCATAGGACCAACAACTCCACCAAAAATCTTTGCAAAATTCAAAACTTTTGTTCTTGCGGCCATTGTGTCGAATAGTTGGCAGGTAGAGAAATTGTGGCCTAACTAATACTGTTGCAAATTGAATTCTTGTCCCCCGTTTAAACCCCTCATCCCTCCTCTGTCCCCTTCTACACTCACCCAACCCCAGACAACATCCCCTCTTCACCGCAGCGCCAGTACCGCGTCACCCGAGAATGGTCGCCGCCAACCAACCATGCCCAAGCCACAGGAGACCGCCCCGCCCTCTCTCGCCATGTCTAGGAGGTAGGCTAGACCACACCGCGACCCCCTGTCCCTTCCCCGAGCCTTGCTAGCCCCTGGACCACCGAGGAAATCTCGCGCCCACTACCTCTGGACTATGCACAGCTCACGCCAGAGCGCCATCCCCGATAGGCCCACATAAGCCACGCCTTAACCCTAGCACACTTCCAGACAACCCCTATTCCCGCCGCGCGACCAGCAGCCACCGTGAATCACGTCGAGCATCGCCTCTGCCGCGCAGAGCATCACCCTTTCCTGACCAAATGCCACCGCCCCTAGCGTCGCCTTTAAGCCATAGCTGACCGCCAGGAGGCAAGCCACCATCCTCCTACACCGTCCATGCCTCTAGCGCATTGTACCGTCATCACCGACGAGCTCACCATCGCCCTCACGGTCTCCTCGTCGAGCCTATATAAGGAGCCCTCCCCAGCACCATTTCCTCACACCACCCCTCTCTCCACTGATCCTTCCCCACCTCTCGCCGGAGCCGCTCGGGTAGCCATTCGCCAGAATTGCGCCGGAGTTCGCCGCAATAGAGAAGAAAGGGGCCCGACGATTTTGGCCACCCTAGGAGCCACCGCAACCTTTCCTGAGTCCGCCGTCGTCTCCTTGTTCGATCGCCCCCATCGCCATGTTAGCTGGAGCCCTAGTAAGCCCCCATTGCACCCCCACCGAGCCGCTAGGGTTCTGTCTTGTCGGCGACTTGTCCATCGTCGATGACGAGCCACCACCGTCGATGTAGGTTCTAATCGTGTGGTCCACAGCGCCCTGTACCGCTTCGCGTTAGAAGAGCCGCTGACATGCGGGACCCCCTGTCAGCTATCCTCTACGCTGCGGAGTGTAACTGGGCTGGCCCGTTAGTGTTCCCGCGCTGGCCCGTTAGTGTTCCCGCGCTGGCCCTAGAATTCAAATTTAGGTTTTTCGATTTAGACTTAATCTAGTTTCTGTCCCCTAGTTTGAAAATCAATTCAGAAAGATCTACTGAACCAAATTGAATGATTGAAATTTTGCTAGAAAGATAATTCAAATATCTATCCAAGCCCGTTGGATTTAAATCAATTAGAGTTATAGATCATCCATAGCAAAAATAACAAAACAGAGACTTTTCTACATTCAAACATTTTTCATAAATCAACCATAATAGCTTTTGAGTTGATTCCAACTCTCAAAATCACATTTGACAATACCTATCTGAATATGTAATAATATTCAGGTTTGCATGCAGAGAATTTGGACTAGTACCAAAATAATGCTATATAGGAATTTCTAGTCACTTTAAATCATTAAATATTAATCTTAAACTTTCTAAAATGTGATCCAACATTTAAATCACATTCCCATGTATTAGAATATGTGGTGATGACATGTTTCCACATGATCCCATATTTTAATTGGAGAATATTAAATCTTAGTTAATTTCAATGAGTAGAAATTACTTTTCTCAAATAAAATAAATGAAACTAGTTCATTTAAAACTTGTGATGTATGTGATGATACTAGATCATCAAATATGTGCCTTAGTGTTCTAAGTAGACTAGTTAAGTATTGTTTGGTGATTGTGTATTCCCGTATGTATTTATAGAAGATAGTATCGACCAAGTCTACGAGGAGGAGGAGTTCTACCCCGAAGAAGAAGAGGAGAATTTCAACCACTACACCAATCAAGGCAAGCTAGAACTAAGCAAGTTAACACTTGCCCACTTAACTTGAGCAAGAGCATTAGGCATGCTTTGGTTATACCCTTTCTTGATTTATACCAATCCCAAGTTTTACTTACAAACTTTACTTTCTTTTACTTTACCAAAATTCTTTACTTGTTTGTAGATAGCATAAAGAGTATAAAACTTGGCCTATCTAGTTAGACTTAGATGTCATTCTATGGCATGAGATTGACCTTAGCATCCCAGTGGACACTCTTAATTTAGTGATTAGAGCTAAACCAAAAATTTGATCACTCTAGATGGGAATACTTGGTGAAAATGACTTGTGAAAACCTTGGAATGATGAGTCATTCTATTGAGATTTTTTGACATGTGTTGAGAAACACAAATGGTTTATGATGATGAAAATGTTAAGGCATGAGCCTTAGCCCCCTTTATAAAAACTGATGGTTGGGTTCGGATGTGATACCATTCCAATTTTACCGTGCAACCACAATACCTAAATTGGGTAAGGCTTAGCCGGAAGTTTATATTCCTTAGTATTAGTTCCCTTGCGGGAGAGGTTTGAGCTGAGGCTACCTCTCAATGTTGTCCACCTATGCAGTGTTTAGGATGGCAGATGGCCATGACTGGGAGGCCAAGCTCATAGAAGAGGTGCTTATACTAGAGTGTAAAGGAAAGGTTATGTTTGATTATCTGCATACTAAGTATGATGATTCAGGGTTATCCCTAACAAATGTATCGAATTTTGTGGTGAAAGTGTACCACCTCTGCAGAGTGTCAAACTATTCGAATAGCCGTGCCCGCGGTTATGGACAGTTGGAGTGGCCATACTGTTCCGTTGTCAGATGTTTTCAAAAGGACTTATGAAATGAATTGTGACATGACTTTACCACAACATGGTTGTGACTATGACAACTAAGTTCCCACTTAGGTGATTTAGAACTTTATTTTATCTTTCTTTGTTTCTGAACTCAGCTTAGTTTTCAAACTTAACTTTACAAATAAACTTAGAGTTTAGCATTCCTACTAGAACTACCTTACTTGTTAGTGATAGTTTGCGAGTACTTAAAGAGTACTCATGGCTTTGTCCATGGCTTTTCCCGTGGCCAGACTATGAGGAGGACTATCCGGAAGGAGGACAACAGGACGGCTACTACAACTAGGATCATCTCCCATCGTCAGCATTGCTTGTGACACTAAAGATGGAGCCCACCGCTACGCTTATTATTCTGCTGCTTGTTTGTACTAAGACTGGATCATGAGATCCTTTATTTGTGTAAGACCTTATTATGGTTTGTAATGGATGATGTACTGTGATATCCAATCTGTTATGTCTCGCAAAAATGGTAATCTTGGGATTGCGATGTATGGCATAACAGGCATCTAGGATTAAAAATTTGGGTGTTGACAAGTTGGTATCAGAGCCATCCTGACCATAGGAGACCCTAGTTAGAATGGACGTCCGAACAAATACTTAGTTTCAAAACCAAAGTTAGTATTTGTGAAAATCTATTTCCCCTCTTACCCTGGAGATTCTTTCAAAAAGATACATGTTCCTCAAAATTCTTACATTACTCCATAAAATTTGACACACTTGATCACCTCACTAACTTTCTGATGCTAAATTCTTATAGATGGAAGTTCTATACTGCAAGTTCTACTAGTTGGGCAACAGAGGCCAACTGATCTTCGAGAGGGATCTTGATGCACTGTCTGGGTACCTTGATCGTTCGCATCCGGAATTCTTCGGAGCTCAACTCAATGGTCCCCCAGGAGGAGATTTACAATGGCTAGTAGTTGCTGATCTTCGAGGCAAGATAGAAGCACCACTTTCCGAGATTCAAGTCACCGTGAGAGAGAACAACTGGCTAGATGGATTAGCCAGGGCAATGCATGAAGCTCTCGCTCTTCTTTGCGCACAGAATGTCAACTTGATCTAGGGAACCCGCTTTGCTCACTATGCAAGGCGTGATTCGATGGGAATGCCTCTAGACATGCCAAGTCACCCAGAGTTGAAGCGTCAAGTGGAGAACCTCGACTTCCTACTATACGACAGACTGAAGGAATTGGACAATGCTCGAGAGTTCGCCAACCACAACCTCGCCATTGCCGCCCAGAAGGCCCAAACTTTCTCACTGCTCGTCAAGGATCATCAGTCACTTCATCGTCAACGCGCAAAGAAGGATCGCACCATCTACCGTCTTCGTAAGAAGGTGGCCGACCTCGAGAAGACCATCAAGGAGCAAGAAGCTTAGCTTGCAACAAAAGAAGAAGAGGAAGAAGGTGAAGACATCCAAGGGGATATTCACTCGTACCTCAGCAATGATGATGACTATTTGGAGGATGATGCCATGGACTTCTACATAGACAATGATGACTCCGACTTCATCGATGATGAGTAGATGCACTAGAGCACTATCGTAGGAAGGAGTTGTATCGGTCCCATTGTATCTTAGCTTACATAATGGTTCCTAAAACCATCTGTTTTTCCTTTTGTTGTGGTGTGTGAGTTTGTATCGTGTGCTTTGCTTGAATGAATGAAAAGAAGTTAGTTGCAAAACCTGAGTCAAACTCAAAGTTTTAGCTTTGAAACCAAAACCATGAACCTTAGAACTTTCCCTCTTACCCAATTATCTATCTCAATCCTCAGATGACTCGTGGAAACCAAGGAGGGAGAAGCTCATCGCAGGACCCAATGCTGTAGATTCTACAGACGCTCATTGCAGACCGTGAAGCTAGTAGGGCAGAGCACCAAGCAAATCTAGCCACCCTGTAGCAGATCGCCCAGATGGCTCACAACAATCAGGGACATGGAAATCAGGATCATCATGGATCCAAACTCAAAAACTTCCAGAATACCAGTCCCCCAATCTTTAGCAAGTCTGAAGACCCGCTGGATGCTGATGATTGGTTATAGACCATGGAGAATAACTTAGAAGTCATCGGAGTGGATGCCAACGAGAAAGTTTTGTTTGCCACCCACTATATGGTAGGAGATGCAAGAGCATGGTGGAATAGCACCCGCACGATGAACCACGGTCAAGTGATGACGTGGGAAGCCTTCAAAGTCAAGTTCAGCCGCACCCATGTGCCACAGGGTCTAGTCACCAGAATGAGAGATGAATTCAGAGAACTAAAGCAAGGCAGAATGACTGTAGTGGAGTACCGTGACAGATTCTTGTCCCTCGCCAGGTATGCACCTGATGAGATCAACACGGAGGCCAAGAAGAAGGAGAGATTCCTGAACGGACTGCATGATGAGATGCAGACGGTGCTAGTCAACATCCGTTTCGAGGATCTAGAAGAGCTAGTTGACTCTACCATTCATATGAAAGGGAAGATTAATCAAGCGAACGACAATCGCAAACGTCAGATGATGCACCAAGCTAGATCCAACAGTCACCAGAAGTATCATCCCAACCCGTCTGCCGGATATGCCCCGCGGAGCAATCGACCCCCAATGTCTCGTCCGAGCTACCCCACTCGTAGCGGAGGAAATGTGAAGACCGGAGGAAACAACAACAACCACCCCGGTAACTCCAACAATTTCAACCGTGCACCGCCCAAGTCCAACAACAACAACAACAACAATACTGCACCTAGAACTGGAAGCAATGTCGTGCCCGTGGTAGCATAAGACAAGTCTCAGATTACTTGTTTTGAATCTAGAGTGAAGTGGGAATGTTCGTTTGCGGTACCAAACTTGGTGGGTGAGCGCACCGCGGTACCCGAGTTGCCATCAATCGCGTGGAGGGGCCATAGTAGATTCGCCAATTGTCCAGAAGGGCCAAATGGGGGTGAATACAAATCTAACGGCCAAATAGTCATTTGAACCAGACGAAAAATGGTTGAACTCAAATACCGCCGTTAGGTCAACTCTTCTTGGCCCGCCATGTCAGTATTCCCCGTTATATTTTGTGGTCGTGGACTAGCTAACCTCTGCGTGGACCAGATCCCTGAGTGGACCAGATCTATTTCTTTGCTCTGCTCTGGTCTTCTCCCCTGCTCCCCTCCCCATAACATTTGCTCAGCTCCGGCTGCTCGTCTCAGATCGGAGCTTGCACTTGCTCTAATTTGCGTCCCCGCCATGTCCGGTCAACCTTCCACGCCTCTAATCGAAGCTCGCAGCCGTCACCGTTGCATCATTCGCCGTATCGGAGCTTCGCGTCCCCGGACTAATATCTCGCCTCTGGCTAGTCCTTCTCGCACGGCGGAGCGCGTCCCGTCGGGCGATCCAGGCCGGCGACCGGCCTCGGGAAGTTGCGTGCTACCGCGCACCCCAGGCATGGTAGCCCTGGCACAGCAGTTTGACGACCACGCTCTCATGGCCACCGTGCTGGGCGTCCGTCCTGCCGTGTCACCGGCAGAGTTACTGTCGGCTTTTAGGTCTCGTTTTGGGATCAGACGAAATGAGGTCAACATTGAGGTATGCGCTCTGCCATTCGATTTTTTCGTCCGGTTCAAGCAGAACTCAGACACCAAGCATGTTCTGCATTCTTCCCGTTCTTTTGAGTGCTGCGGGGAGAAAATGAGCTTCATGCGTTGGCATCTGCCTATGGGTGGGATGATCGCTTGGGGCAGCTTCGTTTCTTCTCCAAACTCGGCTTTAACGGCATCCCATTGGATGTTTGGGAGCCGAAGGCCCTCAAGAAGGTCGTCAGTAGCCTTGGCGGCGAGCTGGTGGAAATCGTGCCACCGAGAGACAGATGGGTCATCGAGGTAAAGGCGTGGCTGAAAGATCCTGACGCCGTTCCTAAGATGTACGAGGTGAAGATTCCAAGCAGGGCAGGGCGACAGCTTTGCTGGAAGCACCCGGTCATCATCCACCTGGAGGAGGTTCTGGAATCGGTACATGGCATTCAGGGCCCCGAAGAGGCTGCCAGAAAGCGCCCTCGTCGCCTGCAGTGTTGGCCTGGAAGGATCGATGGCACAAGACCACCACCTTTTCGCGACAGGGCACACAGTTTCGATGGGGGGACCGGGCTTGGACGAGCTGGTGGTTCTGATTTCCCTCGAGTGAAGACAGAGCTCTAGTGAATTGCCGTGGTATGTGTGGCTAATGAATTTGTAGTATGGAGAGCGTAGCAGGAAGTTAGCATCGACTAAAAATGTGTAATAGTTTGAATCGATGTAGTACGTGTGTGTAATAGTTTGAAGTAGTATGTGTGTGTAATAGTTTGAATCGATGTAGTATGTGTGGGTAATGAATTTGATGTAGTGCGTGTGTGTGTAATAGTTTGAATCGATGTAGTTAACACCGTGCTTTATAATTTCTGTGAATAACCAAGGACAACCTCATGAATAGAGGGTGGTCTGGCAATGAGCAATGTCAATTATGTGGATGCCAGGAAAATGTAGTCCATCTCCTCTTCAAGTACAAGGTAGCTACATTTGTAACACGCTGAACTGCAGGACCATTTTGCAGGCAACACAAGACAAAGGAAAAATTGGTTTACAGCACAGACAGTAGACACAAAATCTGTAGTCTGGGATAAAAAGATGCCAGTTAACTGGATTGAACCACGACTAGTAATTGAAGGAAATAGGTACTTGATAGTATTTGCTTACAACAGTAGTACTTCCATACAAAAGGGACTTATACCTGCACAAAAGTGGGCTAAACTTCCTACTAGTTTATAGAACAATTCGTCAGCATTTCATCTATAAAAGCCATTCTTCAGTCCGAACTTAACTATTCTACACTGAAGAAACTACAGATCTCCACCGGAAAAGTTGGCTGGCCAATTGCCTTGAGAGGACATAAGTTCTTTGATCATTTAACCCAAACTGATCTATTGCCTTCCCGCCAAACTACAAGAAATCTGCATCGTTCATGCACGAGCGATTTGCGTGCGCCAGTCCCGGTTCAGTTGGACCATCCACGCCGCTGCAACGATTTCTTCGAAACTAAAATTCGACATCTCCTTCTTGGGATCGTAGGTCCGTGTGAACTCGAACCTGAATTCCGGGGCTGAGATGATGCCCGCCGCCGGCTCCGGCTGTCGAACAATCCAGCATGCTGAGTGTAGACGCTTGGTCGCCGCCACGGTACGGCCTTCGATGGTGCATAGGATGGAGCGTCTTTGACGAAGATGGCGTGCTCCCAGCCTACCCCATAGAGGTAAGGTAGTCCGCGCCAAAGCGTTGACGCGAGATTTCCTAGACCTTGGCGCTGCCCTGTTCGAGGGTGTGTACCCTCGGCGGCGGCATGCTCTCATGAACGATTTGATACGTATGATTTTCCCACTGCCTAGAGCATGCCGTAATGCCGCCGCATGATTTCTCCACATCGCTCTCTTGGCCCTGCTTGCCGCATCTGGTGCCGACGACGGCCCAGTCACCGCCGCGGCCGATTCGGCACATTCAGGGAAATCATCCGCCTGGCAGGGCAATGGGAGACCGGCCTTGAAGTAGAGCTTCATGGCCTGCCTTAGAGGGGCTAAATACCCCAGTTTCGGCGGCTGTCGCGGCGGCGGTGGCGGCTTAGGCGGGGCCATGTTACCCTAGTTGGTGCGGCGTGGAGGAGCTGCGTTAGGTGAACTGTGGTTAGTCGGAGAAGGGAGTGAAAGACTGATAGTAGGTTTGGACTACGGGCACGCGTGCAAATAACCATTTCCCATTTCCTTAGAGGGCAAGAATTCGACACTCGTTGCATTAACAGCTCAATCTTTATTTCCCTTCTCAGCATAAGAGTGCGAACGTATTAAAAAGATTGTTCGTGGCTATCCACCTCATCGGGCAATGTACAAGGACAGGTAGGAGACGGGATCGAGTTTTATTTTAGAAATGTTGACGATTGTGCCCTTATGTTTATACGATATTATTTATATGCCACCATGTACCGTCGAGTGTAGCAACACCATCTGAAAAAGGGGATAACGACGTGGCGTGTTTTATTTTTTTAAAGGGCATCAGAAATAGGGGATACCGACATGGCATGTTTTCTGACTGGCGGGCCTGCCCCCTCCACCTTCGACGCCGCGTATCCCAGGTTCTAGGGGTGGTGCCGCCCACCAACACATTATTGTGCAATTTTCCATGTGGGACCTGAATTCCGGCGCTGAGCTGATGCCCATGTCGAACACAGAGAATTCTGAAAGAAGCTACTAAAAATAAATACTTTGAATTCTAGAAGTACTAAATTTAAATACATTACAATTTTGTCTCAAAGTTAATATGCATACTGCTCATCGAAATAATATAAATACAGTACAAATTTCTACTTTGAAAAATAGAACTGAAAATGCTAGCAAATAACCTAGGATGAATATAGGATTCATTCTCCCCTATATATTTCGTCATCGGCGGCTCCCGCGTGCTGCAACACACATTCAAAGAACTCTCTCCGTATGCAATGTGCTGCCAGTATCTCGTCCAGAGGGTAAGGCCTCGGTGTATGTTCCAGACTTAAGCCATACGTCATTGTTGGTTCCTCTTCCCAGGCTTGAACTTCATGATCATACATTCTGATATAATTCCTGTAGTATATGCAACCGGGTTTGACTGTGGGGTGTAACCTGGTGTCAATGGAGATAGAACGACTGTAATCAACAAAGAGGGCACGACTTCCAATGTCACCGACGGCCTCGAGAGAGCGATTCTCCGTGTCCACCCGGTACAACACCGCTTGCCCTTTGGCGAAATCCCCGTTCAACACAAGAAGCAGATCACCATCTGACTCCACAAGGTAAAATTTGTAAGTTCCACGTACCTGTTCAAAGACTGGGGCCGAAATTATTTTGGCCATCGTGACAGTGCTCGCGCGCTGCTCTAACTTGATGTTGGTCGACAATATGTCTCCATTCTCAAGTAATGCATATACTTCCCCTCAGAATGTCGTCATGCAGTCCAGAAGCATAGCAGGAGGTGGCAAATACAATCCTTCTCCAAATGATTCATTGATTTGCCCCGTTGGGGTGCTCTCATTGGCCCATGCAATATGATCTGGATAATTGGTGCAAACGAACACCATCATCGGGGACTTCGTCACGATGACAGATTGCAGAGGATCAGATGGTATGTGTGCTTCAAACTCAGTGTTAGACTTATGAGTGATTGGGTTCAGAAGCCGAATCTGGTACGGCTCCACCCTCTGAGCAAGCATGATGATGCCACGAGAAACACCGACGAAGTAGGATCTTTTGGAAGAAGAGGGCATCAGTTAGCACTAAGATGTTTACAATGGAAAATACCAATAAATATCGGATGTGAATGTGAACCTGTGATGGACGTCCATTAGATTTGTCCTGAAGCAACGACCAGTGCCGAGGTTGAGGAAGGTGAAGTCGCCAACTTCTAGAAGTGTGTGATCTATCATGATCCAGTTGTTGAGATGGAATTTGGGCACCTTTAAAGTGCGGCGCCAATCGGTGCAGACTTCCCAACAAGCATCATAGGTGTCGACGTACTCCTCTTTCTCCAGTAAATAGTCGGCGATCTTGCAAAGTGGGTCGGCCGGGAGATCAGCCTAGTTCCTCTTCATCCGGATACTGGCCATGGCTTACGTGCGGGAATGTTTTGATCGAGGAAGAACGAAGAACTACCACTACGAGGAGAAGAAGAAGAGGATAACATACTAGGGAGACGAAGCAGAACTGCCACTGCGAGGAGATGATGAGACGAGGGAGAAGAAGCAGAACTACCAATTCAAGTTTGGATCAACGGGCTTTTTTCGGAACTAGCGCGTCAACCAGCCATGCACTGCATGCAAGTTTTGATCAAACAGACTGAGATGTGGGACCTGCTAAAAAATTCCGTGAAGTGCTCCCCGTGCATAGTGCGCTGACAGGTGGCATGTTTTCTGAAAGGCAGGTCCACCTCCTTCACCTACGACGGCACGCGTCCCAGGTTCAAGGGCTGGTGCCACCCACCAACACATTATTGTGCAATTTTCCATGCTTTGTCGCAACCAGCTCCGCTCCGCTCCTCTCCTCTACTCCTGCCGCCGCCACTCTGCTCAGTCGTGCACCGCTCTCGACGTCCCCTTGGGCCGTCGTCCTCCCGCCCTCCCCTCCCTACCATCCCCTCACGTACCCTCCCCTCCCCTCCCTGCCCTGTCTCCTTGCCGTCGCCACCACCCAGGCGCATCTGGAAACGAAAACCGAGAGTCGGCCGTTGGGTTAGGGGCCCAACGACACTGGTGATCCGGATCCCGCTCGGAGATGGATCCTGCAAGGCTTGAGGGCACGGATATGGGTCCTGCGCGGCTGGAGAGCACGGAATCTCCTTCAAGTCCGAAGAGCACAGAGGACAATGAAACGGGGGGGGGGGGAGAGGAAGCGGGGTGCAGAGCTTTGGAGGTATGGATCTCGGAGAAGGTGTCGTGCATCCACATTGAAGGGTAAGAACTGTGATTCCTTATCTACATACCCCAATTAGCGTTTCTAGTCCCGTGGTGATGGCAAGGATATGTGTTGGTAACCGCATGACGTCTGTACAGCTTGTCCTTGAGCATGATGCTTTGTCAAGCGAGCATGAAGGCACTGAAACGTGTGGCGGTGTGGATGATGATGAGAAAGCATATCTAGACGTGGCTGCTGACCCTGATAGGATGGAGAGTAGGGAATATTTGGTTGATTCGAACTTTGAGCCTGACTATGGGACTGATGAGGAAGAGGATTGTGAAGATGTGGAAATGGGATGTAGATACGACGATGAAGACGTGGACAGGCCAGTGATACACTTTGACAGGGGCAATCCTACAATTGATGAGGGGACTGTCTTTTATAATGTGGAGGACTGCAGATATGCAGTTGCAACCTATGCAATCAGAGTTGGGTTCGAATTTATCATTGAAAAGAGCGACCAAAAGAGATTTAGGGTGCACTTTAGGGAAAGTAATGTGTGTAAATGGAGATTACATGCATCTCCAATGCGGGGTGGACACCAATTTCAGGTTGTAATAGCTACATTTAGTTTCAGTCTTTCTCATATTTATTCTGCTGATAACTAGCTCTGAATTATTTGGATTCTTATCGAATGCAGATCAAAGTAAACACGAATAAACACAACTGCCCTAATAATACTTCTTTAAGTGGTAAAATTAGACCGGCGACTACCAAGTGGATTGCTGCTACTGTACTGGACTGGGTGAGGCAGGATCATAACATTGGACCTGCTGAACTCAGAGCAAAGATTAGCAAAAAGTTTAATGTTCTGATTCCTTATCACAGAGTCTTTGATGGGAAGGAGATGGCTCTAGACTTCATTCAAGGCAAGTGGAATGACAGTTTTCATATGTTGTATAGTTTCAAAGCTCGGGTAGAGAAAACATCACCTAGTAGTGTTGTTGACATCGATTACGAGGTTGTGAAAGGGAGAGAAAAGGTCTCGAGGGGGTCAGGTATAAGCAGGCAGATAAGATATGCTTCAGGAGATGTTTTGTCTGCCTGAAGGCATGCTGGAAGGGGTTCCTAGACGGCTGCAGGCCATACTTGGCAATAGGCGCAACTTCTTTAACAGGTAAGTTCAGGGGACATGTTGCTTCTACTTGTGCTTTGGACGAGCATAATTGGCTTCTACCCGTAGCTTATGCTGTTCTTGAGGGTGAATCAAACGAAAGCTGGACATGGTTCATGCAGAGACTACGGGAAGTAATTGGTCACCCTAAAGGCTTGGTGATACACACCGGTGCATCCGAGGGTCTTGAGAATGCTGTTGATGCTGTGTTTCCTGGGGTTGAGCATAGGGAATACATGCGGCACCTCGCTACTAACTTCACGAAGAAGTTCAAAGGAAAGATCTTTGAAGAGGACTTGTGGCGATCAGCATATACATACATCCCAAGCACGCATGCTACTTACTTGCAGAACATGTATGTAGTGCCAAAGGTGAAAAAATACCTTGAGGAACATCACACCAAGCTATGGGCTAGAAGCAAGTTTGGTGAGTTAAGCAAGGTGGATTTTGTATGCAATAATTTGGCAGAGAATTTCAATGATAAGATTTCAGGCATGAAGACACTTGGAATTGTTATTTTATTGGATGCAATAAGATAGTGCATAATGGTGAAGATAGATTTAAGGCAAAAACTTTGTGCAAGAAATTTTTTAGGCCATAAAATAGTTCCAAAGGTGGTTATGTTACTGAATGCAAGAACCAGGGCAATGAAAACGATAAAGATGAGGGTGATCAGAAGTTCCAGAACATTGGCTGAGGTTTATGCAGAATACAAGCATGGAAGTGAAGGGAGGTACACTGTAGACATTGGAAACAAGACTTGTTCATGTAGGCAGTGGCAGATTACTGGTCTGCCATGTCACCATGTAATTTACTTCATCTTAAAGCTTAGAGGTAACGGTGCTGAAATAGAGAACTATGTCGATAACTATTTCTCCGTGGACAAGTTTGCTGCAACTGATGCAGAAAACGTACCACCTATGGCCGATGAAAATGATTGGGAGATTGTCGATCCAGGGTTCAAACTTCAACCACCAGTTCTTAGGAGGCCACCTGGGAGGCCTAGAAAGCTAAGGATCGAAGCCTCCACCAATAAAGGTCCAAGGCTGGGAGCTAGGAAAAGGAAATGCGGATGTTGTGGCGGATTCGGCCATATCAAGAGGTTGTGCAAAAACCCAGTTACACATGCTATTTTCCCTGTTCACACCCCGGTGGCAGAAAATGAGGCTTCTCAGCTAGAACTGGCGGAAGAGCAGCGCGAAGACGGTGATGAGCACTCGAAGGAAAATGTACTTAAGCAGCCAATTTGTGAAGAAGTGGAGGTGCCGGCGAGAAAAGAGTGTGAAAAGAAACAAAAGGGTAAGCGGAACGGGGAGGAAAGGGCAAATAATGGAGGTGTATTAGAATATGAAGAAGTTGTAGGGGTGATTGAGGATGTTCTTGAGGATCTTTCGACTAAGTGCAGGAGAAATAATAAATCCCTGCCAATTTCATCTTTGTACGATTCTCCGGATGAAAGGTAAGCTTAAAAATTGTTTTATTTGCCATTTTATCATTTTTTTATCCTCATCAACTAATGCTTAATGTAGCGTGGGCTAGCACACTAATAAGAGGAGAAGAAAGATGCGGGTACAGTAACGTCGTATGTTGAATTATATCATTGAAACTAAACTAGTCATGTCGTCTTTATTTATATCTGGCGCGTGCAACGTGTCTGTGATGGGGTCATGTGGACCAGATTACATTTTTTTTAAATATTATTACACTAATTTTTTACCTGTGTTTGGACGCGACTACTAGTTCCCACCCCCCTTGCATTCCCATCTCCTCTGGCACACTCCAAAATTATGGCTGTGCCATCAAGTAGCAGAGTCAGCGTATTGTCCCATCAGGTGTGAACGCAATGACTTTGTTTGTTTAGAATTTGATGACTTTTGATTAGTTTGAAAGACATAGAAACCTAAAACATGTATCTAGACATGTTTTGGGTATAGACACATTTATTAAATATCTAAAAAAAACTAAGTCAGTTATATCTGGACAGGAGTAGTATACTATTACAACACGCTCGATCCCTTCTCCTCAGGCGCACTCCAAATTACGGCTGTGCCATCAAGTGCTGGGAGCAGAGTCAGTGTATTGTCCCATCAGATATGCCAGGGAACGCGCGAACTTTATTTTCAGGATTGGACGAGTTTCGATCGACTAGTTTCAAATACAAAGACAACTAAAACATGGCCAACATATATAGATTATGACGATAATCGACCATGACTCAGGTGACCCAGATGCAAAGAGCGCATTACGATACCGTACATAGATTTAGTTTATGCTTAAGTGGCCCTAATCGACTATGATGCTCCCGAAGTCTCCATCATTGAAGATATTGTCCGCGTCGCCACCAGCCTCCTCCGCGTCGGAATCGATGCCGACGTTCCCGGCGGCGTTCCTCCTCCTCATGGATTCTTCACGGCACGCTGCATCGATAACGGTAGAGGTCGTACGCCCAGGCACTGCCCAAAAGCGCTGCCTCCCTTCCGGGTTGCGCAGATCCGGGTGGATCTCCCGCTGGTGGGTTCCGCACAGCTCAATCAACGCAGCCCGCTCCTTCTTGAACAGCTTTCGCAAGTACACGCTCGTACACGAGTACAGGGACATTGCCCGCTTCCGCTCCGACAGCTGGCGGCGGCGCTCCTCGATCTGCCTCGCCAACGCGTTGTCGCGCAAGAGCGGCACGACAGGAACCCCGGCGTAGCTGAGCTCGAAGCCGGCCGGAAGCCTCGCTAACAGTGGCGCGAGTATGTCATAGTGGGCGAACATCTGAACCTCGTGTAAGCTGAGTTTGGGCCTCTCCCTCTCCATGGCGATGAAGGAACACGATCTGACTTTTAGCCTCGAGGTGAAGGGGATAAGGGCAAGGACATAGGCCCAGCGTAGTTGCCACGGCCAATCAGTTCGCAGAACAGACTTCTCGCGGATCACCCTCGCGAAGGACATCACTATCGTCCACGCACCCCGATCCAACGGCGCCTAACAATCGGGGATCGGGTCTTCTAGAGGCCCAGAGAGGTTGCTGGTTAGTTCTGCGTCCCGATTGTTTGTGGCCAACGGCAGTAGTTGAAAATAATACACATTTCAATGACACTTGTGGATCCATGTGCGGTCTCTAAAGAGAACACACATCCAATGACTCTGGTTGTTGTTAGTAAAAGAGCACACATGCAATGACACTGGTGGATCCATTTGTGGTGTGTGAAAAGAACACACATGCAATGACTCTAGTTGTTGTTAGTGAAAAGAACACACATGCAATGACACTGGTGGATCCATGTGTGGTCTCTAAAGAGAACACACATTTCAATGACACTGGTGGATCCATATGTGGTATGTGAAAAGAACAGTCATGAAATGACTCAGTTGTTGTTAGTAAAAAGAACACACATGCAATGACACTGGTGGATCCATAGGTGGATTATGAAAAGAGCACACATGCAAAGACACCGGTGGATCCATGTGTGGTCTCTGAAGAGAGCACACATTTCAATGACTCTGGTTGTTGTTAGTAAAAAGAACACACATGCAATGACACTGGTGGATCCATGTGTGGTCTCTGAAGAGAACACACATGCAATGACTCTGGTTGTTGTTACTAAAAAGAGCACACATGCAATGACACTGGTGGATCCATGTGTGGATTGTGAAGAGAGCACACATGCAATGACACTGGTGGATCCATAGGTGGTATGTGAGAAGAACATCCATGAAATGACTCTGGTTGTTGTTAGTAAAAAGAACACACATGCAATGACTCCAGTTGTTGTTAGTGAAAAGAACACACATGCAATGACTCCAATTGTTGCTAGTGAAAAGAACACACATGCAATGACACCGGTGGATCCATGTGTGGTCTCTAAAGAGAACACACATGCAATAACACTGGTTGTTGTTACTAAAAAGAGCACACATGCAATGACACCGGTCGGTCCATGCGTGGATTGTGAAGAGAACACACATGCAATGGCACTGGTTGTTGTTACTAAAAAGAACACACATGCAATGAAACTGGTCGATCCATGTGTGGATTGTGAGAAGAACAGACATGCAATGACACTGGTGGATCCATAGGTGGTATGTGAGAAGAACAGCCATGAAATGACTCTGGTTATTGTTAGTAAAAGATAACACATGCAATGACACTAGTTGATCCATAGGTGGATTGTGAAAAGAGGACACATGCTATGACTCCAGTTGTTGTTAGTGAAAAGAACAGACATGCAATGACACTGGTTGTTGTTACTAAAAAGAACACACATGCAATGACACTGGTGGATCCATATGTGGATTGTGAAAAGAGCACACATGCAATGACTCCAGTTGTTGTTAGTGAAAAGAACATACATGCAATGACACTTGTGGATCCATGTGTGGTCTCTGTAGAGAACACACATTTCAATGACACTGGTGGATCCATATGTGGTATGTGAAAAGAACACACGTGCAATGACTCTGGTTGTTGTTAGTGAAATGAACACACATGCAATGAAACTCGTGGATCCATAGGTGGTATGTGAGAAGAACACACATTTCAATGACTCTAGTTGTTGTTACTAAAAAGAAACACATGCAATGACACTGGTGGATCCATGGGTGGATTGTGAAAAGAGCACACATGCAATGACACTGGTGGATCCATATGTGGTTTGTGAAAAGAACACACATGCAATGACTCCAGTTGTTGTTAGTGAAAAGAACATACATGCAATGACACCGGTGGATCCATGTGTGGTCTCTGAAGAGAGCACACATTTCAATGACTCTGGCTGTTGTTAGTAAAAAGAACACACATGCAATGACACTGGTGGATCCATGTGTGGTCTCTGAAGAGAACACACATGCAATCACACTGGTTGTTGTTACTAAAAAGAACACACATGCAATGACACTGGTGGATCCATTTGTGGATTATGAAGAGAGCACATATGCAATGACAGTGGTTGGATCCGTAGGTGGTATGTGAGAAGAACAGCCATGAAATGAGTCTGGTTGTTGTTAGTAAAAAGAACACACATGCAACGACACTGGTGGATCCATAGGTGGATTGTGAAAAGAGCACACATGCAATGACTCCAGTTGTTGTTAGTGAAAAGAACACACATGCAATGACACCGGTTGTTGTTACTAAAAAGAACACACATGCAATGACACTGGTGGATCCATATGTGGATTGTGAAAAGAACACACATGCAATGACCTGGTGGATCCTTGTGTTGATTGTGTGAAGAACACACATGCAATGACACTGGTGGATCCATAGGTTTTATGTGAGAAGAACAGCCATGAAATGACTCTGGTTGTTGTTAGTAAAAAGAACACACA